>VZTH01005503.1:53699-539669 GCA_013397815.1 Aleadryas rufinucha
TGTTTTAATGATATTGTTTAAGAGTTCAAGAGATCCTGTTTTCCCAGAAGTGGTGTTGAAAAAGTGAAGTGTAAGCAGGAGATGTTTGTTTCAAAAGTTTGGCAAGCTGTAGAGAAACGTGCCAAGTTTCTGCAGCTCCCAGATGGTCAGTAGCACATCTGAAGAGAGCAGTTCTAGTACTTTAGGAGAGCTATGGGATTTCATGTGCTGTTAAATAAAAAATGTCTAAATCCATCAGCTCTTGTACACTGAAGCCATTTCAGATGTATCCAGTTGTCAGTAATTTATTCCTTTTAACAGCTTTGCAATAAAGAAGAGAAAATGCTAATTAAATTGTGATTGTAACTGTGTAATTCTTTTGTAGTGAAGTATACTACTTGGCTGAAATCACTGTTGGTAGATAAGTGTACTGCATCTGTGTACTCACATAAAAAGAATTCTATATTTCAAAATATTATAGTCTTTTCTTAAAAATGCTTTGCATTACTGTTTAGGTGCTTAGTTACAATGTATATATGCATAAGGATTTTAATTTTTCTGGAAATACTGTTTTTATAATCTGTTAGAAAGAGGATATGTCCATTGTTAGTATTCTGTGACTTTCCTGCTACAATAGATAAATTTTTATAGCCATCCCAGAGATCTAAAAATTAGTGGATCTATTTTTTGTCAGTTTATATTTTGCTTAAAATTTGTTTTCCTGTAGCCAAGAGATAATAATATCTTAAATAATGTATCACTGTTTTTGCTGATGTCTTAGCAAATCATGTAATCCTAGTGAACTCCAGGAGATTTTTCTACTCTGGCTGCTGCTTGAAGCAAGTTCAGCTGCAGTGAGTTGCTCAGGATGTTGTCAGGTTGTGTTTTGGGTATCTCCAGTGATGGAGATGTGCTTAAACAGAAATTTCTGTGCTTCAGTTCGTGCCTATTGCTTCTTGTCCTGTCATTGGGCATGACTGAGAAGAGTCTGATTCCATCTTCTGAACTCCCTACCTCACTTCCACATTGGGTCATTTTGCACCTTGGTAAGATTCCTCTTGAGCCTCCCCTTCTCCAGGCTTCCTAGTCGGGTTTCTCTTAGCCTTCCCTTGTATGACAGATGCTCCAAGCCCTAAGCAGATGTCCTATTTATATCGAAGCTTTCCTTTTCAAAACTAGTTCTCCTCGCAGTGGTAACGTACAGTGGTAAAGCTGTACAGTTCAGCTCAAAAAAGATCCTGAGAAACAGTAAAATGATCTGTTTTTTAAATTATTTATTTTGCAACACTACCCCTATGTTAACTCCCTTCTTATTTCAGCCAAGGTTTATGGTTTTCATGAAGCATTTGCTGGAACATTGACTTTGCAACTGTATCTTATATCCCTAGGAATCTTTCAGTATGGTATTCGATATTTAATATAATATTTTATATTTTCCTTCAGAAGAATGAGGTAGAACATTCTTTGATTAATGGACTATCTTTTTATAAAGGATTTTTCCTGAATTTGCATTACTAGAGCAAGCAACATGGCTCATTTTCTCTTAGTAAGGATGGTACCTTAGTTTCTCCTGGAGCAGCAGTAGAAACATCTTTTTTTCTGAGTATTTAAAATAGAACAGAAATGTTTTGTCAGACCTTCTCTCAAGAAAATACATGTACTGAGAAGATGACTATTTCACAGGCCTGTGGTTATCTCCACACTGTAAGCTGGTAGTCAGCAGTCAGTCTCCGTAGTAGGTGGAACCTTTCCTCTTCCAGCCCTCTGCTGTTGTGTTCTTAGTCTGGGAAGTGATTCTGGCTTTCTGTTGTCCCTTCTCTTGGATCACACTTTCTGAGGCTGACAGGCAGAGTTATGTCAGTTTACTGTTCACACACAGAACACACGCAGCATAGGGTTTCTGTGAATGTGCAACTTCTTCTCGCTTGTCCATCTTCATTCTCTTGGCAGACTGTTGACAAATCGACAATAAAACCCAGCAGGATTTGGGGAAGTATTAGCTTATATTTGACCTTTCTTTCAGAGGTAGCATGTTCTTGCTATGGGTTTTTATCCCATTCAAATTGGTGCTTTGAGCAATTATGTTCCCTTCATAGAAGTAAAAATGAAGGTTCCCGAAATGCAGCTGTTTGTCTTGCATCTTTTTACTTGCAGAATGCCAGTGCTGTTGCTTCCTTTCTGGTTGCTGATGTTATTACTGTAATTGCTCTGTTTTGCAAAACCCTTTTTTACTAAATTTTTTTTGCTGTACTCACAACATTGCACCTTTCTGCATGGCCAGGACACCACCTAACTGATGTAGGCTTTATTTGCAAAGTGTGTGTGCTAGGTGTTGAACTAAACTATAATCTTGTGCTCCAAAAGCAGTCCGCACTAAGTAAATAACAGTATAAAACTGCTACTGATGCATGCGGAAAATGTCTTGTTTTCTTTAGGGTGAGCACCTAGTCTTGGGGAATGAACTGAGATGAAAAATGCGCAGCTGCTGGCTAAACTTGGAGGAAATGTGAAAATTTATTGAAACATCCTTTGCTTAGCACTCAAACATCACACTTATTAGTGTAATTTGCAGACTAATAATACCTGAATCATAGTGAGAGTTGCATTGCTTTTTCAGGCTGTTTCTCTATTCTGAGTTGGCTCAGAACTTTCTGAAGTCTTCATGTGACTGCTCTGGAAAACCTGGAGGTGTAATACAACCTAGAGGATTGAAAAATGGGGAAAGGAATAGGAAGGAAGAATAGCGAGTAGGGGAAGATAAAAACTGTTTCATATGAAGTGCATGTGAAAATTACTGTAGTTTTATGCACACTATATTAAAGTGGAAGCATGTTACTCCCGAGAGTAACTGTTTTTATACCTTTTCAGTGTAATTAATGGAAATGCAGGCGTTCCCACAGAGTTTTGTAACAAATGTGGATTTTGAAACAGTTTCAGAGAACATGTGATAACCTAGCAGACTCAGTGATGTTGATGAAAGGCCACCTGTAGGGCTGGAAGACACATCTGTAACTGCTTCTCACTGTTCTGTTACAGTTCTTCATTGTGGTTCAAGTTTTGCCTCTTGTTCAAGATAAGAAAAGGCTACTTTTTATTGGTTTCATCAAGTCTTCTGTTTTTTTCTTTTTCCTACGAAAGAGCAACATAGTGTATGCTTTCCCAAAGTTGAGTGATTTCAGTGTAGGTCTTTACTTTCAACCTCCTTCTTGTATTTATATACCAGTTATCTAGATGTCTTTAGATTTTTACATTATGTTACAGTACAGAAATGTAGGCTTTTTAGAATGAAATTTTAAATTATGACTGTATCATGGCCTGTAAGGTTCAGGATATATTTCTTTATGCCTGGCTAAGGATCATTTTGACAATGAGGGGAGTTGGACTGAGTTCAGGATTTCTAGTTTTAAGTAATTAAGCTTTGCCTCAGGTTTCTGATGTTGCTTTGTAAATTCACTTGAGGTCAGTTCTGTAGTAGTACTTAGCATCCATTTGGTCAGAACAGCAAATGCCCAGTTCCTGGAAACAGTTCAGTATGCCTTATAGGGAAGAAATTAGAAAAATAATTAATACTAATCATATGCCATGGCACTTTATTTAGGAGAATGTCAGGATATACATAGAAATATCCAGTCCCTTTAAATATGTTGATGCTGTAATATTGTTTTGACTACAGGTACAGAGAGGCTCTTGTCAAGTGGGATGAAGCACTTCAATTAACTCCAGAGGATGCTACACTTTATGAGATGAAGTCACAGGTAAAGCATGACAATTCTTTGCCAGTTTCAAAATTAGAAAAGAAGACATTGTGTTTGTGAACAGATACTGGGCAACACTGTTTAGTTGTTGTGCACAGGAAATACAGCACAATTCAGATATTTCATTTTCCCCAATGAACAGCATGTCTTTTAACAGGAATTCAAATAATGCTATTTTCCCAGCTAGTTACAATAAACATCTTTATTGGGTTGTGAATTAGAGTGCTACATTGCAGGAAAAAAATGGAAATACTTAAAAATTGTATTGGAGGGATCAAGGAGAGCCTTAGTGTGATAGATTAGCAAATTTGACCATTAAAAATCTGCCTGCTCTTTCTAAAGATTTGGCTTAATATTATCTACTGTCAATATTAAACACAGATACTGTATGCAAAAGATTTGCTTCAATCTGGTTTCCTATTAAGTGTTACATAGATAAATCAGTCATGTAAAAGACTTCATAATATCTAGTCTAAACCTGCCCTCTTTCAGTTTGAAGCTGTTGCCCCTTGTCCTGTCACTACATGTCTTTGTAAAAAGTCCCTCCCCAGCTTTCTTGTGGCTCCCATAGGTACTGAAACATTCCAGTGAGGTCTCTTCTGAGTCTTCTCTCCTCTAGGTTGAACAACCCCAGCTCTCTCAGTCTTTCCTTATAGCAGAGGTGCTCCAGCTCTCTGAGTATCTTGGTGGCCTCCTCTGGACTTGCTCCAACAGGTCCATGTCTTTCTTATGCTGGGGACCCAGTGCTCCAGGCAGGATCTCACAAAAGCAGAGGAGCGGGGCAGAATCCCCTCCCCTGACCTGCAGCTCATGCTGCTTTGGAAGCAGCTCAGGGTGAGGTCTGGTCATGTCTGGTCTTCCATCCACAAGAACCCTCGAGTCCTTCTGGTCAGGGCTGCTCTCCATGAGTTCTTCTCCCAGTCTGTGCTCAGGCCTGGTATTACCTGACCCAGGTGCAGCACCTTACACTTGCACTTCATGAGGTTCCCAGGAGCCCACTTCTCAAGTTTTCCAGGTCCTTGGGATGTCATCCTTCCTTTGTTCTGGCAGTGGCACCACTCAGCTTCATGTCACCTGGAAACTTTGTGTGGGTGCACCTGACCCCATTCTCTGTCATTAATGAAGATACTGAATAGCATCACTCCCAAAACAGAGCCCTGAGGGACACCACCCATCACCGGCCTCCACCTGGACATAGAGCCGTTGACCACATGTGTCCATCCAGCCAGTACCTGTCATTCCACCCTTCAAATCCTTGTCTCTCCTATGTGGAGATAAGGATGTCGTGTGAGACCATGTTGAAGGCCTTACAGAAGTCTGGGTAAACAACATCAGTCATTTTTCCTGTGTCCACTGTTGCAGTCACTCCCTCAGAGAAGACCACTTGGTTGGTCAGGCATGATTTCATGACTTGCCCTTTAGTAAAGCCATGCCGACTCTTTTGGATCATGTCCTTGTGTTGCACATGCCTCAACACTGCTTTTCTGAGGTTCTGGTTCATGATTTTCCCAGGCACAGAGATGAGACTCACCAGTCTGCAGCTCCCTGTGTCTTCCTTTCTCCCGTTTTTAAAACTGGGAGTGATGTTTCCCATTTTCCAGCCACTGGGTTTTCACCTCATTGCCATGAATTTTCGAATATATTGGAGATAACAGCCAGTTCCCTCAGGATTCTAGGATGCTTGTAGAGCTGTGGCTATTTAGTTCCATCAAGCAGTCTCAAAAAAATATGTTGTGTGAGGACGAGAGTAAAAGAGAAAAAAATCATTCAGTAACATATTCTGTAACTTTTAAGGAAATTTTCTGTAGTTTTAAAATCTTTGTTGTTACTCATATTCTTTTATTGTGTAAAAACCCCAATCAAAACCCTAACAACCCCCACTTCCCCAAAAAAAGAAGCCAAAAAACCACAAACCCCAACAAACCCCAAGAACCAATGCTGGTTCTTTTCCAAGGTGTGGTGGCTGCATTTTTTAATGGATATTACCACATTTCCTCCTCACAGTCATCTTGTCTTATGAAGTGAAGAAAGTTTGATTCTGCAAAAGAATTAACTGAATAACCATAACTTCATTTAAATACAGTAATACAGAAGGATGCTTTTATTTTATATAGCTGCAGAAGGTTTAGATCTTACTGGATTATGCATTTGGTCTGAGAGATACTTTATGGCTTAAAGGTTTTTCTTTAAATTGTTTTGGGATAAGTGTATTGTTGCCTTTCCGTAAGTGTTAGTGTAAATGAAAGATCTGTCTGGCCTAGTGGGATATCTGGGAAAGGAGTTGCACAAGTGGCACGAGCATGTAGCAATACTTCTCTCCTGATCCAGCAAGCTTTGGCTCTGGGACTTCTCTGTGTTTAGAAGTGCTGGAAAGATTTTTCTTAAACAAATTTGTCTCAATGAATTCTGTTCTCATGTAAACTTCTAGCATCTGCAGAGCTATGTGTTAAGGAATTTCAAATCCTGCTTATGCATTCTTGGAAGAAATGGTATAATATAATCCTACTTTAATTAGCAGCATTTGAAATTGCTGTAAAGGGTGTTAGCTTATGTAGCAGTTTATTTGTATATTTAGTTTTTGACTCCACTAGTAAAGAAAATCTGTTAAGATGTGAAGATGGTATCGGTAAATTTTCTTATCATTGTTTAAACATTTAACTCTGTTTTGAATAAAACAGAAAGCTGTTGAAAATTTTAGGAGAGTTCTGCTCAGTGGGACAAATTAGTGAACACCTCCCTTGTAACTGTTCTTTATTATGGTCTTATGTGAATGCAAAAATTTAAGATAAGTCCCCAGAAGCACTCTATTTAATTGAAATTATACCAAAATTAAGTATTTTCACACTGAAAATAGCAGGAGAACTGTGAAGTGTGTAAGCTTACCTGGATCTGAGCTATGATGGAGTGAATTATCCAAAGAGGTGCTTGCTACAGTGTGCTTCAATCCATGCTCCAGATGCAATACCTAATACTGAGGGGTTGTTGATTACTTGGCTCCCCAGTCCCTGTATTTCAGCAAAATGGCAAAGGTGAGCTAGAGGCACACGGCTTTTCTGCTGACAAAGAGGAACTGAGAAACAGCTGTATGACTCTGATTCATCTTGTGAATTAGCTTTCCCTGTCTAGTGAAACCATTGGAGAGCAATGAAAGCTGAGAAAACAGAGGAGCCCAGGCCTCTGCTTCCACCATGCCTTTTGCTTTGTTTCCTGAGAAGAAGAGTAGTTCTGGACAGTTGCACTATTTCTTCTTAATTTCACTTTCTTGTATTGCTTAACGCTTGTTACACTGTAAATACGAACACAACAGCTTGTCTACAAAATATACAGTTATAAAACTATTTCTTGAATCTTTTTAATAAAACGTCTAATGTTTCAATTGGTAGCGTCTCTTTGTACATGCAAATAATTATTGCAGATGTTTTTTTGCAGTATGACTTATGCTTACTGGAAGCTGTTTAATATAATGTGTAATTTGATGCCTTTGTACTTATAATGGTACTGATGTGAGCTGTAAAAATCCACTTTTGCCAAAATAGAAATATGCAATTAATTCAAAAAATATTGTGGCCAATATTTAAAAGATACTGTCTTAGAGCTGACTGTGTTGTTCCAATCCAGCATACCAGCACAAATACTGCAGCTAGTGAGTGTAGCTCAGTAAAAATGTTTCAGAAGAGCTGTACACCAACTTCATCAGGGCCTTGACCAGCATTGGGTCTATAAAAATCCCTCTGTCTGGGTATGTGGGTAATATACTAGAGGAGGAGATTCATGTTAGGAATGACTTCGTGCAATATGCAGAGATTCTTTATGGTCTATATTAATTTTCTTTCAGTGAGAAAATGTCTATTCATGAAGTAACTTGTTTTGAGAATTAACATTGGAGGATGAAGTGGGTTTTTTTTGCACAGTCTTGAGTATCTGTCTTATATCCTTACATTTATTAGGATAACCTTTTGTTGGATTGCCTAGCAGCTTCTCCATTCATTAATATTTCCTTTCTCAACAGCAAACTTAAAATTTTCAATACTGCATTGTTTAATATGCAGCTCAGATAAATATGCTAATGGCACTGTAGGAATCTGTAAATGTTTGTGGTAAGTTCTTAAAGATCTTTATTTTAACAGATGTAGGACAAATGTTTTTCAGTATTTCTGAAGAGCGGAAATTGTGTTTAAAGTTCCTAGTTGTCAAAGATACTTGAAATAAATGTATTTCCAGAAAATCACATGGGAGCTGTGGAATTGCTCAATTGCTTCAAAAAACTATAGAACTTGATGAGATTTTTTTCCATTGCTTTCAGCTGCTCTTTGATCCATTTGAAAACAGATTTGTATGGTTTTTGAGAGGTTAGGGGTGCACTTTTCTTTGTATGCAAGATCTGTCAGTATACATATTTGATATTCCATTACCAGCCTAAGGTGCTTCCCCATTGCAAGAACAATGACTGGCAATTAAATGTTTATGCAAGTCCATTTCTACATTTTTGCTGAAAACCAAAAATCTTTAAAAAAGATCCAACAACAGCAGCCCAGTGTTGATTCTGGTGTTAGATAAGTAGTATTGTAAGTATATTCAAAGAAATGTATAAAGACTGCGTATATTAATGCAGTCACCAAGACTGCTTCAAATTAATTGTGGGCTGAATATCTTAAGTATTGACTGGATTGTTCTATTACTGCTTTGACTTACAAAGATGGAGGAGCAGACTTTGACATATTCTTTGATTTTTTATCTGAACATTTGGTGACTGGACCCTCTGGGACATTGTTGGGTGAGGAGAGATATCACAGGACTTGATACATTGTGTGATATATATAACAAACGATCTTGGGAGCCAGATGTTCTGCTATTCACTACCACTCCTGAGAATACACCTGGTTTGTGTTGCTTATCTCGTGGTACTTGCACCTCAGATCTCAGATAATTATGCAACTGTGACAGAATTTTTAAAGTAGACAATACAATTGTTTTATACATATTTTTAGAAACAAGTGAATTCAAATGTAAACCATCAAGTTAAGTTCCTCTTAATAATTTTTTTTATGTTTTGTCATCAGCTGTATCAGAATCTAGTTTCCTACAGTGCTGCATCCTCAATTTGCATTCATTGAACAGGACTAGGATTTCAGATATATGTCTCTTCTTTGTTTTTGTATATGAAACCCATCATATTCAAATCATTTCACTTGCCCTCTTCTAAAGGTTTTCTTAATCTTGAACTCAGTGAAGAAATAATATCTACTTCTACCCATCTCTCTTCCTACTTAAGAAATTACAAGGTTGCTAAGACATGACCAGACTTAGAATCCTAAGTTCAGATTATAACAAATCAGCTAGTAAGTGTGATTATTTTTAATTTATTTTTTTTTAAATTGGGATGTGTACTGAGAAGAGTTAACCATCAAAACATTAGTGTGAACCCCAGAAATCTAAATTGAAAAGAAGTGTTTCTGTGTGGTGCAATGGTAATTGCTTTAGGGCATGGATAGATGTAAACTGCTTATGGGTAGGATGAATTTTATTCATCCATATTTTGAAATGGCTTTCTGGATGGAAAAAGGAATTGGATCAGTTTCACTGGATGTGGAATGTATCTATATATAGTGATTCAATCCACTGAGCTCATTTGAAACCAGAACTTACTCAGATTCATAACACTTCCAAAATATTGTGGGTGGAACACGATAGGTCACTCTACTGCCTGGATTTCTAATACTTGATCAGTCTCCTGTTGACAGTCGCTATGTTTAATTGGCCTTTTGCCACTGAGTTCTTCTAATTCTTCTAATCTCTCATGTGTGACTTATTCTAAAGCTGGATCTGTTAAAATAAGTCATTATACGACATGGATGTTTTTTGTTTTAAAGCATGTAATAAGGGTAAATCTCTTGGAATAAAGCAAGTCCTGAAAATGCATGTACTGACCATCTTTAGATGACATTTCCTTCCAGGCAGTTTTAACACTGTGTGTGTGCATGCGTGCGTGCAGTGTGCAGTGCAGTGAGAGTCTTGAGATGTTTTTTCTGCTTCGTAAATTTTTTCTTCTAATTTTTGGATTAGTTTTAAGACTGTTTTCTAATAGAGGATTATTGCTGTACATATACATCACTATATATACACACATCACTTTACCTGTACACTATATGTATATATTCTGTGATTGTATGTATGTGTATGTGTATGTACACACACATGCTTGATGTGGCTGCACGTTGAGCTTGTGACAGGCATGTTGTGTGACAAGGGGGGCTACAGCATGTGTGGTTCCTATTTGGCTTTGTCTTGCCCATGTGGCCTACCCCATTAAAAGGACTGAGCACCACTTGTCAAATCTGTGCACAGGAAATCTTTATGCTTGCAGTGGTTTTTATCCTTTGTTCAGCGCGGTTTTTCAGGTGTAGAGTAGCTGGTTTCGTGGTTCACTTTCCAAGTAGCATGCAGAGGTGTTTTATTAAAGTGATAATTATATTAAGGTAGAGTAACCCAAGACAAGGCTGCACACATTCAGGTTTGCCATTGTATGTTCATTTTGATGACGTCTTCACCTGAAAACAGAAGTGTAGGAAAATAGTGTGCATTAGTAAGTTTATTCTTTTGCAATGACTGACAAGAATAGCTGAGTCATTTTATTAATAGCTGGAAAAACTACCCATGCTGGATAAAACGCATATACATTCAAATGTGTGTTTTTTTGAATGTGCTTTGAGAATCTAATGCCAGAGTTACTAGGAGCAAAGTAATTACTGCATGATCTGGAAGAGCATTTTTAAAGTAGCTGTTTACATTAGGACACACAATAGTCATAAATAGAGGAAAGTGGAATAATTGCTTGTATTAGTGAGATAATAATTTAGTAAACAAACCAGTGAAATTCATTAAACACTACAAAAGATGTAGTGCTAAGCACTTAACACAGATGTTTTGTAATTAGTTTGCAGTAGAAGGCACTGGTAGTAAATACTAAATAATTGGGATGCATAAAAATGCTCCTGTGAGTGTATACTTGGATTTTTTTCTCTTATGAGAATAAATACATGAAGACAGTGATGTAAAAAGTAGCTGATGGATGCAGAATCCCTTCATCTTGGTAGAATGTACACCTATCCACTAGTAACAGTTTGATTCACTTCACACATCTGCTGCTGTTAAGAGAAACTGCCCATACAAATGTGTTTGATCTGAAAGTTTTGGAAGAATACATAACATTCATCACAGACTTTGATACAAAATGCAGTCATTGAGAACTGTTCAGCAGAAAAAGAAGGGAAAATTATATATAACCATAGATTGTTTTTATAAAGATTTTTTTAGGTATTTCTGAATTCTAAGGTACAATCTATTGAACAGAATTAAAGTGAAGTCATAAGACTAGTCTTTAGAAAACTTGAGTCATACTAGAACAGCAGAAGTATCAACCCGAAAGGTTTATCAGAAGCTATGCTTATGATGTTCCTTGGTTTCTTCAGTACAGAGTTACTTTCTATAGTAAACCTTTGCCTTCCCCTTTCCCTCCTCCCCCTTTTTTTTAGTGTACTGCTCACCTCTATGTTGTGCATGTACTATTTGTTAATTAGAGTAAATACTCAAGATCATCACGTTTGAATCCTCCTCTACTCCACACTCATATTTATCTATTTAATATACCACAGAACAGTAAAGTCAAATAAATCTGTTTTGCTCTTCAGCAATAGTCCTAATACGTTCTAATATTATTCATCATAGTTGTGGTCAGTTGGGATGAAAGTGGTTGCCCACATATGAGTCTTACCCTTGTGGCTGACATTCTCATCATACTGCAGGAATGCAGTTGTCATTTGTTTCTTACTCTGGTATCTATCACCATAGCATGTGGGTGTCTGAAATCATGATCTCAGAGTGATGCAGGTCTTCAGGTGATGTGCCAATATCATAGTGGTATTGGAAACACAAGGCAAGCTTTGAGCCACATTATGTGTTGCTAACTGTGATTTATAGGCTTAGTTATGGAGATTCAATGCAAGAAGAATAATCCTGTGGTATCTGCTGAGTAACAGAGATTTTCACATTCAGAAACCAGTTTTTTCCTTACTTAAGGCAGGTGACTTCATGTCTAAGTTAGGCTCTGCAGAATGCTTGTTCTCTAAATACAACAGTCATTGTTAAGGTCTGTTTCCATGCTGAGTTACAGTGATTGTTTCTATAATTATATCATATGCACTGCAACTGTCTTTGGTGGATTCCAGTTCTCTATTAAAAAGGTTGAATACAATCCAAGAGTTTTTCAACGATACTTGCACATTTATTATGTTTAGTTCTCCATGTGTTCATCCTCCTGAGTATTCTGTTATGCATCTATAGGCTGTAGGCTTTGTTGACAGGGAGAGACACCTTCAGAAGTAATTAATCTACTTCTAATGGAGTTGCTTAAATCGTTTGGGTGAATCATCCTCTGGCATGTCTGTTTCTCTCTGTGGGGATTGAAATGAGTCTGGGTGACTATCTGAGATCAGGCAACCAACTTTTGAACTAAGAAAAGCTAGGTAAGATGAATCCAGTTCTTAGTTATTGAAACAGTGGTTGTTGCCTGGGTAATCCCAGAAAACTTGAATTTATTTTCAGTTTTGCTTATTTTTCTTCCTCTTCTTTTTCTATTTCTGTTACAGGTCCTGATGTCTTTACATGAAATGTTCCCAGCAGTGCATGCAGCAGAAATGGCTGTCCAGAGAAATCCACGTTCCTGGGATGCCTGGCAGACTTTGGGACGTGCCCAGCTTGGATTAGGAGAGATAGCACTGGTAGGATAACAAAATTATTTGTGTGTGAGAAGGAAAGTACAGAAATACCAAGGTTGCTGTATATCCATATGGTAACTTGAACATAGACAAGGAAAAAGATTGTTGTTAGTTATTATTATTTATCTGCAGTGTTCCCTCTGCTTTATTGTATTTCACAAATGCTTCCTGTGTGGTTTTGTTGCTGGACTTGTGGAAGACCTGTCTAGCTCCAAGACTTCTGTGTCATATGCTATATTTATGTGGTGGCTTTATGCAATAGAACAATTATATTGCCATAACTGAACATTCTACATTCTGTGTGTAGTACTGCTACAGTGCAGCTCACCATAGTTTAAAGATGAGGGTAATGTGAAGTCCCAGACTCAGCTGATAATTCAGGCTCAGTTTTCATACATGCCTGCTTATAAAATTCTAGTGTCTTGTTTTGCTTGTGTCCTGCTCTCCTGCTTCCCATGCAGCAAATCACGTTCCTGGTTTCCTCTGGCTCCCTAATCTTGAACGATGGCTGAAGTTGCTTCTTTATTTAATAAGACAGCAAAAAGCCAGGGATGCTCTGCAGTAGCTGAAGTGCATCTTTTTTCCTAGAATATAATAATTTTCTGCTAGTTTCTGTGAAAACACAGCAGGTAAACTTTCAAATTCAGACACATTCACAGAAGTCCATTAGAAAAACAGTGCATCATGACCACTCAAATGAAAAAAAGATACTGATTGTATTTTGAATAGAAGTAGTTCTGTGCTGTTTTGATACGAATAATTTTGTTGGTAATTTAGAGTGTTTTTGCAACGTTACAATGTTTGGTCTGAAAATTTTCAAGAATTAAAAAAATTTTAGAGTGGTTTTTTTGTTTGGAGGTTAACAATTCATGCAAAACTAATTTTTGAAATGTAGTAAGGAGCAGTATTAAAAACCCCAAACAAGCTAAAACTAACGCAAACAATGTGAATCACCTAGAGTTACAGAATGGTTTGGGTTGGAGGAAACCTTAAAGACCATCTAATTCCAACCCCCCTGTGCCATGGGCAGGGACATGTTCCACTACACGAGATTGCTCAGAGCCCCATCCAACCTGGCCTTGAACACTCACAGAGACCGGGCATCCACAACTTCTCTGGGCAGCCAGTTCCAGAGTCTCAGCACTTTCACAGTAAAGAATATCTTCCTAATACCTAACCTAAATTTTCCCTCTTTCAGTTTGTATCCTTGACTCCTTGTCCTACCATTGTGGTTCCTGACAAAGAGTCCCCTTCCCTGTAGTCCCACTTCAGATATTGGCAGGTTGCTATAAGGTCTCCACACAACCTTTTCTTTCCAGGCTGAACAGCCCCAGTTTTTCAGCCTGGCTTTATAGGGGAGGTGCTCCAGTCCTGTTAGACAAACCTAAGACAAAAGCTGTGTGTTGCAGATGTGCAGTGTGCTCCCTTTGTTGGTGCAGTACCATAATATGAAATATCTCATACAAATCCATGCATATCTGCATTTCAACACTGGTGACATTCCATGGCTTTTTGTGGTATAGAAGGTAAGAGTAGATGGTCTGTTCTGTCTGGATCTTTTCCTTTTAAGTGTTTGAAGCTGTCACTGTAAATTACGTCTGAGAATTTTAAATGCACTAGTCTCAGGAAAATCAAAGTTCTGTTTCCTTCAAGGATCCTAAGTAACTGATGCTGTTTATTCTGTAAAAAATGCTACAGTTGCTGTAGTATCAGTTGTATATAGTGATATACCCATACTAGTTACACCCACCAGGTCGAATCACCAGATCCTATAAGCTTTGTCTGCACTGACAAATCATGAGACACCAGAGGGATATCTTGAGTGCTGGGGACCTAGTGTTCACATTATATTAATTTTGTTTTATTTCAGAGTAGCACTTCAGGTGCCCTCTTAAAGTGCATTGTTGAGCTTAATTAGAAAGGGATCTAATTTCTGTATCTGAGACCATTCAGTGATGCAGAGCAAAGCATTTTAAGTGGGAACAATCAGAGATTTGCATCAAAGCACTTCATCCATCTGAAACACCACTCCAGGTGCTCATGTAATTGTTAAATTGACCTTGCTGTTGGTGAAGAGGGAGGGAGGAAGGATTATCATCAGGTAGTTTGCCCTCTTAATGTTTTTGGTTGTCTCTGAGTAGGGAGACTGAGGTGTGCAAACTCCTATTGGTGTCTTCAGTGCTTTGGTACTGTGTGTTCATACTTCACTGCCTTTCTGTCTTTAGGTTGAACTGCTTTCTGATTAATATGTTCTCACAAACAGAGAACTTGGGGAGTTGTTCTAAAATGCAAATAATGTTCACTCTTTTTTTTAAAGCCAAGCAATTTTTAAGGAATCTTAAATAGTTAAGACTGAAGGAGTTTTAAAATATTAAATGAGTTCATAATTATTGAACTTGTGGAGTCTTCTTGACCAAGTGATTTAAGTCATAATTATCCTTTTTCAACTAGTCCTTCATTGCCATGATTTTCTGTTTTTTCTCTGTATCATATTTTTTACAAAGAAAAGTTAATAAAGCATATACAACAGGGCTTTTTAGTAATTTTTTTTGAGATTTGGGAATTACTACCCTTCTCAAAAACTGCTTCTCCTGTTTCTTTGTTTCATTTCTCCGCCACCAACATCTGTCTTCATTACCCACATCCTGCCAAATGGTCTGTTGTGAATACTTTTATTACTTGACAATGAATTATGCATTTTTTCTTAGGGAAAAAACCAATTTATGGTATTTTAATTTGAAGTTTCCCAGGTCTAAAATGCTGCTTCCAAACAAATCTTATTTATATTATGAGCTGTGTAACAATAAAGAAAGATTTGCTTGGATTTAGTTTTTGTCAAACTTGTGACAGAAGGAATGAGGTAAATTAGTCCCTTTTTATTTAGCTTTTATAAGAGTTGTTTGCTCTTTTTTTCTCTGAATTTACTAAATAGGGTAATTCAACAGTAATACTTAAATGTGAGCAAGGAGAACTTTATTTCTGTAAAGGCAGAAATTCCTTAGATTCTACAAATCAATGTGCAGAGCACACCTGAGTAAACCTGCAACGTGAATGTAGAAACTGTAGAAATACAGTCAGGCTTGCAGTATTTCTCTCATTTCATTGTAAATATTTGGTTTTACAAATTGCGTATCCTGTATTGCTGATGACATCTTAACTAGTTAGCAATTTCACACTAAGAGCTTCATTAGAACAGTTCCTCCCATGAGATAGAGTGAGCCCCATGCTTTGATTAATCAAGGAAAAAAAAAAACAACAGAAAGCCAAACAAAAGCAATATTAAAAAGAAAAACGAAAACCAAACCCACAAAAAGTCAAGGACTGAATGAAAGCCCTGAGTCTTCCACCATGGGGAAGTTCATCAGCCATGTGACATGCTCGTGGGCAGCCAGCTCAGGTGGCCCTGCTTGAGCTGGGGCTAGGCCCAGATGGCCGCAGAAGGTCCTGGCCGGCCTCAGCTGTTCCGTGGTTCTGTGACTTCAGCTTCACCCCGTTCTGGGTCCCTGTCAGATCTGGAGTACTGAGGATCACAAAGTTGAGTGGGTAGATGTGTAAATATGCACCAGTTGTGCATGGGTTTTGTTTGATGTTTTGAAGGATGTGGTTCCCTGTATTCCTGCTAAGTAGTTAGTGCTTTAGCAGTCTTTAAATGTGACACGACATTTTGTTAGGGGAATCATGTCTTGATAATATGAATCCTCAGATCAGCCCTTTCCTTTCATCTCTCTTGAAAGAATAGTTTTAGGTCTTCTAGATAATGATGGGAGTTTTGTACTCCAAAGAGAGAAATATCTGTGTTTATTGGAATGAAGCTAATTAACATAACTAATTCTGAATTTGAGGTAATTTTTCAACATGTTACTAATGTTAGCATTTAGAAACACAGAGTATTTTGGTAATAAAAAGGAAATTGGTGGTTGACCTTCCACTGAAAAGTCAAAGTATTTAGGAAATGCTAAGTTAAGAGAGAAAGTACCATACTTTGTCAGTTAAAGCCACATTCTGTTCAATTCTTTTCAACAGCTTTAAACAGTCCTACTGAGTTAATGAGTTAATATCCAGTAATACAAGCTTCCCCAGGAAGGTCCTGTGTTAGTCCTGCCCTCTCCAGCTACTATAGAGTAACCCTTTTTTCTTTTTTAACCACGGTTGGAAATCATAACTAGATTTTGTGATAGTGATTGTTAATGCACAAAAAGATCTTAGAGGCGATTTTTATTTTCCATCAAGAAAGCAGAAGGGCAAGCAAGTCTCCAAAAGTTTAAATGCCCTTTTCAGCTACATTTCTGCCAAGGGTACTCAGTTCTTGCAAGTGATTGTGGCTGATGTAGCTGGCGCCTCCTGTTAGTTACCTTTGTCAGATGCTCAGGACTTTTGAGGAGTGCATTTCTCAACATCTAGACCGTGCAATTGAAAGTGTTAGCTAAAACAGATGAACAGGGTAAGACAAACAGGGATGTCGAAGAAAGTTTATTTGACAATTGTTTTAAAATTCTTATAATAATTTTGGCAGTATAATTCGGTAATAAAGAAGTAAATGTTTTCCTGGGTTTTCCTGATTTGCAAGGTAAAAGTACTCACATCACTTAAGCTTTATTTTCTTAGGCTAACTGTGTCAGTTTCTAGGACTGGATTGATTTTTGTGGTTGTTGTTTCCTTGGTCATCCTGGATTGCATGCACGCACCTGGTAGAGCAGAGTGTAGAGGTCTCTGTGGTAAAGGCAGCCTGAAGCAGGGACTTCAGCAGAACATGCTGCAGCCTTGCAGGGATGTGCTCTGAGGTGTAGGGGCAGAAGGGCAGTAAATGTGAGGAAAGAGGGCTGTGAAGAAATGAGCTGGTGCAAAATGATATCCGTGAAATCTGTCACTGAAACAAAAGAAGGTACAAGAGGAGGATAAGGAGAATACAGACTTCTTCAAAAAGAGAAGAAGGAAGGTGGAGAAGTGAGAATATCTCACACACATCTACCAGACAGGAGCAAAGATTTTTATGCATTTGTAACTTAACCGAATCCCAATAAGCGTAAGGCAAAAATAGTCTTTCACATCTGGAAAATTACTCTATTTCAAGTATTTTCTCCAAAAAATGAGAGCTCCAGAACATTTGAATAAAATGGTTTTGTAAATGTAAGAAGTGCAAAATATTACGTGTTCACCTCATTTTGTAAGACATCAGGATTACTTTTGATGAAATTTCCAGAGAGAATATTTTATTGAAAAGGAGAAATAGTCTGAACAGAAAATTACACAGAAAAGTTCAAGATGACAGTTTAAAGATAAAACAAAACAAAACAAAACAAATTTGCCATTCAGATTATACCACAGAAACTATTAAACTAGTGTGAAAGTACCTGAAAGGATTGGATTTTTTTCGTGTTTGAAGAAGAGAAATGTCATGAGGAGTATCTAAATATACTAATATGTCTTAGTTCCCTGTTTTCTACATTACTATGATAAATGCTTCTCTAAAAATTATGTTCCTGATGAGTAGTACAAAAATAAGACTTAAATTCCAGTAATATATTGTCTTAGAATCATAAAAAACTTTGGTTTCTAAGCGACCTGTAAAAGTCCTCTAGTCCAACCTCCCCGGCAATCAGCCAGGACATCTTCAACTAGACCAGGTTGCTCAGAGCTCTGTCCAAGCTGGCCTTGAATGTTTCCAGGGATGGGGCACCCACCACCTCTCTGGGCAACCTGTTCCAGTGTCTCAGTAACCTCATTGTAAACAATATCTTCCTTACATCTAGTCTGAATCTACCCTTCTTCACATGAAAGTCATTACCCCTTGTTCTATCACTGCATGTCCTTGTAAAAGTTCCTCTCCAGCTCTTTTGTGGGCCCCTTGTAGGTACTGGGAGGCTGCTGTAAGGTGTCACTGAATCCTTCTCTCTCCAGGCTGAACAGCCCCAGTGCTCTCAGCCTGTCCTCACAGGACTTGTGCTTCAGCCCTCTGATCATCTTGGTAGCCTCTGGACTCAGTCCAACAGGTCCCTGTCCTTCCTGTGCTGGGACCCCAGAGCTGGATGCAGGGCTCCAGGTGGGTCTCAGCAGAGCAGAGCAGAGGGGCAGAATCCCCTCCCTCCCCTGCTGCCCACGGGGCTCTGGCTGCAGCCCAGGACACGTTTGGCTCTCTGGGCTGTGGGTGCCATGGCTGGGTCATGTCCAGCTTTTCATGCACCTGCACTCCCAGGGACTATGCTGAGTGCTGTAAAAACACACAAACAAAAAAAAATTCCATATTAAAGATCATTTCACATAGAAAAAGATTACTTCACTGATATACATCCTTTGAAACAGTTTAGAAAGTGTCAGCCAAGTGTAGCATAAAGGCCTGATACATACCTTGGTAGCAGATACAACCTCTTAAAATTCTTACCTGGCTTCTTTAGGGGTTTCTGTGTAGTGACAGGTATTAAGTCCATGTTTTACAGAAACTTGTAAAAAAAGTGCAGTCTGATCAGAATTGCCCCTCACATTTGAAGACCGTTGTAACCAGCAGAGGAGACTCTGCTCATGGGAAAAATGAAAGATTGTTTGCTACAGAATACTATTTAGTGAGACAAAATGTAAAATACTTTAAAAATACAGATTTTTCAAATACTGTAATTCCACAAGCAAGAATGTCTTGCAGTAGGTTTTACATTGCACTTCCCTGCAAAAGCAAAAGCAGATACATGGCTGTACTGTTTTAAAGTCCTGTAGTCCTTACATGCAGGGTCTCTAAAATCACAGCTGCTCTTTAAAATGAGGCCTGAAATATCAATTTTATGTAGTGTCACCATGTTTTCCTATAATGCGACAGGCAATTGGAGAAAGAGATTTACATCTCCATTAGGAGAAGAATTAAAAGTAGCACTGTTATTTTCTTTTCTTCTGTCTTAATAGGAATTAGTGGCTTTACATGCTGTTCCAGTGGCAGTATAAAATTTTAAATGGATGACAAATGTGTATTTTTCAGTTTTACATTCCTGCTTTAAAATTAATCCCTCTGATCTTTTGCAGCACTTAAAAATTTACTTTAATATTTTGTTATTTCTTTATAAAAATGTCAGGCAAAACCTCTTTTCTAATAGATTTACTAAGATCTTTTTATGCTGTATTGTATGAATCATCAAAGCAGCTTTGATGCTTACCAAATGTTATTTATTGTGCATGAACATAACGATATAGACAGCTTTTAATTAGGGGACCTCTTTCATATAAAGCTTAAAAGCAGATGGTGTTTGTTTATATTTTGTTTTCAACAGAAACACAAAAAAGAGCATTTAGTGTTTAGTTGTCGTTTATGTGTCACTGAAAAGTAAAAGCTAGCAAAGTTGAATAGTGACGCTGTTTTATAAGAATTAAACTTCAGTCCTCCCTCTGTTTAAAGTTCAGCGTGCTCCTGCACTTCAGAGCTGGCTGTGGACCAATAATCAAGCTTTTTTTTCCATCTGGAACTGAAAGGTTGCCTATTACAACAGCAGTAATACTGATAGCATAATCAACATTTCTTAAATCTGATTTTGTATCTCTTTCTTCTAAGTTCCCATCATGTGGAGCCCATATATTCATCTGTGCCACCAGAAGGATGAACTATCAGTTTCTGTCAGTGCAGACGAAAAGTTGTGATTTTACAAATTAATTGGCCTGCTTTAAGTATTTATAAATTACAAAAAAATATGTAATTTGTGGTTTACCATATGTCTTTGAAGTTTTAATATGCAGGTTGCCAGAACTCTTCCCAAATATAATCCCAATCCATTATCATCAGTTTTCCCATCTTATAGGAAGGCTTCTGTACATGTCATATAAAAGTTTGGTCACTAACCCATTTTCATAACTGACTGTACAGTCATAAATGTAAAATACCCACATGCTTTTGTGTACGTGTACCTAAATTTGAATGGGTAGGTTCAGCCTTGACCACTGTTAATATAACTGAAAGACAATACAGTTGTAATTCTTGGTGTAGCTTTTTTCTAGTATTGTAGCAATCTCTTCTTGCTTTTAGATGGTCACACTTTTTTTGAATTTCACAGCTTCTCTGTTGAGGATCTGTATTTGTGAGTATTTTCCCAGATGAACTGAAAGAAAGGAGAAGCATTACCAACTACACTTATTTCTACTAATATTACATTCTTTATAAGATTATAGAAGTTCTTTCTTAGAGCAGCTCTCCAAGTTTGGAGCTTTTTGGCTCCTTTTGCACATTTATTTATGTGTTTTTGTAACCACATACCTGTTACAGAAACTGCTTACCATGTGGCTAGTATTAGTGTAATATTAGGTCTGTATGTGGAATGACTGCATTCTAATTTAAAGGCAGCAATACCAGTGATACTTCAAATTCCAGTCATCCCTTTTCTGTATTTCTTTAAACCATCTCTGTCTGCTTTTGCCTTTATGTACATCTGATGATGAGAGAAAAGTGGAATGGAAAACCATCCAAAAAATTGTTTTTTCTTCTACCTTTTTAATTATGATACTGTTTTTCATATGTGATCTCTTTATTTGTGCCCTTGTTGCGAGGTACTTAGTTTATTCATGCATTTTTGTCCTTTCAGACACAGTTGGTTGGGGGTGAGGCTGCTATTGAACTTAAGCTGAGGGAGGATTGCTCCAATAACATGGCTTTTGGCTTTGCTCGAATGATGTATGCAATTTTTTTGTTGCTGTCAATTTTTATGGAATAGGTCAGCTTTAAAGTGTCTCATCTTTGTTTCTTCTGTATTCTGCTTACAGGCAATCCGAAGCTTCCAGGTGTCCTTACACATCTTTCCAATGAACCCTGAAGTATGGAAAGAAGACCTTTCCTGGGCAAGAAAACTACAGGAACAGCAGAAGGCAACAAAGACTGAGTCAGTGCAAACACTAGCAAAAGGAAAAGAGCTTGCACAAGAGTCAATCCCAGACTATGACTTTGAAAGTGATGAAATTGTGGCAGTCTGTGCTGCCATTGCAGAGAAGGAGAAAGCTCTTTCAGCAGCTAAAACGATGGTGATTGTGTCTGCTTCAGGTACAGTAGAGACTGTTACTGAGCAGGACAATTGTCCTGCGACTCCTGATGAAACCCTTTTCATCAGGGCCCGGTAGGGCAGCCTCGTGGGTTGTCATACCCCTAGTTTTAAGAACTACTGTTATTTATTGTATTTTGCTTGCTTTGTGTTTGTTCTTTTTTTATTACGTGGTAGGATAGCCTACAAAAGTTAAAGAATTGAAGTTATTTTTCTTTTGTTAATTAAAAAAGCAATGACCTGAGTTGTTGTTCCATCCGTATTTTTCGAAAAGAAAGCCAGGAGTTGATTCTGAAAATTCTGAATTCTTATGACCAAATGTAATGTTGAAATGCTTAACTGCATTCTGACAGCTGTTTTCATCTTTGTGTATTTCATAATTTTACAAGTTAATATGTACATTTTCCCAGTAATTAGGAAAGTTTTATTTAAACTATAAAAGTGCTGTGGTTTATCCCCAGCTGTCAACTCAGCCCCCACACAGCTGACTCCCTCCTGGTGGAACTGGGGAGAGAATTGGAAGACTAAAAGTGAGAGAACTTGTGGGCTGAGACAGAGGCAACCTAATAGGGAAAGCAAAAGCTGCACATGCAAGCAAAACAAGAGGTTCACCCAATTCCCATGGGCAGGCAGGTGTTCAGCCATCCCAAGGAATGCAGGGCTACAGCATGTGTGACTTGGGAAGATATTCTGAATGTCCTCCTTTCCCCTAACTCCTTCTTTCTCCAGTTCTGTGTGTTGGGCATGATGGCTGTGGGATGGAATACCCCTGTGGTCAGTTGGGGTCAGCTGATCTGTCTTGTCTTCTCCCAACTTCTTGTGCACCCCCAGCCTTCTCACTGCTGTGATGGGATGAGGAGCAAGAAAAGGTCTTGATCCTTTGCAAGCACTGCTCAGCAGTAATGAAAACAACTGTATGTTATCAACACTGTTTCCAGCACAAAATCAAAACCTAGCCCCCTGCTTGCCACTCTGAAGAAAATTAACTCTATCCCAGCCAAAACCAGCACAAAAAGAAAAAGGAACTTTTAAAAATTATTTCAATCATTATTAATTAACATTATTTTTCTTCCAGTAAAAGTGCGAACTGTTTTCTGTTATTGACAGTCTTTGCTTTCATTAAGATTACTTGTTCTATGAGAAAGTTTTCCTATGAAGCAGAGATGGATTATTATTTTGTGTGTGTTTGTGTGTGACAGATCTGATTTGTAGCCAAATCAAGTAGAAACTTTTATGTTGCTTTCATCAGTGAGTGGGTTAAACACTTTTTGATTAGATGAAAGGAAATGCTATACCAAACAAGGCCCTGAATGCTTAGTTACAACTAAATGTTTCACCAGAAGAAAGAACACTTCAGTTGGTGACTGAAACTGGCCTTTCCTTATCTTGTGTGCTGTGCTGCAGACATCACCAAAACTAGAGTGGTGGGAGTAGGAAATAGATATGGCTGAATTGTATTGTATTCGGGGCTTTTCTTTCCTAGCGAGGCTGATCTGATAAAGGGAGTCAATTTGCTTTTCCTAATTCTTATGACCTGCCATTAAAAATATGTTCTTAGGGATCCAGTTTTTCAGGACAACACTGCTGGAGTCTCCCTTTTAATCCTTTTTGAATTTTGGATGCAGTGGTGGGTACTGAGGCATACCCTAGGAGATTCTTGTAATGTTCATTTTTCTTCAGGGGAGGGTGGCAGTCGGTTTGTCACACAGGCAGTTCAGAGAAATGAAATCAGGCTGTTTCTTTGATACGCTCTGTGCTGAGACTGTTGTCATTTCATTGTCTTGGAGACATGGTAGAGATGATCACATCCTAACTGTACTGGAAGAAGTGATCAGCTGAGGAATTCTTGAAGAATTCAGTTTGGGAACATGTAATTTTTACTTCATTTTGATAATATTTTGTATGATAATAGAGAGTTTTGTAGACAAGTGAAACTTCTGAAATCAGTCATCTTTTCACTTTTCAAGTCTGATTTCTAATTTCAAAAGAACACATTTTAAAAGAAAATAATGTTGCTTGAGAAGTATAGTGATTTTGCAGTGGAAAGTGCATTGCAGAGAAACTATTTCAAATCATACTTTCTGTTTATCTGATATCAGAATATCTTTATTTAAGAGGATATATACACTTCTTAAAAAAATGAATTATCCCTTTTAGAGACTTAACCACCTTGTTATACTAAGTTTTCATTAAGTTTTGCAAGGTTCTCCCTGAATGTTGTTTTGTGTGTGTATTTTTAGATCTGTGCTTGCATGAGCACACATTCACACAAATCGCACTTTTTACTATCTTCTGAATATTAAATTAATTATAACTACAGTGATGTAAATATATTAAGAAATGTAAAATATCATCATGCTACATTTTTATTTCTTCATTAAGTTCAGAAAGATTTTAAATGCTGGATAGGCACTTGATTAAGATATGGTTTGATAGTTTAAATTGTTAGAGTTGAAAGGTTTCTTAATCTTATTTCTCCTATCAATTTAATATAATCTCGTTAGCCGTAGGAAGAGTTAGCATGAGAGGGGTTTGGAAAGATTTCTTCAAAGAAGAGATCTTCTCTGGCTGGAAAAGGAAATGTGTGAGATGCTCTAGGGTATGTTTTCATTTTGGAGGAGCTTGGCTGTATCCACCTCATCTTTTCGTTCTTTGCGCTTTGTACTTGCGTCAGTGTTCTGTCTTTACTCATACAGGAAGGACTGCTGCACTCCTCTTGGAGGCCCTTGTTATCACAGAATCTGTTTCCACTGAAATGATTCACAAAGTTCCTCCTGATTTCAGCACTGCAGGGCCAGACTGCTGGAGGGGTGTACATCTGCACCATCAGGCTGTGCTGGGCTAGAGGGGTGGTGGTTTCCATCCCATGTAAAAAATGTGTTTTCCTTCTGATTAGATTAGGTTGTGAATTGCAGGTATTGTCAGAGCTGTAGTGTTTTGCAGAGCAGTTAAGTTCTTGTGACACTGTTCTCAAACTGGGGAGAAGTTCAAATATTGATGATTTCAGCATTGTTTTTGTACAGCATGCCATGTTTTGCATGTATGGAATTTTCTGGATTGGTTTGAATAAAATACTGACTTCTCTGCTGCTTAGTGATGCTTGTTTTTTATTCTTTGGATTATAACAAAAATAAGTTGTTATTTCCCATTCCAGAATGTTCCTCATTTAATAATTGGCTTTTGTCTCTGGTGAACACGTGTTAATGTGTTATAGTAAAAAAGAAAAGAAGACAGCTTGGGGAAAAATATTTAATGAAAGATGATGCTCAGAGCTTTTAAACCTTCCAGGGATATCCTCATGAGATGGAGCAAAAGGAGATGTTGTCCAAAATAGGGTATTAGTGAAATACACCCCCCCTTTGACATTAGGAAATTATTTTTATTGTTCTTCATTATCATTAGTGGCAGTGACTGCAGTAACTTTCATGTGTTTGCCTTCCATATGAATCACATATTAAATTGCTTAAATGTTGCAATGCCATTCAAGAGGAAAGCTCAAGAACAACAGTGGGTCAGGTGGATTAATTTTATTTGATTTAAAAGTCTACAGTAAAACATTTAAATATATTTTTTTCCCTTTGAGCCCCTTTATATCCAGTGGAAAGAAATACACAGCCTCACAGGGCCATTTATATGCCTTGTGTTAGATAGGTATCTTGGAATGAGTTGAATCAGCCTGCCAAGGTGCCTAATTATTTCCCTTGACTACAAAGGAAGCTCAAGGTGACTGACTGGCAGTTAACCTCAAATGCTGAAACAGGGCATGTGACTTCCACTCTCATAGATGGAGATAAGTATCTTTAAAAAGCTTAAATGTACTGAGAGAGAAATAAATCCTTTCTAACAATACTAGAGGGTAAAAAAGAAATATGGATCAGATAACACAACAGTTACTCTTACTTGATAATACCATAAGATACTGGATTTTAAAAGTAGTCACAAAGGGATAAAAAGCAAGTGGAGCAGTTTACTCTTCTTATCCTCAAAGGTATGTGAAGTTGTCTGAGTATCTGTTGGTTTTAGAGATCAAGGTCATTGGAAACTTGCTTGCCCACACAAGGTAAGTTCCCTCCCAGTCCTAAAACCAAGGGAAAGGAGGTAAAATACTAGTGTTGAGGTGCTATCTTAATTAATTTTGAGTTCATAGAATAGCTATAAAACTATAATGACTGTAGTTAGGACTAGGGCACAGGAAAGCAGAAGCATGTGGGCTTGGTTTGTTGGCAGGTTGCAGGAACCACATGTTTATTGTAGTTCACTGTCATGTTAACGTGGTGTTCTCAGATGTGCTGGAGTCCTTGGGCTGTGGTATCTCCAGAGGGGCTGGTTCAGGAGCAGGAGGAGCTGGTGGGCATGGATGACTGCTGAATCCTGCTAAATGTGCTGCCTGGCTTTGAGGGCTGGTTTCCTAAGAGCCACAAGGCTAGGAGCTGTAAGGGTTATAAAGGATAAATGATCAAAGGGAAAGATTTGCTGTAGGGATCAAGCTGCCTTTCGTTTCACAAAGCAGGAGGTTCAGACTTCGGTGGGTTTCTAGGTCTGTAAAGCTGGCAGGTCTAGAACAAGGCCTGGAGTGCAAAGGCCTGGTGGTATTTGGTAGCTCTAGTGGTAATCTGCCTTAAGTGGAACAGGGTTGTCGTTGTGTCTAGTAGCAGAAATAAAAACTCAAAAGCTTCCTGACTTTGGATGCTGGCTGTGCCACTTGAAGATACAGATTACACTGATCCTGTTAGTGCATTGGCACTGGGCCTGTAGCGCCAGTTCGGGGCAGGAAGCACAGGTGTTCCTGACAGCAGGAATCTGTGAGCCTGATCTAAAACAGCCAAGTTCTCTGACAATACATCCTACACCCTAAACCGTTCATAAGGCTGACTTACCACGGATCAGCAATTCAAACTAATCTACAGATCTTCACAGAAACCACTGTCTGGTGTAGATAGTGGCTCTCATCCTGCCTGTGGTGGGTGGATCCTCCGAGCCCTGCCACAGGACAGGGGCTTGAATTGAGTTAGGGCTGGGGCCTGGGGTGTGGTTGTGGGGCCGGAGGTCTGGCAGTGTTTCTGGATGGAAAGGTGATCGGGGATGTGTGGGCAGGACAGACTGCTGGAAGTGAGGGAGAGGGACCATCAGTCATGGGACTCACAGGGTGGACGGAGTTTGAGAGATGCAAGTTTGGTATGAGAAATTTTTGAATCAGTACATTTTCTGCAAACACAGAGGACTAGGGAAGGTGGATGCAGATGTGAAAGGCCCTTCTGAGGGGATATGGATCTCTGGGGGTTGGGAGTATAGGGGAGATACTAATGTGTGAGAAAGGAAGCCCTTTTGTATACATGGAAACTACTCATAATACCTAGCAAGAAAATAACCTTTTAACCTCTATGTGGCAAATCAAACTCTTCAAACTTGTAGCCTTATTTTAGGAGACTTGTTATGCTCAGGGAGGCCAAGGAATGTAGTTCAGTACTGTGTTTGTGGTCAGCATTGGAGGAAGGTGCTAAACCTGAGCAGGACTGTGGGGCAGGTGAGGGAGATGTGATATTACTGTCACCCTAAAAAAAAGGCACACTTGCCCAGTCCTTCAGCCCAGCTGCTCCTGAACACTCATCTGTGTTTGCAAATAGACAGCAGAAGCACTCCCATTTTGCCTTTGTGCACTACCATGGAGCTGTGGCAGGCAATTCCAGTATTGCTTAGAAGATTTTGTGGGCTGTTTGGGAATCATGGAGTTCATTAGTGAGGGAGTTCATGTTGATGATGTGTGCTGTGAGTCTACTCCACTACTGACATGTTGTGAATGCTGGGGGCAGGAAGAACACCTCACGCTTCTCGTATGTTTGCTAAGGGAAGCTACTTAAGATGGTCTGTTCTTGCTTAAAGCTCTTTCAGACCGCATGTATTTCTCATCAGTAATGATGATAAAGAGTAATAAAAGCATATTAATGAAATAATTTTAAAAATAGTAAGCAATTATTTAAAACCACACTGTATATAATTAATTCTGTCATTGCATACAGTACCAGTAATACTGGTGTGCTGCTCTGGGCCAGCTACAAAGGTGTGGTCCCATAGTGGTACATGTGGTGTTATCTGACAGTGGCAGTCCCACCTTCCAGCTCTGCCAGGTGCTATTTCCTGTCTTGGGAAGTATGGTGAGTCTGTTCTATTTGTTGGTCACTGGTAAGCAACAGACCATAGTTAGATGGTTTAATTGCAAGGAATTCAGGCAGATCTTTATCTGTAGCTGCAGTGGGAGCTTGAGTAATACTGTTTTCCAGCTTAACTGGTGAAAAGTGGCTGCTGCTGCAGCAAATATTTGTGCAGAGATTTAACTTCACTTTCTCTATGTATCAAGGCAAACAAGCTCAACTGCTCTCCTGTTAAAGGAAAATGTTCAAATAAAGAATTTTTGTGGCTCTGTGTCAGTGCTCTTGGGGACAGTTTTGAAGACAGCTGCTTCTTGCTGATGGTGATCATGCTGTGGTGTTTTGGAAACTTATAGGACAAAGTATGTTTTGGCAGTAGCTGAGTGCAAAGCATTCCAAGATGGGAGGCTTGTTAAGGCAAGGAGTTGGCACTGAATGGCAGACTCATGTAAACATCTGAGATCAAGCAGAACATTTCCATTTAATTGTGATCCCCAAAATTACTTTGGTCGGTACAACTACTTAAACATATCAACATAAGGCTCAAGATTTTCATTACAATGTAGCATTCACATGAAAACACTTTAAGCAGCATAACATGCTTAATATTTGACAAAACATCCCCCAAATATCTGTACAGAATTATTTTGATACACAGTATTTCTGGAACAAGATCTAACCCTTACAACACAAAACACAAAACTCCTTTTTGTCAGTGGTTAACAGCTGGTTTTGGTGATGTGTTTGTCATTAAAACTCTAGCAACAAATGCTTCTCAAGGTGTTCAAGACTGAGATACAGTTCTATATAATCTATACTTTAAATGAAGATTCTGCTTCCATGGTTTCATACATTTATTTGATGGAGTATCAGATTACACAGTCATAAAATTCTATTTACTATTTAAAGTAAAATGATAAATGTTATGAAAAAATACCTTTATTACATCGGTGATGCTTTAACTAAAGTGAATATTAACACTATTAACCAGGAGTTGAAAGTTTTAGGCCCTGATATTGAAAGCACTTCTACATGTCCTTAACTTTACATGTAAGGAGTCTCCCTGGCAGCAGAGGGACCACTCTGATGGGCAATGTTACGTGTGTGCCTAAGGTGTGCGGACTGTGGGCCAAAGTACTCGGAGAGGCGCTCATGTGTTACACAGAAAAACATTCTCAGAACATAAATAAAATCTGATTTTTTAGTATATACATATACTGAAAACTGATATTCTTAACTGAAAGGATGTGTTTTCTTTTTCTCTCTTAAAAAGGCATATATTCCCATTTCACTCAGAAAGTGCTTATGTATTCTCAGCTCGAGAATTACCTCATCAGCTGTGAATCTAGCATGGACAACAAATCTAAGCCAAGAATGCCTTATCAGCAGGAAATACTGAGAGAAGAGAAGGCTGGCAATCATTTCTATATACCTTATATTAATAACAAACCTTCTCATAGAGAAGAATACACTTTTAAATATTTTCAATCCTGATATATATACAATGATAAAAATTCACATTTTCATGCTTTAGTGAGACACTTTAAAATCCTACTGCAGGCAGCTCTCGGAGTAGCTGTGTCCAGGTCCTAGCAGCTGCCTCATATTCAGCTCTAGTACCAGAAGCTTAAACCCTTGATAGCTGAGCAGCCACAGGGAGGGAGCAAAAACAATTCTACCAGACTGGGAAAGGGAAAGAAAAAAAGCAAAAAAACAAGTGATGGGGTCTTTCTATTTCCAGAGGCGCAGTAGCTCTCCTGTGTCCCACAACAAGACAAGGCAGTTCATGTTTCCAGTCCCATCAGACCTGCTTTGTACTATTTCTGATGGCAGGGCCCAAGTGCAATGTCTGTTCCACACAGTCCTCAGTAGTCTAAAGGAAATGTACCCATCACACAGCAAGAGAAAAATAGCCCTTTGAAGCACAGCTGACCCCCTCTTCCCACGAATAGGCAGAACACCTATCTATTGCACCAGTTTTTCCAATGTACAAGGAAGTATCCCCAGGGTTGATGCCTTTTATGGCTATCTATATGCACTTTTCTGACAAATTCAAAGTCTCTGTGGGGAAGGTGACCTGGAGAGGGCCACTCTTGGATGCAGAGCTGGCCCCGCCACCAGAGCTGATCTCGTTCACCAGGAAGGTGCTCTCGGAGTCCTGTCCCTGTGAGGAGTCCGAGGTGTCGGAGCTCCGCAGTGTCCGTACCGACGTGGTGTCGGACTGAGCTGGGCTGGCGCTGGGGCCCGGGAGCAGCACGCGGCCCCCAGCACTGCTCTCGCTCAGCTCCGGAGGGTACAGCAGCGTTTGGGAGGTGCTGCTGATCTCCCTCAGCTCGCGGGAGATGAAGGACGGCGACTGACTGGACATGGCAGAGGAGGTCCTGCGCCCATCCACGCAGTTGAAGTTGCCCCCCGAGTGCTGCCTCCGAGCCCCTCCAATGCGGCAGAAGAGGCATTTGATCTTCTCGATGGCTTTGCTGAGCACAGTCTTGCGGAGGAGGATGTAGATCCATGGGTCCAAGATGGGGTTCACCGAGGCAATGCGGATGGCTTGCAGGTCAGGGTTTTGCTTGACATCTTGCACTGATTGCGGCCGGTACAGCTGGTTCACAAAGACACGGACCTACCCAAGGGGTGGGGGAAAAGGAAGACACAGTTACATAACTGGATCAGGAGAGAAAAGCTTGCACTTCAAAGCAGAGATCTAGATTTGCAGATGTAAGCTACGAGAGAAGAGGGGGCTGGCAAAGTTAGGCATCTCAGATTGGCAGCCATAAATTCTTTTTTGGAAATAGCAAAAAAAAAAATCTGATGAAAATTGAAATACCTTTGTTACATGTAAAAAAGGACTGGCTTTTTCTCTGTCTTTCACCTCATAATTAATCCCTGAACCTCCAAGTTTTGGCTGGTGTCTTTAAAAATTGCCAGGAACAAAGACGTAAACCTGTATCCTGCTTCCTTGGATAAGTCTCATGCAACCTGCAAAGAGATAACTGACTGGGGAGACCTGATCAGTTCCTCTAGCAAAAGTCTAATAATCAGTTAGAAACGAACTGAAACACACACGATAATCCAAGTACACGAGACTCTGTAAGCAAGTCCAGAGTTGTTGATTCCCAAGTTTAGAAATGTATTTTCCTGGCACCTGTCCTTACTGGAACTGTTTACATAACTGCAAGTGTTTGCTTGCTGCTGCATGGTTTAGAAAAAGAGAAGTGTGAAAAAAAGAAAAGGGGGAAAAACCCTCAAAAAGACAGGTTGCCCAGCTAGGAGATTTTTAACAGGCCAAAATAATGAGATTATTTCAGCACTGGACTAGAGTACTCTCTTCTCCTGTACGAGCCAGCAATTTAGTTTTACTTACAAAAATATTAACAAAGTGGTCACGAATTTAAGATGTCAAAGTTGATGTGTGAAGTAACTATTTAATTAGCGATTCTAGTTTATCATGCAAAAATTTTAAAACTGAAGGGCCCTGTCTTCTTCATAGAAATATATTCAGCTTATTCTTCTAGTTTCTTTTTCAGCTGGTCTCTCTCCTTGTTTAGAAGCCAGTTTTGTAAATGCAGCTGTAAGTAAGGCACAGTCCAATTCTTGGACATCATCTTTCCAGTGCCACAATGGCATCACAAGAGTTTGTTGTGTTGATTAGTCTCAAATAGCTCTTCTCCATTTTAGCAAGACCTAAGCAGTATCCAGTTAGAGAAAGGCTTAGGAAAGCCACTGAAAAGTGGATCATGGAAGACTCTATTTTCTTCAGATTCCTTAAGGTAAGTTAAACTAGATCCCTTAATTATATTTTTATCTAATATAGAAAAAATCTAGTAGCAAAATTAAGAAGTTTTTAGAATCTCATCCTTGGCTCCTGAAATGAATTAAGGCCTGCCTAGGTTGCCTAGGAGGCCTGCCTGCCTCCATGTCTGTAACCTATGAGGTTACAGACATGGAGGCAAGCAAGCATTTAAATAAATGAGCCAAATTAGGACAGCCCTCATAAGTAATATTTTTAAAGTCCTGCATGTGAAGCCTTCCAAGTCTGGTGAAAAATTTCACAATTCTTGAGAGATTTTCTTGCAGGAGGGCAATGTGGTGGCATTCAGCCTTGTCAGTATTCAGAGATGGAATGTTCTCCAAAGCTATCAGTGGTACGTTTAGAATAATGCAGAGTCCTTCTGTGGAAGCCCTGTGCCTGCAGTCTCTCTCAAATGGTCTGTCAAACTGATGATTGACTGTATTTTCTTTCTCAGTACTTTTCTCTAGGGTTATGAGTAACCTGGTGAACTTAAGATATGGGAAAGTCTTGAATTTATAAAGCAATATAGTGATGCCAGTTTTATCTGTAGTTACTTTCCCAATGATTTATAATACTGCAGATGTTTTTCTGACTACTAATTTCTTGGCCTTATTTATCTGTTACGCCAAACATGCCATTCAGATGCTTCAAAGAGTATTCCTATGCATGTTGAACTTATTTTTATGGCTTTAAAAAAAAAAAAAAGAATCTTTCCTTTATTTTTAATATTTTGCTTCAGTTTTAACTACTGTAGACATAATTTTATTTATCATTATTAATTTTATTTATAAATAATTTCACTATAATTTTATTTATAAGACATTAATTTTACTGTTTTATTTATAATTTTGAATGTTTGTTCTGTAAGCAACTTTCCCTATTTATGCTGTAATTAAAGGATTCGTAAATAAATGATTGATAAATAAATTGTTGCTCCTGGGCAGGCCGCTAGATGGCGTGGCTGCCCCGCGGCGGGTGTGGATCTACGTGTAATGTGCGTGTATATGTACAGCGTGTATGTATGTATAAGGTGTATGTGTACATATGTGCAACATGTATGTGTGTGTATAGTGTGTATATATGTACAATATGCATGTGTATATGTGTAATATGTGTGTGTATAATGTGTATATATGTATAATATGCATGTGTATGTATGTATAACGTGTGTGTACATACATACCGTGTGTAGATATGTACACTGTGTATGTGCATATGTGTACAATATATATGTGTATGTGTGCAATATGCATGTGTGCACATGTATGATGTGCACAACGAATCCACCCAGACCACACGACCTGAAGGCACACTTTGAAGACAGCTGAAGAAATACATAGTTCAACTTGGGAGACCTGGCTTGCCTTTTTTTTTTTTTNTCCTTGTTTTTCTTTTTTTTTTTTTTTTTTTTTTTTAACTCAGAGCAATAGTTACACGTCAGTGATTTAATAGTTGGATTGTTCTTTTGATAAGCAGCACGTGAAATTGAGGTACCTATTCCACTTCTTTCTGCTACCTGGCAGACCTTATGGAAAGGTGAAAATATCTCCATGTGTTCACTCTGTGGCTGAAAAGAATGGCTGAAAAAGACTATTGCTGACGGTACAGCACAGCCTGTTTTATGCTATCTCTGCATGCTTTATTTCCTTTTGACAGCTATGCAACATGCAGAAGTTAACGATTCACAGAGTGGACCTAGTCAGTGAAAACTCTGTACAAAACTGTTTCTACTTCCCAGAAGAGTCTCATAGAAATGCTCCCCAGAACGTCATATGCATTTATCAATTCAGACCTATTGCTGGCTTACATTAATCACAATAGGGTAAAAATTTATCCGTGTAGGAATCTAAGTTCTATCCTTCTTTACTTACTGGTGAAACAACATTTAGTAACGTGTCACTTAAAGTAACAGCAAGAGATGTACCTTGTTTTAGCTACAAGTCCTCTGCTGCAGGAGGTAACACGATAAAAAGATATTGCCTATCATCTTCTAAGCAAGTGCCAAGTAAGTGGAATCCACTACTAAATTGGTTATCTAATCTGATGCTTGGATTTGTGCAATTTGAAATCCTAATTAAAGAAGGAAGCAAACTAGAACAATTCAGATCTCAAAAAAATAGTTTGTATGTTAGCTTTGCAGCTGTAGAATCCAGACAACACATCTTAAAAGTACCAGCAATTTATTTGCAATTAAGAAGTACACAGCTCTAAGGTACGTCAAGTTTATGATCAAGACAGGCACTTGTAGGATCAGAGTCCTTGTGCTGTTTGCGCTTTTCCTTTCTACTAACTACAGATGCAAGTCACGATTTCTAATCCTGTGAAGCATTATAAAGTGACTTTTACAGTTACAGTCACACTTGTAATTGTTTCCACAGTTTCCACCTGCCCTCAAAATCTCCCCACATGCTGATATGATAAATTTAAAAAACATATGGTAGCAAGCAGGAACAAGTTTTTCAGCTCCACAAGCCAACAACCTTTCCCTTCAAGGTCTTACTGTCTGCTTGGTGACTACTACTCTGCCAAAAAGTCATGTCTGACACCTTGCAGTTGGCTGTGGACAGTCCCCGATATTAAAAAAGTTGAAACCAGCCAAGCCAAAAGACAATACAATTTTATATCAATTAAACATTAAGTTAGAAACTCCTGATCATTCCATGCAATCAACAAGATGTATGCCTTGAAACATTACATTTTATTTTTCACATGAACATAATTTAACAACAATGTTCAGTGGTCAGAATGAGAAAAAGATCACACACTTAAAAGAGTATCTGACAGATTGCTAGAGTGAATTACAGACTTTGAGTAATGTGTGCCTATTTACTCTTGAAACAGCTTGGTGTTTTTAGAAAGGCTGGATAAAAATTTCTTACTCTCGTCTTGACAAAATCTCTCCTCATATAACTTATTCCCTATATTTTACACTATGCAATTCTAATTACTAAAAATCTCAAAATATTTTAAGAGATGACATAACCCATGTGGAGTAGAAACAGTCAGCACGTAAGTTATGTATTTTTCTTACCTAGTTTTGAAACAATTGTCAGATTCATATCTTTCACACTGTTTTCTGCACCTTGAGAACAGACCAGGGTATATAAAAAGTTTCCTTTCACAGTTTTTTTAACTCATCTTTTCTTTCCTTGATCAGCCTTCAGTTCTGTCAAGTTCATTCAGCATTTTGCATCACCTCCCATAATTTTGTTATACCACTTGTTACTTTAAAATTTTGCTGATTTTATGAATAACCACTAAAAATCTCAACAACCCTACCTGTAAATCATGTGCTGAAGCATCTCATTATTAAAAACTGCTGTTTTCTGTGACTCAGTTATTTCAGGGCTGTTTAATATTTCAAGTCTTGAAATTTTTTCTATCGAACCGTAATAAGTGGATCCTGTTGAATTGACCCCATCCGCTATTTTATTATCTTGGGGAAGTGTTTGTTCTAAAGTTAGAGGTTTATGTGTCTCTTTCAGAAGTTGCTTTTCTTTAAGTGACGGTTTATTGAGCTGAAATCATCAGTGGGAAGTCAGCTCATCAAAAGAAAACAGTCACAAAGCACCCTCTGAGCCTGCTTCGTGTATCTGAATCATGCTGGCACCACCACCTCACCACTTTTATGGTTCTTGATGAGTGCTAGGCTGACCTGTTATGGGTGAGCCTCTCACTCGCTGAGGACTCCCTAAAACTCCTCCGAGTCATGAAAATGTAAATCTATATATTAGTAATCTACCTACTTCTGCTAGTGGCTCTTTCTAGGGATTTATAGCATAAAGGTGTCACTTCTCTGAGTTTCCCCATTCTTAACCTCACTCGATGCATCCAGAGGGCTTAACACAGCAGCATACATGGCAGCTCATTGTGGCACAAAGCAGCAAATGTGGCTGTGGCTTATTCCCACAGAGGGAGGCAGAAGACTTTAAAAAGCTACTTAACAATGAAGAAATTTAACCACACTGGACACTGTGATGATGTATATATATGTGGTTATTTGGGTTTGTTTTCTTAGAAAAAGGTTCCTTTTATTTTTAGTCATCCATCTAAATGAAATGAGAGTCTCTTGCGTCACTTTAGACAGAGAAAATACGTACTGCTTTAGCAGGTAAAAGCTAACTTACGTGAACATTCCCAAGGTAACACTCTGCCTTTGTACGAAGTGAAATCAAGGTCTGGGAGAGCTGTACAGCTTTATCACCTGCACCTTTGCATACTTCTGCTATATGCAAGTTTTTCACTAGCTACTGTTTAAATAATAAACCTTTTGCCCCACCCAGGTTCATTAATTTTAATTCTCAACAATCCACTTCCCTTTCTAGTAAACCCCCCCCTCCTGGTTCCCCCCTCCNAATATTATGTAAAAGACTGCCTAGGTTCAAATGGATATAAACTATTTCATTTTGCATTTCACATTCAGACTTCTCAGCATTCCTCCAGCTGCTTTGCTACAGGTTAAGGCTTGGCTTGTTTTCTGAAACTGCTTAAGTCCATCCCATCATGACACTGTACCTAATTTAGAGAACCCATTCTCTGCATTTACCAGCATCTCTTCTGAAAATGCAATATTGGTCTTTCATGAAGTAGCTGTTTTGACACTAGATTAATCAAATCAAGTACTGTGACCCCTCAGTACTTTTTGGGATTTTGGCCACCTGGTGCATCCCGGAGCAGCAAGTCAGCTTACCCCTGCCGCTTCTGGAGCTGGACTGCAGGGCAGGCTTGGCACAGTTCTTCTGTCTAAGGCGTGTGCTCCTCCCGGGGATACCCTGTGTGCAGCTCAGACAGCACCTCTCGACCTCCTTCGGATGTCAGGCAATGAACACCATGCTCGGTCATGCCTCGGCACCACATGAAGTGACAACGCCGAAAGGAGATGGCCTCGGGACAGGATGGTAATGGCCCGGACCCTGGTGCTGCAGCACAGCCACACTCCACTAGCTCCTGTTTATGACAGTAATGTGGCAGCCCTGGCCCAACCCTTGCGATTACAGCTCTTCCAAGCAGGGGGACAGACTCGCTGACAGCTGACTCCTGTTCACATGCACTTCTCTAAACCTCCTTACAGTGATATTCACTTGCCTCTCCAGCTGGCCAGATCTATTTGACATAAACTGCACTCCCTCTCTATGACAGAGGGATCACCCTACTGACAAGAAACCTCCTTAAAAAAGTCCTTCTAAAAACACCTTCTGTCTGACAGCCACTGCTTGAGTCCCTACACAGTTTTGGAAGATGGCTAATAAGGCAAGCCAACTATTTGTTTAATGTCTCTGAGCCAGAGTAGGACAGGATTTTGACAAGCTTTATTATGGCGGTTGGCAAGCAAAAACTGAGCCTCTAGCTGGTGGATTTGGGTTTTTTTGTCTTTCCTGAGGATAAGGCGGAGGAATATAAAAAAGTGGATCCTGTGTCCTCAATTTAATGACACTAATTGTATCAGCCATTTCAGAAAATTAGCAAACGGTTAGTTGTATTGTTGTTTGACATTTCAGCATGATGTCAAGGTTTATGTGGGCCAGATTCCTCCAACGCTCATTTCACTGAGCAGCACACCGACAGGTGGTTCCACTGAGTTCACTCCTCCCACTGTGTGGGGAACTCCTGGAAGGATGCCTGTGCGGGATCTGCCCCAGAGATGGTGCATGAATACCTGAGGAATGGAAGCTTAGCTTAAGCTTTGGTTGTGAAGAACTCTCTATGTTGCTAGCACCAAGTGAACACAACCTTGTCCTCCTTTTGCACATCAGGGACTGTTGCACCCTTCAGCAAGAGCATGCACCGTTTAAAAACACACTAAACAGCCAGAAATGCAGGCCAGACCCAAACCTCACTTATCACAATTTAATTTTGCAGGTGAACTTCAAAGTGCCTTTAGTTCTCAGCAGGACTTTGCTATGTGGATTCCAGTTGAACAGTGAAATAATTATTGAGAATTTTTGGTGCTCTATTTTAACCAAGCAAAGAAGTCCAGGATTTGGGATAAGCAGGTTTCTTTTTGTGTAAATGTAAACCTACTCAACTTTCTCTTACCATGCATGTATGCAAACAACCTGTGAATTATTTTAATAGTTTGTGACACCAACTACAGGTGCCACAAATAAGCACCTATTCCGACAGGAATCTTTGACAAACACAGACTAGGAGGAGAAAAGACTCTGCAGAATTAGGGTGATGGAACAGAAGAAAGGTTGCATGATGTTACTCACCACCAGAGGAATGGAGCAGATGACCACGACCAGGGAAGTGGCAATGAGCAGAATAACCATCTGGATTTCTGCTCCAGCCATCCGACGGAAACTCCGGCGTCTGCGAAAGTCAGATAAACGACTGGAGGTGGTGTCTGTCCCCAAGGACGTGCGTCGCATGAACTGGCGGTGCATGCGAATGAGGGCCACGCACACCAGGATGTTGCAGATCACGGTCACCAGGATCAGGAAGGAGCTGAAGCCCGCGTACATGTAGGAATATGCTGCATGGGTGGACACGTTTGTCCGCCAGTCTATGAAACACCAAGTGTAAGGGTACTGCAAAGTAGATTTGCCGAGCCCCATGCTGGGGAGGGCGCAGAACAGCACGTTGGAAGCGTAGATGGCAAAGAGCGTCAGCCCTGCCAGCTTCTTGTCTACATAATGGTTGTAGAAATAGGCATGGTTGATGGCCAGGTACCTCTCTATAGACATGGCACAGATAATGCTGAGGCCAGAGAGCCCAAAGAAGAGGAGGATGAAGGAGCTGTACTCACACAGTGCAGCTCCTCCTGGCCATTGGTTCTGCAGGTAAGTGGCAATTGTGACCGGACTCACCAGGCAGGTCCCCAAGAGATCTGTGACTGCCAGTCCACAGACCAGCGTGTAGAAAGTGGTCTCCTTCTGCTCCTTCCTGGACTTGCAGAGCACCACGATGGCTATGAGGTTGCCCACCACGCCGAAGATGAACATGACAGTGGGGATGGTGGGGGGCTTCCCGCCTTCGGCCCCGCTGGCGGTCCCGTTGGCGGAGCCGTTCGCAGGTGGCATGGTGGTGGGATCGAATGACATGATACCCACGCTGCAGCTGGCGAGTTGAGAGACGGCAAGATCGGGTCCGAAAAGGAAAAGCCGAGTAAGGGAGGGGAGAGAGTTGTATAGTGTGAAAGTAAAAATTCAAATGGGCGAGAAGTTATTTAAAAAAAAAAAAAAAAGAAAAAAAAAAAGAAAAAAGGGGCGTGTTTCAATTAAAGAAAAAAAAAAAAAAAAAAAGCCCTAGGCGGANGGGCGGTGGGGGCACCTGTGCGTGCGGCGCGGCCCCTGCGGCCCGCGCCCCGTGTGCCCCTCGGGTGTGGCGAGCGGGAGCGCGGGCTGCTCGCACCGAAAGGGCCGCGGAGCTGGGCTGTCGCTGCCCGGCCCGCCGTGCTCCAGCGTGGGAACCGGGGAGGGGTCCCGCACTCCGTGTGCCGGGCCGAGCCCGTGTCACCCCTGCGCCCCGCCGGGCCGCGCATCACAGAGAGGGGTGCGGCGGGGGGACGCCGCAGGGGACAGCCGGCAGGCGATGCTCTGGCATCAGGGCGGCATGACCGGAGTGTCCCGCTGCCAAAGATCTGCTGTACTGCCTGTTTCTGGCCTCTGCTGGTGTGGGTACCGCACACAGGAAGGGTGTGTGTACGTTCAAGGGATAGATTTGTATGTTTGTTTCAAGAACTTGTTCAGTCTTGACTGTGAGACGATCACGTGTGAATTGGAAATAGGGTTACACTTGCTGGCAAAGCCCTACGATTATAGTCGGTCTTATCTGGGCTGTTGGAGGGACAGCAGTCTCTTTATTCAGTGCTTGTGTGCAGCTTTCACCCAAGCGGTGATGGTGGTGATGTCGTCCCTAGTCCAGAAATGTCCATACAAGACCTATGACCACAAATATGTCCATGGGTGTTTCTGTGCTAGTGACCTGTGCTGTCGCTTCTGGCTCAGGAATGGAGCTTCGCATTGTCATGCTGGATTTCACACCCCGATCCAGCTGGTCTCTTGCCCTGTCTTGTGCACTTGGTGACATTTGTTGTTACAAAGAACAAAAAACCTCTGTCCCAAAGCATGACATTTATATCCTTATAAGAATCTGTTCTCAGGGATAAAGGCAAAATGTATTATAAAAGTCTATTATTTGTCAGTCTTATTATCATCTTCCCTCCCATTTTTTTTCTGTCAAGCCTATGAAAATGATGCCTGTGGACTTGCTATCAATAAAGCCATGATAACATCATCATATATTGGTGACAGAAGTGCTGACAGAACAAAATATATGAGGACAAGTTTGTACTGTGGGAAAGAAAACAAAGAGTTTCAGTTTTCAATACTGTATGGGCAGACATGAAGAAAAACCCTTGTTTTTTATTTGATCCTCTTTTTCGTGTTGTTATCTAACGGCTTTGAAAACTAAAATGCAGTTTTAGAAAAAACCTTGATTTTTACATAACACATATGGAGATAAATAAACTATAGCAGTGGTGGTGATCTGGTCTGCTCAGAGAAAACAAACAGCACTTTTCCGTACATTTTGCTGATACTGGTACCTTTTTTTTTTTACAAAATTAGAAAGTCATTCTGTCATGAGCACAGGGGTACACATGGGAGTAGAGGTTGATCAGTTATATTTGCCTCATTATCAGAAGCAAGTTAGAAGCACTTCAAAATAATATCCAAAGTAAGTACAGCACAAAGGTTGTTTTTCTTATCTTTTAAACAGTTTTCTGACTGTTCCAGGGCAGCTGACCCAGGTGCAGAGCAAGCTCTGAATTCAGGAGGTGTAATTGCACATGCTTTCTCAACAGTCCTTTTTCCTACACCGAGACTTTGGAGCTCTGGCTTTAGAGGCCATTATATGGGATTAACTTAACACAGGTGCAGCAGTATTTACCGGTACAGAAAAAGAACTACCTTGCTTCCCTGAAGCGGTGCAAAAGTTTTTTATGACTAAAAGCAGAGGAAATGATTTATGTTTCTTTGTTGCTGCCTTTTTTTCACTTATTTCTTCATCTGCACATCCCATCTTATGAGGTATTTTGCCCATCTCGTGACAGACTGTCTTAAGAAGGCTCAGTCTGTAGCAGAGGGTGCCCAGGCCCCTCTGTGGGTATGTAGACATGACTGTGTGTGTGAAAGAGTGAGTGCTATCTTTTGTTCTAGAAGGTCTGTCTTATAGTGGATACACCTGAAAAACTAATTAAAAAATGCAGGAAAGTCAGAAAAATCAATGAAGAATCAGCATTTTACTTTTTTAAAAGGGGAAAGTATACAAAAAGTATAGTTTTGAGTGCAAGGATAGTAAGATCAGTTTTGTGAAATGGTGTTAGTTCTTTCATTAGAGAGTAGGATAGAAATCAGTCACACAATTGTGGGATGGCTTTCTGGGGATGTGAGCTTACTGTGTCTACCCATTATCTAGCTCTCAGAGTTATTAGAAAAATACAGTGACTTTTGGGATTTTCCCATTGAACTGATGGTTTTGATATACGGAACTCCTAGTCAAGATGAAGAGCATAATCACGTGAAATCCTTAGTCTTCAGAGCGAAGCAGACACTGTGGAACTGAAGTGGAACTGAAAAAATGAAGAAATTCCACTTGTAACATGAGTTGTTATCCTCTCATATCAGAAATGTTACACGTCGTAGCATTGAGTAACCACCAAAGAACTTCTGTTTGTGAGGAAACCACTTACGTGAGAAGTCAAAATATCATGAGTTAAAAATAAAAGCTTTGAATCACGAATGGGAAAAAACCCACAATCAATTTCAAAAATTCTAGATTAGAAAATGTTAGGACAGTTACAATAGTTAGGATTTACTCTTAATTGCCTCAGAGTAAACTTTTTCTGATATTATAATGTTACAATTTTTAGAAGGTTAATTGTGACACACACGAGTTAACTACTATAGCTTGATCAGTTGAGATGTATAACTAACTGTGGTCATATTTCTAGCTTGGTGAAAGCTTTTAATTAAAGTATTTGACTTTTTAAAAAATTTTTTTTTTTTTTACTTTTTCTTCCATGGCATATTTATTCAGCATGTCTCAGCTGCCACATGATATCCCTTATATCTCCTTTAGCTAGCTGATGGTTCCAAAACCTTACCTGCATTTCTCAGGGGCAGCTGGAACATAGCCAAATAAACTATGTAAAGGCCTTTCTGCTGTTTGTAACTGTGATTTTAATACTAAAATGCCCATGTAGACATTTGAATTGATGAGTATTTTCTGGCAGTGCTTCCTTGAGCTCCGCTTCCAGAGGAGTGATGTCTTCAGCAGGGAGGGGAAGTGTATAATCAGCCAATTTTGGAAACTTTGGACTGCTCTTAGCATGCTGCAGGTCTGAAAAACATTTTGCATGTTAAACTCCCATTACATATTTGGAGTTCAGCAACATTATTGACTTACTCAGGAGTTTGTCAGCTTTTCTCCTTTCGTGGAAAATTTGGCTATGGGAAAACTTTATTGCTGCTTTTTTGCTTAATTTTCACTGTCATACTTTTGACACGTAAAGTCTTTTCAGGAAGAAAAAACAACTGTTAGAATAAACTCTATCTGTATGCCAAAATAAAAACATTATTAATAGACAATGGAGATAGACTGAACCAAATGTTACATAACAGTCTTTCTTTAATTAATAATTAGAAAAGAAAAATTATGCAAGGAGTAAGCTGAAAAACTGTTTCCAAGGAATTGAGGAATCTGTAACTTCAACAGAAGTAGCATTGTAAATAGATAAAAATGTTATATTTTAAAACACAGAATGTTTTCCTGTCCTCATACTTTTGTATAAAATCATCACAGATGGTAACAGTTTGGTTTGGTTCCTTTTTTTTTTTTTTAGGAATTCTGGTTATTACTAATATTGCTAGCATTATTGCTAGCACTTGTTCTTGATAAACATCTTGATGAGTGGGGGCTTTCCCAGGGTGGGAAGTTTTTGTGAGGGCAGTCCAGTCCCATTCCTGCTCTTCTTGTTGCGTGCAGCTCTAGGAGAGAGCTGCAAATGCCACTGCCAGGGGACCCAGTGGTGCCCTGCATGCAGGGCACATCTGAACCCCCGTAGGACACTATCTGTAGCACAGCTCTATAATTTACTCCACAGTCATGTGTTCTGTATTAGTCAATCATGCTACTGAGGTTTGGGGTTTTCTTGTCTGTTTAAGCGATGCTGTTCATTTTTGTACTACACTGGGTTTTTCCTCTGTAATCACATTTGTCATTGCGCTAGTACACAATTCTATTCTTGCAGTTTTGAAGTCTGCATTAGTTGTTCAAATACTTAAAATACTTCAATTTATTTTTTCAATCTGTTTCTTTGGAACCGTGTAGGTTAAAATAGCTTATGCTGCAACTGTTGCTTATACTGGTTTTTTAATCAATCAATCAATCAGTCAATCATTCATTCAATCAATCAATCAATCAATCAATGTATCTATCTGTTTATTTTTAAGTTGGCAGTTTTTACTTGCCTTTCAGAGGCCAATGGCAGTAATGGGAAGTTCATAGAAGAGCAATGATAAATAGCTGTCAACATTATTTTTTTTTTTTTGAGCCCTTAAAATAATTTTGTCTATTTCAGGCATTACCTGATGCGTCACATGGAGCCAGTGAAGCCAGACCCTATGCAGAAAAAAATGTTATGTTATTAAAAAAAAGTCAAATTCCTCTTGGGTACAAACTGTTACCTTCACTGAAGTAAATTAGTATTTTAGAATATATACTGGATTAGTTACACAGAGGCCTTAGAATATACTTTGTTAATATTAGTAATTGGATTTTTTTGTATTTTTTACACTTTCTGTGGCTGGTGCTGTGTGCTGTTTCCTTTCGTTGTGAGGAGGTACAGTGATCGACAGCTGTGGTGAAAGCAGAAGCAGCCCAGCATGGCACAGGAAGCAGTTATGTGGCAGGTCCTGTTGCAGTCTAGCTGTTCTGCAGATTTTCCATGAGAGATCATAAGAGTGAAGACCCTTTCCGAGGATCTTGGCTGTAAATCTGTGACAGTATCTGTGTGCCAGAAATTTCAACAAAGTAGCAGGCTTTCTCGTGTTTGTTATTTTGTTGTTTTTTTTTTCGGGTGGTGTGATAGGGTTCTGGCAGGGTGGGATATACACCCATATTCTGTGCATTTGAAGAAAGAACCAGAGCTGTGCATTTCTGTTTGAAAGTTGAAACTTTTATCAGGTGTTAAAGGCTGTGTACCAAAGGCACTTGTGGTGAAATCAGTGGACCTGTGATTTTTGCAGCTACTTTAACAGTCATGGAGGTGGTTTAACTCATGATATGGTTTTGTAGCATTCCTTTCTGTGTCGTCACGCTTGGCTTCGTTTTTTATTCAACACCTCCACATAAAATAAACTGTAGTTTCTATGGAAAGTATACTGCTTATGTACAGATTGTGTTCTGTTTCTGTCCTGGTGAAGTGGTCCAAGAAGATGGTCAGTAATATTGAGGTGAAATTTGTTTTCTTCCATGAAGGTACCTGGACCATTTTGGAAAGAGGGCAGAATCCTTTAAAGTATGTACTGAGTCTCTATGCTACCTTTGCAGCACGAGGACTGGCTTCGGCATGTGATTTGAGGATGGATGTGAGTTACAGTCAGCTGAAAGTTTAATAGAAATTTCTTCTTGTGCCACCCTGCCCACTGTGGGGCTGGACTTGAAAGTGTTTCCAGCTGTCAGGATGGACTAACAAGTAGTGAAGTGCAATAGCTGTTTTGTTACCTGGTGGAAGAATGATCTGAATAAATGCTAAGGCTGGGCTCTTTGGGAAAGATTTTTTTCTGTTTTATAAATGCTTGCTATTGCAGTTATTCAGAGAGGGTTTATACACTGTGTAACTACTGTATGTGATTAATTCCTGCATGGGGTGAATTATGTCACATTAAATATTGATTTCTGAAAGATTCCTGGACCAAGAAAAATAATACAAACCAACAAGTTACTGGATATTATCTGTTAATCAGCAGCTTGATTCTTAGAAAAATCTACTAAAGCTCCTTGAAAAAAAGGCTAATTTTGTGGGAATGATTCATGTATTAGGTGAGTCAGTGATCTTTCACTAAGAGAACACCGGCTGCAAAATCACTGGAATAACCTCCAACTTTAGTAAGTCTGCAGCAAATGACAAACTGTATTTGCAGCAGAATGTTTTTAAGAAGGTCCACAAGAAGTTTTCAAGGAAATGTTTTCTTGCCTGTAAATTCTCTGTTATTCCAGCAGAGGGTAGTTTATCCTCTGTGAAGCTAGGTGTGTCGAAGGAATGATTGGGAAAGGTAACTTAATGATTCCCATTTCCTCTTGTTTTAGATAGGGCAATAAAAATTAACTTAAACAGACTGACCTCATCAGATTAACAAATACTAAAACATACTGTTAGGCTATGGTATGTTCTTAGGCTGGGACTGGAAAAGGTAGCCAAATTCAACAGTAGTCCCATTTCTGTCCTGCTACCAAGGGCTTCATTTGCCCTTTGAGAATTACTGCAGTTTGCTGTGCTAAGAACAGTCGCATTATCAGCCTAAGAGCTACGTCACTCTCATTTGTCAGCTAGTGAAGTAGATACAACATGAAGCATTTTTTGTTTCAAATACATGAAATCACTCTAGTTGAAGGGTGTTTGGCTTGTTTACAGTTGCTTAAAAGCCCTTCTTTCTGCCACTGTACCCACTGCTGCAGTAGCTGATGTCGAGGAGAATATATGTTTGCAGGTTGTTGTGGTAGTACCCACCTGCAGCTGCTCTCTGCTCTGCTCACTGGTAGTGGATGTATGCTCTTTCTATGGTCTCCTCTTCTGCAATATTTTATTTTAATTTAGTCATCAGGAAGCAGTCCTGAAGTAAGCTTTTGTGGCTGTCAGTCCTGAGGTGCAGCAGGAACTCTTCTGACATAAGAGCATGAGTGAGGGCAGTGATGACTGAATATTTGGAAGGATAACAAGAGATGTGAGAATCCACAGTTGTTCTCTTGCCACTTTTCAGTGAAGCCCTATTACTCAGAATTTGTTTCCTTTCAAAGCAGCATTTCAGCTCCTCATGGATATTGGCCTTTCTGCCTGATTTCTAAAAAGAATATACTAATATTTATCTTTCTGTTTATCTTAGTGAGAGGTGTAATATGGTTAACACTACGCTGCATATTTTAATCTTAAACTTCTGTATAATTTGCTCTAAAAAAAACCCATTAAGGAGCATTCCTGTAAGGAACTTGTGAATATGGTCAGTGTCAATCATGTCCATGCTTCCATGGCTAGCTTGATCTTGGTGTTACTTTCCCTTGGAGCTTTCCCTGTGGTGCACAGGACTTCTATTTTTTGTCTTTTCTTTCTTTCTTTTTCCTTTCTTTTTTTTTTTTTTTTTTTTTTTTTTTTTTTTTTTTTTTTTTTGGTTTTTTTTTTTTTTTTTTTGTTTTTTTTTTTTTTGGGTTTTTTTTTTGTTTGTTTGTTTTTTGGGTTTTTTTTTGGTTAACATGCATTTGAGTCAGATAGGCCTGTAATTCAAATCTAGCTGTATCCCTCTGTGTTACAGACTTTCCCTCCCTTTTCTAGTTTTGAATTTGCTTTCAGAAATGACACATTATTGTTGTCTATTTATAATTTTCTATTTATTGGGTTAAAAAAAGCCCTGACTATATCAAGGATGAATACTGTGTCTAAATTCTTTATTGTGGAGCAGTACGGGTATAACCAGTTAACTTGCTTCTGTTTTTTACACCAATATTCCACATGATCAAAGGAATATAGGGAAACTTTTGCATGGATCAATAGAAGACATATGTCGTACTCTTCACCAATTATACAAGAAGCCTAGGCAATCAATCTCTTATTGCAAGTGCTTTGGTAAGCTATTCTGCTAACATGGTATGATTCCAGACCTGAATACCAATCCAAGATCTCTTTTGTCTAAACACCAGACTGACAAAAGAAGGAGGAGGAGCCCAGGGCAGCTTTTCCAAAGTCATGCGAACGGCTAGTGCCAGAATTGCCAGTCCCTTGCAATCTCGTGGACTTTGTTGCCTTTCAAAGTGGAAATAACTTTGGAGGAGACAGACCCATTTATAGTTGATTTAAAGTATTTAGTTTGAACTTTATGTTGTTTCCCTGGTAAGCAGTTTGCAAAGTGCTAATGCCTGGTTAATTGAGAGTGCAAGCTTGTCACGCAGATGAGGAATGTCTGTGTTAGCAATTAATACATTTTAAATAGGCATAAGTAAACTTTGAACCGCTGCACTCCATAACAACAGTTCACCATTTATTAAAGATATGTATTAGTTTAGTAATATTTTTGAGATGTTGTAAGTGAATATTCTTATGTACTTCTTAAATTTATATATCTTATCCATTATTCTGGCATTTGGTTGTAGTGGAGTTACAGACTGGAACAAAAATGAACTCCATTCTTTTTAGAAATGTAGATAGATAATAGTTTTAAATAATATACTCATTGAATTCCTGATGCTGTTTTCTTCACCAGCTGGAAAGCCTCTCACTGTCGGAAAGGCATTCAGTATGTTTGACATTGAGGGTGGGGGAATGTTTGTGTAATTATAAATGTTAGACTTGCAAATACGCCTTTTGATTGCAACAGCCTGAACTTCCACATGTCAACAGGAATGTTAACTTCACAAGATAAACCTTGGTTTATGTACCTTGGCACCTTGCTCTTTTCTATATAATTTCAGTATGTATATCGCCAAATTGTAGCTGAATTTTACGTGTGTACACATGAGACATTTGGATAATGTAAGTACTCTTGAAAAACGCTGGGTTGCTACAGCTACTGTGTGCAGCTGTAGCAGTTTTGGTATTGCGATGAAAGCTGAAATCGCACTGCAATGAGTAATGACCTGTGATCTTACAGGCTTGTGATATCTTGTGCAGTGCTGCTGAGCCCGGTATTAGTTCTAGAGAGGCTGTTGGTTGCTGAGGTCTGAACATTTTCAAGGAAGTCTACGTGATTCTTTCCTAGTCATGTAGCATGAAAACTTCAATGCTTTACAGTGTCTCTACAGTGCTTCACAGATGGGTTATTTTTAATGTAGTGGTATTACTTTTTTCTTTCAGCTGAAAGAATTATTTAAGAACCTGATTATGGATTCAGGAAGCAGAGTGGCTGCAGTTTTCATCTAATCTGAGGAGGAAGAAAGAAAGAAAGAAGATTGAAACTGCAACCATGTCATCTGAAGGATTGCACCTTAGGACTGTTTGCTTTAGTATGGTGAATGAAGTGTCTGTGTCCTTCCCATCCTTTCACAGATAAACTGGCTTTTTCATTTCCTGAATCCCAGGAATGATCTCAGAAAAATGAAAATGATAACCCAGGATATCTTAATTATTTCTGTGGTATGAGAGACCCCTTGAGGCATGCTGACAAGAAAGAAAAAGGAAAACAATGCAAAGGAGCAATGTTTCTTGTTGGATGATAAGGACCTCTGGAAATCTCAAAGGTTTATGCCATCTCTTTTGTAATTTCTTCCTGCATGTATATTTGTGATATGCTTACTCCAGTAATGCTTCAGCCTCACCCATCTGAGCAGGTGCAAATATAGCAGTGTTGTGGGACACCCTCTCTGACATGGCAGATCTCAAAGGAATGTGTGTGATGTATCACTCAGTTTGTGGACATGTATGCCATGTGGAGAACATTCCTGCATGATGTCCTGATGCATATTAATTAGACAAGCAAGATACTCATGTGATGTAAATCAGATCCTTTCTTGGAAATTACTGATTCATATCATAAGTCAGACTCTAACCCAGTATGTCAGAAATTTCAATCTGTTTTACAAATAATCTAAACTATTTTTTGATATGTTCAGGGAGAGAGAATGTTTTATTTCAGTGATTAATGGTTAATCATGTTAATTTTATTAGTGTGATGAGAGAAGGAATATTATCTGTAAAGGCTGTAGAAAGATGGTAGCTTTCAAGAAAACTGGTGGGGCATACAAATTGTAAGAGGTTTGGTGATAAGACTGTAAATGTTGGAAGAGAGGAACACAATGGGAGCATGTGGAGAAGCAGACTTGGAGAAAATTTGTTTTGTAGGTGGACTTCTTTTTCTTGGAACTTCATTATTTGAATATCCTAAATGTGGTCTTCACTCCATTTCCTCATCACTTTCTGTTGGGTTACAGTAAATGCTCTCAGTCTGGGCTGCTCACTCTGTTGCTTTGTGTGCACCCAGAATTGTCCTGACCCCAAGTGATTGAGGTATTTCTCCACTCTGGCAGTGACACTGTGCTTCTGGATCTCTTCTCTAAGCTGCTGGGCACTACACTCACAAAGAAAAGCACAAAAATTGCTGCAGCTTCAAGCTTTGCTGTACCCAGGGTGCTTTGTGTTTGTGAATTTGCATCATTAAGGTTAGATGATTAGGAGGCCTCTAGGAGAAGGTGAGTTACATGGCAAATCCCAACAAGCTTAATGGTAAGCTGCTTGGGAGAGATCGTGAAAAGAGGGAGTGCCTTAAGCAGTGTCATTGTCTGGGACCAGTGTCCTTCAAGGCAGGCTCCCTTTCCTGAAATTAGCCATATGGCCTTTTTTGTTCAAAAACTCTTACTGTTCTGTTGCTTGCCTGCCACTCCCAATGTGTGCTATGCACTACCTCAGCAGTTAAAAGGCAGCAGGCTTGCATTCAGTTCCTTCCCCTGCCTGAGGGAGCTCTAATCAGCATCTCCTATCTTCCAGGAATGTATCCTGGCTATAAAATACTGAGGTGGGATGGTTGCAGTGTCTCCTCTTGAAGGTGTTTTGCTGTGCGTGGAATAATTAAATATTAATTGGGAGTGCGAAAGAAGATCAGTTTACAGATTAGCTCACACATCTAGGAGTAGAGAGACATGAGTTTTAAGCCCTAGCACCAGGGAGTGCTTGTCATTAGTCCTGCAGTCTGTCTTCAGCCTGGTTTTCTGAGGATGTCCTTGATTGGAATGCCGCAGTTAAGGGAAGCAGCAGAATGTGGAACTACCCATAGAGAGGAACAGAAGTGAAACTGATTAAAATTAAAATAGTACTAGAGATGTCAGCTCTCTTGAGCAATAGCAGCTGAGTGTGCTGATATGCAGGTTTAACTAACAGGGATGATGCTGAGTATCTAATTTTGGAACTTAAGCACCAAATTAAGCATCTAAATCCTACCTCTAGTATACTTATACAGATCTAACCAAAAATGCCAAGGCATGCTGAAAATGTATTTTTACAGTCCCACAGAGCCTCTTGTACTGCTATCACTGCTTTGCTCCTTTTTGTGTTGTATGTGTCTCTCAAACCTCCTCCTTGCATCTCTCGCTTTCTCAGCTTTCCATTTCCATGTATGCTTCCATTTATTCTGTGAAGAATCCCTCAGTTCCTTTTTGCTGGATTCTGTGTCTAAAACTGCTTCTTCAAATACGCTGTGCCGTGTCTCAAAGCGGATCGTCTTACCAGTGGTTTCTGTTGGCTGTTTTTAGCTCTCATCACTTCCTTATTGGAGTGCTTTTGATGCCATATTAACCAACTTGACTAATGTATGGCAATGATGGTATTGATGTTCTCTCTGCTCACTTTTTTTCTTACAGGAGCTAATTAGTGTATTTTATCTGAATTAATATCCTAGTTTTTGATGATTATTTTACTAGATAGTTGTTGGTAATCACCTTTTGAATGATTAATGGCTCATCCAGTATCTTATAAAAATGTATAAAGATATAAATAGTAGAAATTGTCTGTACATAACATTTTTATCAGTGATTTAATCTCTTCCAGTGTTTAGGGACCATGCAGTTTATAGGACTTTGTTCTATTTCTTTAATAAGTATGACCATCAAGAAAATAAGGTGCTTTTTTCCCCCCCAGTTTCATTATTGGTTCAGAAGGAACTGGGATGATAATTATATTTCCAAGATGTAATCTGTTATATTTCTGGTTGTCAAGTACTAAGCATAGAGTAGAACCTTCAGTCTTCAAAGTTATGGTGGGTGTTAAACTCAGAACTTTACTGCAAACTAAATTTTTTTAGCAGAACCCAGTCAAGAAAGCTAAATTGGTTGTGGTAGTTTGCTTTCACTGTCACAAGGCTTTGGTAATACATAGTGTGCTTGTAAAACTCTTGAGGAGCTAAGAGAGTCCCATATAACAGAGTATTACAGAAATTTCTGTAATAAAATATGTGACATCTGTAAACTCTACTGTCTTGAAATTGTTAATACAGAAGATGATGTTGTAGACATCAATTTTTGGAGCAGTTCCTATTCAGGAAGTTTAAATGCCAGTGGCAGCAGTAGTGAATATTTTGAAAAATTTGAGTATTTTGAAAAAGTGTGTCTGTTCTTGCAGGACCTTATTGGAAATTCTGAGCATTGTGTTTTGTCTGGGAATGAGAAGAGAATGTGTTAGAGCAATACCTAAGCTTTTACAAACTAAAAAACCTGCTATCAAGAGCTTTTTAATAGTGACCAGAAACCTGTTCAGCTGTCTGAAATATCTAACAGCATGGTAGATTAATGAGTATTTTAGTGATAAAGAGAACTGCAGTATCCATTTTAGTAGACCAGTGTGAACTTTTAAAAATACAATTTGTTTTATCTGAAGGACATACAGATATTAGTATCATTCCTTTTTAAAGAAAATGGATCATCATGACATTTTGAGAGCACCAGTAGAGGTACTTTTGACTAAATGCTTACCCAGTGGTTGAAAAGCACAATACATTTTCATTCAGCCCCAGCATAAAGTATCTGTCTTTTATCTATGCAGAGACAGAATAAGAAGCACGTATTCTTTTAATACTTTTGTTAAATGTTTGCACAGTTAATTTAATTTTTTAAATCTGTGCCCTGCATTAAGTCAACAACACTAAATGCAACGTATGATTTTAATTCAGACTGAAGAACTCAGTTACTGTACTCAAGGTGTTTAGCACTGCAATAATTTCTGGCATCATAATTCAAATCTGAATTAACTACCTCTACACTTTTTTGTTCTCCATCTCCCAAATAATTTTATATTAATGATAAAACCTGATGCTCTTTGTGAACTTACCAATAAAGCAGTTATGATGCTGGTCTTAGGGGAAAAAGTATGCAGATATGCTTGGAATTGCCCAATTAGTAATTTCTTTCTAATTTCCCTGTAGCAGGGAAGCAGTGAAAAGAGCTTTTGATATCCAGCCAAGAAAGTTGCATCATAAAGGTTTTAAAATGACAAATTAATTTCCATTAATTGTGACCTGTTTCTATGAAACTGTAGTGATGTACCTAAGTCAAACCAGATTGAAATCATGCTGTGCTGTTCCTCATGCTTATCATGATATCAAATATCAGAATATTTGCTAACTGGTGGAACTGAAGGTATGTTGAAAATGTTATCAACCATTGTCATGATGAGATGCACATATGGGCATTATTTTTTTTTGTCAGCTATTTTTCATTCACATTTTTGCTCTGTTTTTGATATTGAGACTCTTTGTGTCCTTTTAATTTCATTCTTCGCATTTTTTTTTTCAAGCAGCCTCATCTGATTTTTCTGATTTGTTTGTTGCCTCAGAGAGGCATGAACAATGTGCAGATCTGATAAAAAGTAGTATTGGATAACAACTAGCATAAAGTAACACTGTGTGACAGCTACAAGCCCTCACTCGGAGTTTTTTGTTTCATTTTAAAAACTGACTTTTTTATAACCCTTTTTCTTATGTTGTGTGCATGTTTATAACTCCTGGAACTGTCACCTCGGGTTATTCCTGGAAATGGTGCAGTTTGTATGTGGAGCAGAGGGGATAAACTGATCTAGATCATGTCGCCTCTCTTCAGATCACCAACCTTAAAGCCATTTCTGAACTCCTTTGGGGCATATGGTTTTGAGGAAGATTGCAGAGGGGCATAAAAGAACAACTGCATCCTAAATTTACATTTAATTTCCTCCATGCCCTTTATTTTGGCCTCTAGAAGTTTGTTTAGCAGAATCCTTAGAGTCAACAGAACTCTTGAGCACTAATGAGATACGGAAAGATAAATACACTTCATAATAAATTCATGTTACTATCCACTCAGAACAAATTTTAAGGAGGCAAATGAAAATTAAATATTTATAAATAAAATGAACTGAATTGCAAAACAAATTTCAGTCTTTAAGAGGAAGGGGAAGCCTTCTGAAAGCTAAAATTGCTGTTACAGTAACTGGAAGGCTCAAATATTGCACAAGAGATTTAGCCTGACAGCAGATGAACAGTTTAGGGAAATGAACAGCCAAGCAGCTCTGTTTCCAGTAGAAGTAACAGACTCAGCAGATTGGTTGTGGAAATTATAACCTCAGGAATGGAGGGCTAGTAAGGTGTTTAATATTTTTGCTGATTTTAAGCCTTAATGGTCTATGTCTAAAAGCACACTGAGACATGCTGCTGACAGTTTTTAAAAAGGGAGCTCAGACCTTAGTAGAACTTGTCTTCGCAGTGGGGATACATACTCATACCATTTCTCTCTGCTTTTCAACTTGCACTTGCTATTTAGTCTTCAAATTTTTTCTGAACCCTTGCCACGGTGGATGGATACTGTCTTTTTGCTAAAAATAAACTTGCAATTTAAGAAGAATTAACAGAGAATTTGCTTTATGTCCTGCTGAAACCTGCATTCCACTGACAAAGCTTTCAGCTTTAGATGATTGAAAGGCAAATCTTTGTCTTAATAGAGATTAGATCGCAAATAAATTACCAGTATGGAGATTTTCACCCAAATAATGACCCTGTGTGGGTCTTTACAGATCTATACTTGTTGATCTCTACCGTAGGGGTCAATAAATATACTTTTTATGATATTTAGCTCAGGATGAGACACTGAGAGGTGTATCTGAGAGGAAAAATCATTGCTTCATTTCCGTACGACCTTTCAATGATGCAATGAAAGAAAGACACGTTTTGAAATATCTCCTCTGTTAGGTAGCCTCAGTTTTGCTTTTCAAGAATGTTTCCCTGGCAAGTCCAGCATTTTCCTCTTTCTCTCTTGAGTCAGAGGACTACCCATGTCACCATTTCCTTGGTAGTTACAAGCTTCTCCCATGAGCTTCTCTGTACGTTTGCCTCTGAGTAATAATTTTTATCCTACTCTTTTTCATTTTCTTCTTTTTTTTCTCATTCTGTCACCATACCTGCATTTGTCAGTGACTTCTGTGAACACTGATTCTTGGTTTTTCCTCATGTCTCTTGTATCCCTGATGATGTGTGTCTGCATTCTCTGTACACTGTAAACCAGGGAAAATGCCTAGTGTTTTTTTTGTTTTATCCATTTCCAGATATGCAAATACAGATGTGCTCCTGTTGCAATAGTACTTCATAATGTAAATATTTTCTTTGCATATATTGCATATAGTACCTTTTGTTTAAAAACCAAAACTGCTGTTGGTTTTTTACACAATTAATCCTTCCTGAATGAGATTTGAACAGATGAAGAAAAAAGAATTTATAAGATATTTTTTGCTATGAATTATATTCTGGCATTGAAATAAGGAGACAGTAGAACTGGAGAACATACAGTTCTCAACACTCAGCAATCATATTTCTTGGTTGAAGTATTTCTTTTAAAATGCAATATAGTTAGAAAATTAGGTATGCCATCTGTCTGTAATCAGGAATGGACAACATCCTGGGACAGAAGTGAAAGTGAACAAATTGACTGAGGTTGAGATTGTCATTCTGATTGTGTAATAGTGAATGTGTGTCAGCAGAAGGGACAGAGAGAGGAAGAGGGAGGTAGAGGCTCATGGAGGGGTGTTACTGTGTAAGTGTGCTGGCAGTTGCAGGGGCTGTATTGTTTTGACCATGCAGCTAATTGGGGCTAATTCAAGTGGTAAAGAGCACAGCTGCCTAAACCAGCAATACTGAGACCCAGAGATAAAATAGGTTTCAGACATATTTTTAAAGAGGTATTACCAATACCTTATTTGCTGGCAGATAGAGAGTTCTTGGGCTGGAGTGAGGGGAGAGGGCCAAGGCTGAAGTCTTCTTATTCAGGGTGTCAAGATCCTTGTGCCAGCATCAGACTTGGGGTCCTTAAGGTCCCATGGTCATCACTTTGTAAGCTCTTGGACAGAGAAGTAATTTGGTCTTTGTGTTGCTAGACTGGCTTGATGGAATAGGTTTCAAAATGTGACTTGCACCAAGTGACAGTGACAATTTATAGGAAATCCGAAAGGTCTGGTGCTGTCTTCTCAAACCTTATAAGCAGCCTGGGGAGTTTTACCAAAATCATAAGAAATGAAGAACTAATGGAAATTGAAAACCCTAATACAAAGTTTGATTCTATGTACATTTATGTATCCTCATGCTTAAAAAACCAAGCTCCTCTTTAACCTGAAAAATAAAATATCCAATCTCAAAATATTTTAAATCCAAATATCAAAAGTTTTAGCACAGGAATTGCAAAAATATAGGTATCAGATTATTTCCTGTGCTTTCTAATAGATGATATTTTTATTTGTTCTAAGGACATGGAGTTATTTCCTAAAAAGAATTCATTGAGACTGTCTCATTGTGCTTAGAAACCCTGCGGCATCAGCTTTCAGTGTTCTTAACTTTATGAACTAACAGAAATAATACAAATTTTAACAAAAAGAAAAATCATGGAACAATGTAGCAGGGATTTAGAAATTCTATGCAGTGTTCATTAAGTGCTTTTTGTCTGCAGCTCTCAGGTTCCATAACTATCAATTCTGCAGAAGCAATCTAAAGTCGTCTTAAATTGTTAGTCAAAGACTTTCTAAGGTCGAACTCAGTGGCACATGAAGAAATTTATGACTTCAGTTTTGTGAAACTTTAAAGATGAACCCAGCTGGCTGCACTAATGGAATAAAGGCAAGGACAGAAACATCTTACATTTAGAGTCTTGCTTTGATGTTTGCATCTTCACTGGAGAGAAATTTTGTGCAAAAATTTGAATGGTATGTGAAAAGATTTGCTCCATAACCATGCTCTACATAGTGTAGAGAAATTTGAGATAAACAGGCAGATTTCAAATGATTTCAGTAGTCTTACAGTGTTATGTAGGTTTCTTCTGTAATGGACAGTCTGGAACTTCCTCCTATTTTAAGCTGAATTTTTGTCACCATTTTAGATTAAACTGGGTGCAGGCTGCTGCACTATACTTACAGATGTTTTTTCCTGTAGGTGTTTGTTGACTCATATTGGGGTTTATGTTTCTGAAAGATTGTTGCCTGGAGTGCTTTCACCTGAATTTGGAGGTTAATTTTCCGCTTAATCTGTATCTTGATCTCATTGAATGTGAGCATACAGAGGCCTGTAGGAATGTGCAGCTGAGGGAGGATGGGGTTGTTCCTTTCAGGAGCAGCCTGGGTTCCAGCAGCAGTATGTCAGGTACCACAGAATGTCCCCTGAGACCATGTAGAATTGTCCTCTGACAGTGGCAGTCCATCTTGTCTGACCACAGAAGGACTCTTCTTAACTTGCTGAAACAGTATTCTTTATCTTAAATAGTAAAAGCAAGTGTGATCAATCCTGCTCCCAAAGTCTATGTTTCAGAGTATTGTCTTACACAAGAGAGGACTTGTGCTGGGATATGGGCAGATACCTTTAAGAAAACAGCATTAATTAAAAAATCAATTTCCACGACATTTTCTAAACTTGTTGTTATTTTGTGAGTGAAGTAATAATCTGCTTTCACTGTCCTGTTTACTGAGGAGTATGACTTGTTGCTCACAACTTTGTTCTATAAACTAACCCTACTGATTTCACTTAGTTGAAACAATAAACTCAATTGAATCAACTGAAAGTACTATATTTATAGATATCTATTAAATTAATTTAATTTTTTTGTATTACGTAATTTGATTTATCTTTTAAAAAAATCATGGTGCATAAAAAAATCATTTTCTTGTGATTTAGGTTTCCTTGCAGTGAAAATATGGAGGATGGGTTTGATTCTGGAAACTGCTGTCCATGTGAATAACATCATGAAATGAACAACTAGAAAACTGATGTCAAAATTTATAGTGAACCCCTAGTTCACGTCTTTAAATTATTAATGTTCAGTCCGGTGTCCTCAGCATTAATGTCTTTGGATTTAATTGGGAAATGGTTCAGAAATCTGTCTCCTGTTTTCCCTTTACTGTCTTTGTGTTTCTTATTGTTGTTTGCCACTGAATTTGGTTTAATTTTCCAGGTAAGTATTTTTTCTTCTAACTTTTCCCAAGCAAATTTCGGAAGTCTGCTAGGTATGTGAAGAAAATAGAAGGAAACACTGTGGGTTTGCTTACCACAGTGTGTTTTCCCAAGAATGCTTTGTGAATATGAATCTTTTTTTTCAATGGAAAAAAATATTTTCTTAATCATTGTAGGAAGGTGACAGTGCTTCAGTCACTGTAAATACAACAGCATTCTCTTACAGTATTCTCTTTCAATAAACCTGAGGGTTTTTTTGTACTGTAAGCATTATAAAGATATTACTCATTAATCATAATCTGGAACTGAGCTTCAACTTTAGCTTTCAAACCTGTTCCAAGGAATAGAAAAGGGAAAGAGTAGGGAATTTTTTGTATGGACATGTCTTCTGGCTGGATGTTTTTTTACCATGGAGGTAAACTTTCTTTGTGTGTTTTGGCTCTTGTTTTGAACTGCTCATTCTGGAGAAACAAAATAAAGGGAAAAAAGAGGCTTACAGTAGCATGCTTTTGACCTGAACACAGCTACTACAGAGCTTCCAATTTCCATGGTATTAAAGAACAAAGAGACTTCACTGAAGCACTGGGTAATAAAATGAAATAATGGAAAATGTGTATATGAGGTTAAAATAATTGTAGTGATATAATACTGTGAGGGCTGTGCCAAAGCACAAAGGGAAGATTGGTTCTTAATTTTTGTTTCCAGTGTCCTCTGTTGTTAAACACAACTCAACAAAACATTATCTTGGAATCAAAAGAGACCATTCTGAATGTCTGTCGTGCATGTGATAATGCTGATTCAAACTTTTTTTGTCCAAATAATTGACAAACTTACACCACCCCTGTGAAAATCACGTGCTCAGCAACCTACCTACAAGGGCTCAATTCTGTTCATCTTGTTCAGTATCAACTCGTGTAAATTCTTTGGATCAATTTGCCATTGTCCTTTAGGCTGAATTACTTCATGCATGCTAAATGGCATTGATTCAATTGGAATTAAATGTGTGTGACTGTTCTGTGGAAGAAAGATAGAATTTTCTTAGCTGTTTCTTTGATATCAGAAGATCTGTCTGCTTTTTTTCTATGACTTTTAAGAAGGCAAGCTCATTAAATTCCAGAGCATATCACCATTTGTGCCTTTCTTTTGTATGTGTGGTCACTGTAAAGTAAGATAGTTGTTCCACAACTAACATTCTCATCATCAAAAAATTGTTTAAAAGACTGGTTTTACTGAAGTCAACAGCAGCTACAGCTGTTAATTGCAGCGAGTCTAAGAAGTTGACATCAGCAGCCCCTTGGAAGAGAATTCCCATTCAGAACAAAACTATCTTAAAATTCTTCTTCAGGATGAATTTTACTAAGGATTGGCACCAAGGCTTTAGTGCAACATAAAGGTAACAGTTTAGTCTGGCTCTGGACCTGAACATTCCAGAGATATATTTCGTCCTCTTTAGTTTGTATGGCCAAAGTCTTGATATGTACTTCTCTTGTTTATAAACCACTCTAGCACATGATAGGTATGGAAAATACTGCATAGAAGAAACTATTTTTGTTGTTGCTTTAGATGTAAACTACTGACATTCACCTTTGTCTCATACTGTGTGAATAATTTCCTTGATTGCCTTTGATGGGCACAGTTAGGATTAGGGTGTTGGTCATTGACCTCTTGTACTGCGAAGATGCCATTTGTCACTGCATACATTACTAATGCTCTCAGAGGTACAGAAGTGTACATATCATCGAACACATTTGTATCTAGGAGGCCTGATTTTTCATTTTTGAGGTGGTATTTTGGAACAATGTGATATTATTTGCTAATTGTTTCACTTGACAGCTGTGTTGCTTTAATTTTTCCTCTTTTGATGGCTTGGACTGCAGATGTGTGCTCCCATACTAAAAAAGTTAGATGAATGCAATAAAGGAGGAGTTGGTTTGAGTCAAATAATATGAATGTGTTTTGATGGTCCCAGTTATTTGGACAACTGCTTTTTGTTAGCATTGTTTCATTGGTGTTTCATTTTGAACAACTCCAACAAAAAGAAGATTGACAAATAAAGCCTGTACAATAATCAGGTATACAAACTTGGCACTTGATTCAAGCTTGATGTTTGTTCCATTTTCCTTTTTTAGAAAATGTTTGTTGTGAAAAAAAAAATTATATCTACTTTTGATTCAACAAACACAGCTGCTGTTTGCGTCCTCAAAGTCACTTGAATTGCTTAATATCTTGATGTTAGTATGGATGGGTTCTACTAGTTTGAAGCACTAGAAATACATCTGACTTTTCCTTCCACTTCTTCTCCACCTTCATTTATACACTGAAGCATGAGATCATACAATTTCTACAATTCTACATTTTAGGAATTGCATTAAAGCCTTGGATCTTCCCTCTGGACCCCTCACCCTCAGCACAAGATCTTTGCATCAATCTTCCTGCTTATGTAGTTGAATTTGGTCATTCACTGGGGGAATTGTGATCCTGGAAATAGAAAATAAGGTATAGAGGCCCTGGACTAATTAATTTAGTTGGACAGAATAAAATAACATCAGAAAGTTTTTTGGTTTTGTTTATTAATTAATGACTCGCAGAAACGTGGACTAAATATTTTTTATGTCTGTGCAAATCTATATGATGGTGTAAGAAGAAAATTCTCTGCTGGTTACAGAACGTACGTAAGTCCTGTAAATGTTAAGGAGACACGGAGTTTTCATACAGAAAGGAGACTGCTTTTAAATACATCAGCAACTAATTTACCCTGAATAGCAGAATCTCGTACAGGAAATGAATTAAAAATCTCTCGTACAATATGAAGATGTGTAGTCATCTAGGAGTGGGTAGATTTCCTGTGGCCTTTTAGACACTAACTGCAATAAAATAAGCACTTATATTTTCTGTTTATGAAATTAAAGCTCATGCCATTGTACTTCTATGAGTAAGATTTATGGTTAAATGTAATAAAAAGTGCAGGCCAGCCTGAGTCACAGCATTATTCCCTACAGTGAACCACTGCAACTGGTGGACAGTACTGTTGTCGTCAGTGGGGCTGTCGAGTCTCTGCAAGCGTTGTACAGATGGGCTTTGCAGATAAATTGGAATTTGTTCAGAGGCAGTGTGTCAACATTAATTTCTGGCAAAATTAAACTTCCCCACACTGAGGGTCATGTGAAAGTGAAGTTAAAATTTATTCAGTGAGGCTTGGTGTTGTGCTCACCTGTCCATGTCAGGAATGCTGTATGTGTGTATCATCAGTTTCGTCAGAGTCCATTCAGGAGCTGTATGTTTACGCAGAGCCCCTACGTGCTCAGCACAATATTCATTCCAACACCCTCAAAACTGGAACAGGTTTCTGCATGATCTTTTTCCATTTTTCCTGGGTCAGCTTAGATCTCCTTACCTGTGTAATGGATCAAAGTGATCTATTGTTGCACTGGAATGTTTTAAATGGTGTGGGTAGCTCCTGACTGTCAATATTAGTCATTCACCAACATGAATCCAGACCATTTGAGTACAGAAGAGCAAACTAAACAATCCGATATGTGGTACTATAGTTTTCATATAGTTATGGAACGGATCTCTTCAAATCCTTTAGGCTACTAATGTCATCACTTGAGAATTAACAATATTTGCTATTTTTTTTTCAAGGAGGCACTGGAACGTCACTTGTAATCCAGGGCTGAATCTCGTTATGACAGAAGTCCGTGGTTTGCATTGATGTTTGTGGATCAGGATTATGCCCTGAACCATCAGAATGTGGTTGCCATTGCACTGGGCAAATATAGTAGTGTAAATATTGAACTCATGCCACACAGACCTCCAGGATCTGAATTGGCTATTGTTGCTTATGCCTTACTGTGTCCATTTTTACAAGGGACCCAAAGCTCAAAGCTCAAAGGAGGACTGGAGCTAGAAATGAGACAGGGCAGACAGGAGCTCTGCCTCTTAAACAGCTACCCATCTTTTTGAATATAATAGTAGTCTGTGCAGTTTAATATTTTTCAGCCTTTGCTACACCAAATAATACAGAAAACTGAGAAAAGTAACATGGAGGGGTGAAACAGGTCATATGTATTAAAATATATAATGTGTATTTGAATTAGAAGAGTATAAACACTTGCACAATGCTAAACTGATGCCTTGAGATGGCCACCTGAAAACAAAGATTAGACAGAAATAAGAGAATAAAAATAGGTATTTGTTTGAAGGGCCTTCAAAGGTACACCCTGGGCAGTCAAAAGGCTACACCCAAGATGGACGCTGGGTCACAGGTTCTTCACACTTTTGTAAGTTTGGTTCATTTACATATCAGGGTTAACTCTCCAGTTATAACCTCAGTTAATGATGTAATTATGCCAAGTTTCCCCCTGCCCTCAAGGCTTTAATTTACACATTTTGGGGCCTGGTGTCCTTGAAGAGCAAACCTAGAGAGACTTGTTATGTCTCACTAGCATGAGAGAACAGTAGTTAACAGGCCACATGAAATTTCAGGGTTACGCACCAGGCAGTACAGGATTTGAAAAATATAAAAGTTAAAACCTAAGGCATCATTCCCCCCCTTTAGAGGCTTAACAAGGCCTCTACCTTGTCAAGACTCTATTCTAATACCTAAGGCATCAGAACAAGCAAATATTGTTCCTACTAACCTTTATAGCAAATTTTCTGTTGATTCATTAGGGTCAGGAATTTACCTTGGAACAGAAATTGAGGTGGAGAGAGAAGTTAATTGACAATAGCTGTACTTGTCATCAATGAAAGTGTAAATGGATTTTCTAGTGCACGCTATTATCTTGAATATATGGTATGCTGTGGTAGCACACTGTGTGCCATATGCCTCACCCTTTCATGTTACTCCCCCTCCTTTTTAATGACTCGTTCTGTATATTAAGTGTGGAAACTGTCCAAGAGTGAGACTGGCACATTCTTTACACAGCTGAATTGACACGTCTGAAGCTGCCTCTGGCTACTGCTTGTAGACTGCCTTGCCTTTCTTTCATGGAGGATGTGTTTTGCCTAATTTTAGTCATGCAAACCCTTCAGCGTGATGTTGTCATAAGTCTTTGCGCAGTAGAAGGCAGCAGTCTGCCTCCTTGGCCATATATGGCTTTTACGTTGTTGCCATTTGCCTGCTCTGACCTTACCTGAGTATCACATGCATTTCATTCTGTGTGGACTAAGCGTATTAGGGGGAAAGGAGAAGGATTTCTGCAAGAGAAAAAACTGTCTATCTCCTTGGGACTTAGGTAATGAGAGCAAGGAAAAATAGCAATGAAGTAAGGAAAAATAACTGTAATTAACTCTATTTTCTTTGATGTTCCCCCCACTGCAAAGAAGAAAATACGATCATAATTTAAAAACAACATATCTCAGCACTGGTAGTCAGGAGCAGGGCTCCCTGAGCTGCTTTGTGCCGGAAAGCAGTACCGGAATGTCTGATGGCGTTAGAGCTGGGCCTTTGCTGCTGTGTCACCAGAGCAGCCACCACTGTGCCCTGGCCCAGGCCAGCTGCCCCTCTCCCAGGCAGTTCCTGGGCAGGACTGGGGAGTGGGCTCTGTCTAACATCTCATTCTAGGTTGTGCCCTCTCTGTTTTGCAGAATCAGGCACTTCAGTAGTAGAGACCTGATGAGTTCATTGCCAGGTGACCCCAGTGTCAGAAAATGGTCCTGGCCACTTTCACTTCTCTTATATATACACACACATATAAAAATATGCATATATAAACAAACAAAACCCACATATATATTTATGACAGAAACCTTAGTTCTACAAAAAGGAGATTTGCAAATCATATACAATTAGCAATTTATTTTGAATATCAGTGGGCCCTGAAAGTATAACTCCTGTTATTGTCCCTGAAAGTTGTGCCTAAAATTTTTAGTCACTCAGGCACATGCTTTGAAATACAAGTTAGTTTGCTAAGTGCCTTTGTGGAGCCTCACACTACAGTCACTCTTTGAGTCACTTTTTGGACTGAGTTTTCATTTTCCCATCTGTTTTTAGAATGTTAACTCAGCTTTAAAACTCAAGTGTGCCTTTTCTGAGGCCTACGCCAGCATACCTTTGCTTTCATATATATATGCTCCATTTTAAAGAAAGCATAATTTATTATGTTTTCACCTTTAAGTAGGTTAGTTGACACTATAGAGGCCTACAATTTGTCTTCTTTATCTAAGCTTGACCTCTGCCAGTTGTGTATTCACATCTCTCCCTTAGTAAAGCCACTTTATTTTCTGTACGTGTAGATTTTATAGCTGTGCTCAGACCATCCTTGAACCTTCATTTAGTTTAGCATTCATTCCTGTCATACTCAAATTCAACTTTGCTGGTGGATTTCAACAACCTCTTTTAAACTGCTTTTCACTGTTTATTTGCATTTCCTGACAGCTTCTGTTTTGGCCATCTCCATCACTGATGTACAGTGCCCATCACTCCCTTTTCTCTCACAGATGTAGGGAGAGGACCGGAGTAAAAACGGTTTTGTTGTTGGTTTATTTCAGCAAGTTGCAGTCAATTCTGTCCAGTTAGCCGAGGAAGTATGAGAACTTGCTTCTAAAACAAAGAGTAATCTGCCTCCTAGGTTTGGCTTGCTCCCTAATCCTAATTCATTGACTGTTCCATCCAAATTTTTTTAGCACTTTATAGTTCCTAAATTTTTTTATTTAATTGCTTTGTAATGTATAGAACAAGTGGCAGAATATAAGTACTTGGTGTTATGTTTATGCTTTATACAGATTAATTATGTATTAGATGTGAAATATCTCCTGTTTTTTGTTTAAGTTTATAATGTTTTCGTGTCAGTTAATGACCTTGTTCTTGTGTCATGAGTCAGGGATAAGGAGAACCTTTATTTGCTTTCTCCATACTTCATCACAGTGCACATTTGTCATTGTTGGCCTGCTCCTTACAGAAGCTAATACTTTTTTTTCCTTTCTGCTTATTGTATGTGAGGTGTCCAATGCTTTGATCATTTTCATTGCTTTTCTCTGAACCTTGCCTAGTTCTGCAGTATCCCTTTTGAGACTGGGTAATCAGAAGCACGTACAGCATTCCAGGTGAGACTCCACCACTGATTTATATCGTGGCACTACAATACTTTCTGCATTATTCACCATCCTATGTCTTATCCTTCAAAACATCGTGTCTGCTTTTTTTACCGCAGCTCAGCATTGAGCTGAGGTCTTTAATGAGTTTTCTGCAGTGATACCAGACTATTTTCAAGAGTTCATACAGTTAATTTAGGATGATGAAAGTACACTCTTCCTTTTTTCTTCTGTCCAATGTGGGTTATTTTGTATGTACTAACATTGAGTTTCATTTGCCACTTTGGCGATTACTTTGGTTTCTCTTGTAAATTTCTCACAGTCCTGTCTGGACTTGACCACCTTAAATAACTTTGAAGCACCTGCAGTTTTCCTTGCTTACTACTCAGCCTTTGTCCCAGTTTTGTTTCAGTTATACTTGAAAAGAAACAAACACCTTGATTTTATGCTGGTCAACTTATTTTTTCACTAAAGAAAAGTGAGCATTCATCACTGCTGCTTTCTTTCTGTGTATTAGCCAATTTTGTTTATGACAACACTTGGCAGCTCACATTATTCATAGACTGTACTGACATTTTGAAAGGGACTTTTTTGAAATCTGATTCTTTTTAATGTTTTATTGAGGTACACACCAGCTCATATTCTGTGTATGGTGATTTGTAACACATGAACTCCTGGCTGCTCAGAGTGCTGCTACATAAATCTACTTCTCTAATTATCACCCCTCTGTCATATTTTTCAATGGTGAAAAGAAAAGAGGTCTTGTGTTCTTTCAGTTTAGTAGCAGGGTAAGTGAATGTCATAGGAGACAGGGCAAAGCATGGTTTAAAATGTGTCATTCATATTGTTTCACCTATTTCTTAAGGTCTCTGATGATGCCTCTCAAGCCATTTGTCTCAGATCTTAACCTGTCCTTACTCTTAAAAGATTTTCCTGGGTATTTCCAGACTTTCTTGTTACTTACCTAATCCCTGTTCCAGAAGTTTAAAATAATGGCTTCTTTGCCTGCCCAGCCAAGACACAGAGGACAGATTATTCCCTCATTCTTTTGTGTTATCACAGTATCCATAGTCTGTTTTTGGATTTCACCTTCACTCTTTTCTTCCTTAGGGTAATAATTCTCAATACTTCTTTCAGTGTTCATGAGCTCTAAGTTTCTAATTATTGTTGTTCTATGCTGTATCATTTTCAGATCATGCACAACATCTCTGCAGTGCAGTTCTACAGACTGGACACAGCTGACACTTTTCACAAAGCTGGGCAGGACCAAAGAAGGTAGTCACATAAAGCTTATCTCAGGAAGGCAGCTCCAAGCATTGGAAAGCAGAAACATTGAGAGTGTCAAAGAGAAGAAAGCCCCGAATCTGCAATTTGTTCCACTAATGCCTTCAGGGGGTGGTTCCATTGATGTTCCCAGATACCTGTCATCAGCTGACATCTCTGAATCTCAGTTTGTCTCCTGAGACTTTGCTATCAGGACTGAAAAGTATGTTTGCTGGGAGAGATAACATGAACAGCCTCAGCAAGTTTGGCTTTGTCAACTTTTATATTATGATTTTGTTGAACATTCCAGCTGATATTTTCACTGTAGAAGTGTTACTGCAGTATTATTCCACAATGTTAAAAAGTCTATGAGATACCTTTGCTAAATATCTTGTTTTTTTAAAGTGCTTTCAAGGATGAGATTATGAAAAAGTAAGAGACTGTTTTTATTTTTTCTTGGTGGGATGATTCTTTGTCTTCCTTGTTTGGGAGGGAATGAGAAGGCTCATGCCTTCTCTGGTGTAAATCATTTGCTTAAACTTTTTCCAACTTTTTCATAAATAACTAGATGACAGTTTTGAGATACCTGTTTTATTTTTGTATAGTAATGCAGGAAATATGTGGAAAATATGATGATTACTTTACAGATCCCACATAAATCAGTTTGCCTTTGAAGAGAGGTGGGCAAATTGTGGTGGAGAAATCTATTTTTATGTAGTATGAATCAGAAAGAAGAGGATTAGGGTGTAATGTATTTTAGGCTTTGTAACTTTAAATAAAAGTCAGAATTTGAGGAACCCTTGGAAATTCACTGTATTTATGTGAATCAGACAAGGTGGAATAGTCCTAATATTCAGGTGGGCACTCTGCAAATACGAATACTCTGCTGTCTCTGGGGTACCTTGTGTTTTGACGACAGAAGAAAGAGGCAAGGCAAAGAGGCAGAGTTTGTTGAATGGTGTTTTGTAGAATGGAGCCCACAGGAAAAAAAATAAATGAAGCAAAGAACTATCACTGCTCTGATCTCTAATGATGGGCCACCGTGTACATTGTTTAGCTGACTAAAGGTGTTCTGAGTTCTGCAGATGAAAACCAGCTGTTTGCCAGCCGAAGCTGTCAGTTGGCTCACTCAGCAAGGATATGCTAAATGTAGCTTTGCCGAACCTTTTCTTTTTCTGTTTCTCCCACAGAATCTTTTAAAAAATTTTTTGTTTGTTTGTTTTTCTTGGAAATAAGGTAAGTAGAACTGAACAGTGTCCCATAGATGCATGTGCAATACTGCTTTCTGAAAGGATTTTTTAATACTTATTTCAACATTCTTGCTGAATATTTGCCTCTTGGGACATTATTACACACTGGCTAGCATTCTTAACTAATGATAATCAGTGATTGGCAGTTAATTGAGAAGTAAAAAATGTTCAGATTAGGCCATCTTTGCTTTGAATGGCACAGTCCTGACTTTTATTTGTTGCTCTCCATTTGTCTAGCTTTGTAAAGATCCTCTGATAATCTCACAGCACTTAATCTTAATTATCTACAACAAGGTTGTGTCATCTGCAGATTTTGTTGTGTTGTTGTTACCTTTTTTGAATGACTCATTTTAGTGTGGAAGACTGGATGTCCCACCTTCGATTTACTAATGTATTGTTCTTTCCTATGTGTTTTTCCTTCAGATTTCAGTCTGTACCATGCCAGTCTTTTATCAGATGCTCAACCTGGGTGAAAGCTTCTTCTGATGACTCGTATAAGGGTTTTCTTAAATACTTACTTACAGAATTAGTATTTTGCTGATGTTCAGATATTGACAAGGATTTTGGGATTGCCAGGGGTTAATTAGCCCAGGCTCTAAAGCTCCACCAATTGATTTTCAGGCTTTCTTGTGGGGAGGGTGAGGAGGAAGTATCTGTGTTGAAGTCATAGGTATGAGAGCAATTCACACCAACATGCCCAACCAGAATTAAATAGTTCTGTTGCTGATAACCACATAACTGTGGGGCTGAGCTTGCAATGCAATGTGCTTGGAAAGCTATGTAAACCTCAAATGACCATCTAGCATGCTGCATTTTCCTACGCCAGGTAGTGCTCTATCTATTCCCAAGTCAGTTAGTGTTTGTACATAAGGTGTAATCTGTCTTTTAAATGCAGTCTAAATACTTCAAGATAATACCACTGGAGGATTTCCATTAGGACAGTGTGAGCACATTTATCTTTTTATTTTTAAACTATGTAGATATTTTTGGGAAGTCTGTCCTGCGGTTCTGCCTTCTGTTCCATGGGCTTGTAGAATATGCGTAAACTTGACCTCTGATTTCCTGCATTTCAACTGCAACTGACGTGCCCATATCTCTGCTCACACAACTTGGATATGAAATGCCTATGAACTATATTACATCCAGAGCATTCCTATTATAGTATGGACAATATAGGTTGAATATCCTTTGCACATGCTGTACAGTACATATTTGTTCATTATGGTAAACTGCTTATAAACCCATCTGTATTAACATTTACCATCTGTTTTGCTTCTTGCATAGTCAGGTGATGTGGCTGTCTGAGAATCAATGAATTATTCTACCTGGCAATTTTATCGTCCGTGGTTTTGTTTGCATAAGTCTCCCCTCCTATTTCTAAACATATCCTGCTAGTCTTGTTAACTGTATAATTGATTTTTATCACCTATCAGCTCTTACTAAATATGCATAGATGTCTTTTCAAAGATAAAATTCTCCCACTTTTCACCAGTCTGAATATCTGTGGATTTTGGCTGTCCACATTTATTTCTCACCCTTAGGACAATGTTTTCTGAAAGGGGATGTTAATGCTTAAGGAACATACTTATACAACACAGCTGGGCAGGTACACAGGTGATTCTTGTAATGAGGAAAGGAGAGCCCAGTGCATAATGCACAAGTAAACACATTCAGAAGTAACTGCTCAGCACTGGATTTAATTGTGTCACCACGTCCCAAGTGCAGGCACTTTGCAGAGCTCTGAGATTTTGGTGGTTGTGTGCCAGCTGACAGTTGCTGAAGACATGATCCCAAGGTATTCAACACTTAGTTTATAGGAGGTAACTCTCACTTGTGGAGTCTGCTGCTCTCCCTCTTCTTGCCTTTCCTACAACTGGTTTTCAGCACTAGCCTTGTCAGACTGTGGGCTCCAAACTCACCCTGTGCACTAAGAGCCCTCTGTAATTAGGGCACAAGACAGCTCTGGGCAGAGGTAGTTTAAGCTACATCTGAGGATGTTACCTAGGGTGTTGGTGTAACAATGCCCGTGATTAGCAGTTCAGTATGAATTAGGCTGTTGCCTGAAGGGCTCTGTGCCAGCACCCCACTGCTCCCAGCTCTGGAGGTGGCTCATGTGGAGGTATTTCTGCTCTCCCTGCAAGGCACTGCTTTATCTGTATTAACACACTTTTTAACCTCTCTGCTAACTTTTCTTTTAATCCGTGGCTCAATTTATGCTTTCCAGCATAAATTTTGCTATCTGTTTCACTTCCTCTCCAGGAAAAGGTCATTCTTTCAAGTCTGTGAGCATGTGGAAAAGGGTTTATGATGTCGTGTGTAACACTGTTTCATTCTGTTTGGGCAAAATCAATTCAGCTGTTAGCATTTTTTTAACCAACAAATTGCAAGATAGGTCTTCCTAGAAATGCATGAGACAAGTATGCCATAAATCTGAGAGCCATAAATCTTGTAAGGCACAAAAGCAAACTCAAATACAAAATCCATGTTATTGCAAAAGTATTCAATGATAAAAAAAGTCCATTCCAAAAATGTTTGTTTGAGCAATTACTGTTTCAACTGCATGTCTTTTACCATAATGTGTTCCATCATGACACCAAATGTAAATACCCTTGCTTTTTTAGGTTTATGATGAGTATAACTCACACAATGCCAATTCTACCCTTGGGCCTATTCATTTTCTATTGCACTGTTATGCCCGTGTGTCATCAGTCTGCCTGGATGCTTTTTGTTATGTTTTATTCTCATTAAGCCAATGTCCATGTTTGTAGACTAATTTGGAAATGCTAGGCAGAATTTATTCCTTAGAAAAATGAGGCCATCTGCTCTGTGGTGGAATGACAAGGTCTGGGTCTGAGGATGAGCCTGCAGTTCAGAAAAACAAAAAAAAATGTTTGTTCACAGACAGAAAAAAATAATCCTTCTTCCTCATGGAAAAAAAAAAAAATCCCAGTCTAATCACTGATATCTGTGCTGGCATCTGTTGTGATGCTAAACAGCTGGTCATGACATGATGACCAACAAATCCAGATGACTGAAACTGCCAGATTCATATCCCTTGTCCCTGAGATGTAAGCTAGACTTGTGGCTAGTGTAACCTGAGTATTCAGAAATAATGCTTCTGTAAAATTGATTTTAAAGGAGTGGGAGAAAAATGACAGGAGCTTGCTGTCACATGCTTCATGCAAATGGTGTTTCTCTGTAATGCTGATAGGCTTCTGATAAATCTATTAGCTCTTCCTGAGCTCCACAGTGATTTTCTTCTGCATGGCAAATGACAACAAGCCTATTGAGGAATTTATCTCCTCAGCTCATTCCTTAAGTAGGCATCACTCATATTTAAATACATATATAATTAATATCTCTCTGGATTCTGTAGGTAGGTATTATCTTGCCAGTGTCATTCCTGTTTGGTTCCAGCTGTACTGAAACAAGGAAAACCAGTGAGCTGATGACATTAAAGTGGATCAAGCCTAGTGTACAGTTTAGCTGTATAAGTACGTCTGATTTCCTGGTCATTTGATTTGAGGAAATAGAAATATTTTGATCACATGCCAGAAGTATGAGATTAACTTTTCTAATTAATAAGAATATTAAAAGACAAATAATGAGGCATAAAACTCATAAGTACATACACCCACGTAGCTCCAGCATCCACCTACACTGGAGTATGTAGGAGGCCTTACAGATCCACTTTATCAGGATCAGATAGTTGTTTTCCACACTGAAAGCAAACCCAGATCTGAAGAGTGTAGATGTCTGAAGAAATACAGTGAATCTCATTTTTTATCTACCAGTATCTACATTAATTTAATTTTAATCATTTCAGCCACTGTGTTTCTACACAGGCAAGAGTAAAATGTTAAAATTTTAAAATTCTTACAGTAGTGCGAAGTTCCACTTGAGCTCAGCAATGAGGGTAACTGGTTTGAACAGCACTTGGCAATAACAGCCTTCTGGATAAAGCAAACAAGAAATATTTATTTGGAATCGTCAATCTTTCAGGTTTTGAACCTCCTAGAGTTGCATGGGACAGTAGTGTAGACGTCTTAGATTTTCTCTCACCATAATTTCTCTGAATTTTTTAAAGATTCATTTCTTCTGTCATATTTAAAATTAGGCTGTATTTATCTTTAGAAGAAAATGCAATTTGTCTGCTTGTAGTGTGCTAATGAGGGCTATAAGTGCTCTAAAATTAATGTCATAAGTTGTCCATAGAGATGAGCCTAGAAAAAGATTCTAATTTCTTTTTTAGAATACAGTGAATCGGTCCTTTTATATACTCTCATTTGCTGTGAGCAACAATTAATTTTAGCGCTTTATTCACGAATTAAATTTTACTTAAAGAGCAAAACTTCTTTTCATAGCACGTAGGAAACTCTTCTGTGACACTGATAATACAGCATATGGCAAAGACTCATCATTCAGGCTAAGCCCACTTGATAAACAAGTGAAAAGTTGAGTACACACATAAACTTTGCTCTGATACTGCAAACTGCATTGCTGGAGCACAGCTTACACTGAGTCTTGATTACTACCAGTAGGCTGTGGATTTCCGAGTTAAGCAGGAGAGATTTCCAGTGTTGCATTAGGAAGCACACAGGCCAGGTTGCCTGCTCTTGTGAAATGCTGCTGATATCAAAGGGTTTTGCAACCTATGTGCATTGGCTCCCACAGATGATCAATACAGGAACTCCTTGTTTGGGCATCTGTTTTCACAGAGGTTTTTAATACCACTGTTCCTATTTTGGGATAAAGTCTGGAAATGCAGGATCATAATTTCAGATCAAATGTCCTAAATAAAGGGCTGATGGTGAATTAGGCAAGAAAGTTAATTTTTTTTTCATTTTATTTTTTATTTTAGGTAATACCTGTCCTTATTTTTAAGAATACTGTTTGGTGTTGTTCCAGTGAAGTCAGCAGAAGACCTCCCTCTGACTTTAACAGAGGAAATGTTCTGTTTTTATTAAGTGTATTTTATGTAAAATCCTTGAAAAGTCAAAGAAAGCCATCAGATTTTCTTTGAAGTTTTGAAAACAGTCTGGAGTTAAAATATAACTGTTAACAGCTCCAGCAATTGAGACTCTTCCTGCAGCATAAATTCGTGGCTATCCTGAGTTCTGTCACCAGAGTTTGCAGAGGTATTAACCTGACAGTGAAAAGTCCTACTGTGGTGTTCATGAATGCTGCTTCTTGGGTGGGAAGGAGATCAGAAGAAAGTATTTTATTAAGAGTGCCAAACTGTATTTAACTGTGTAAGAAAAGGTGTGGCGTTTTACAAATAGTATTTGAGTCTTTTTAAAACATTTTCAGTTATTAATTTTGGCCAGAATTTTTTTGTGGTGAGTCACAGCAGGCCAATGCAATTGTGGCTTTCTCTTATATTTATGTGTTGGAATAAGCAGTTCCTAGGTAGTGTTTCTGCAGAAACCCATCTGGTTAAGGGAATACTTTGTCCATCTGCATGTGTGATCAACTTACTCTGTATTTGCTGGTGGACCACACAAGACTATTCTGTCCTGGTAGCTCTAACAGCACTGATTAGAGCTCAGTCTGATTAGACGTACTTGATTATTAATCTATGGAAGGTAGGGAGGACTGCAGTGGAATGCGTAGTAAAACAAATCACAAATCAGGAGGAAATGGAATAGATCAATTTCACTATTCAAAAGACCACTAGAATGTTCATATTTCAGTGTTTACAACCTTTTTTATTTCTCAAGAAGTTTTGGACAGGAATGTTGTTTTTTGTTAACAGGCAGTTTTTACTATCGTTCTTAAAATTACCAGGAAATAGTTGTAAGAACTGTTACAACCATAGAATCACAGAATGATTTAGATTGAAAGGGACCTTAAAGATCATCTAGTTCCACCCCCCCTGCCACTGACAGGAAATCTTACACTAGATCAGGTGACTAAAAGCCCCATCCAGGTTGATCTAGTTACAAAATCAGAACTTACTGAGGTGTTTTGGGTTTGTTTTTTTTTTTTTGCTGTAAGTACCAACTGGTTCTGTTGAGTTTTTTTCTGCTATTCCAAATACTCTGTTTCTTCTGTAATCAAAACCTGTTTTGCACATACAGTGCCACTTTATAGCAGATTTTACTGCAAAAAATATATAATATATTTTCTGTATATATATTTTGCTGCTTAGCTGTTTATGTGTGTAACAATGTAAATCCATTTAGTCAGAATGAGAGTAACAATACAGTTACCAACTTGGAGCTCCTAAGAATTGCTATTGTCTTAATCAGCTGATTTGTATGATTTATTCTTTGAGAGGTGATTTAAGCATTCTAAACTTACAGAAGATAAAAACCAATATCAACTGAAATAATATCAATTCCTGTAGTGCGGCAGCTGGTTTTTCTCAACAGTAGATTTTGATAAGAAAATCATTGTTCTGAAATACCAGTCAAGAATATTATTCTAGTGTTTGTGAAGGATTCTTCTAAATCTTTTTGACAGGGCTCTGCGATATGTGCTATTTTCTGCACAACATCAACAAATTGTAAAGTGGGTATAGCCCACTAGGTTATTATGCTCAAAGAGCAGGTGCATCTGGAGGCTAAAAAATGTGAGGTGAATATCTTTTCAGAGTTGTGCAGCCACAAGGTATAAGTGGAGAGATATATAATTTAATATTTGTTAAGCAAATGCATAGATAAACACTTTGTTTTAAACAAATGCAGTGACAGTAATCTTGCTTAGCATACTGTGAAAAAACCTGCATGTACAGAAAATGCTTAGAATAAAATTTGTCAGATATTTATCTAACAAAGCTCTTAAAGGGTGTGGTGTAGTGATATTTTGAAAACTGTTAAGGAGCACTGTTAAGGAGTAGTGTTAAGGGAAGGGTCTTATTTCAATACTTACTCAGAGTTTCGGTTGTTAGCTCCTGTGTGAGTCAGTCCAGGCAGATGTCTGAGTGACTGCTTGCATGGACCTCGCTGGGACTGCCCAGGTGCTTTAAGTTATTCCTGGGTTGTTCAAATGATCTAGATGAAAATCTAAGCCCTGAGCTCTAAGCTGTTAGCTGGAGCCTTAGGGCTCTAAGGCTGAGATGAGGCTCATGTTTGTTAATGAACATCATTCCATTACCCTTTTTGGGAATGCATTATAACCTTGCCACCTGGGCAAAACTTGTGCATTGGCCAAACAATCAATTGCCACAGTTTCTAGATGCACAGGACTCCATGCAGCCTGGAAAAGACACTCCTTCAGGAAATCACCTGGACATTAACAACACTTCAGTAACCCCCACTTTCCTATCTCAAGACCATAATCTTCACTTTCATTTTAAATTAGAAATAATCTAGTACTTTCTTGATTACAGAGTGAAAAGATATCTGCTAGAGTGGCATATTCTATAAGTATCTTATCTTAAGCAGGTCTTCCCTTATGCATCTTGTCCTATCAGTGATCCATTCTTTTTGCCTTCCTCATGTTTCCTTCTTACTTCCCTGCACATATTCTGACATCCTTATGGAGTTAGACTGCCTCCTACATATCCGTGTACCCAGTGCTCCTTATGCAGCTGGGTAATTATTTCCCCACTGCAGTTATATTCCGCAAGCCTCTTGCAATGATATGTGTGGTGTCCTTTTTCCTAAAAGCCCACTTTTAGGGATGGGCTTCCACAAGTAGGATCCAATCTGATAATCAGGTATTTGGTACAGTTAAAATCAAGTTATCGAGAACATAAGGCCAAGTAGGATTCCAATTTTCTGCCCTCCAGCCCTTCAAGTGTGAGTAAAAGACAATGTAATTTGAAGTAATCTCAGTTTTGTATAACTCTCACAAAGGACTTTCCCTTTTGCTATCTGTGGAGTATTTTGAAAATCTGCATTATAAGGATAAAGTAGATTTGAGAGGTAATGCCAGGACTGTCTGTCTACACAGACAGTGAGAGACTTACTCAATTGAGTGGTTACCAGGTTTGTTTCAGTACCTCAGATCACAGGTCATGGAAATGTGGTTGAAACTCTGTAAGTTTCTAGTCACACTTTGTGCTCCAAGGAAGACTATCAACATTAGGTCAGCCAAGGTTTTGTCTAGCCAAGTCTGAAAAACCTGCAAGGATGTGGATTCCATAGCTTCTTTGCTTTGTTGCCTGTTCCAGTGCTGCTCTGCTGTCACACTTTTTAGAGCAAGTAAAATTCACAGCTGTAATTAGTCTGTACCAAGTCAAAAAATATTTCTCAAAATAGCAAACAGGTACAATAAATTCATAAATATTTTAGTCTGGCATAAGCCAGTGATAATACTTAAGGAAGTGGAGTACAGTGAGAGTGGTACCACATGGCAGTGGGAAAGGTTGCTGGATAATGATTAAGGCCTTGCCATTATCAATTTCTGTTCTACATTTTGACAAATTGTTGGGAAACTTTAAATCCTATGAAATATTCATTGCTTCATAACTGGTAGTATCAAACTGCCATTTCTTAAATGAGTTGAGTGGTGGTGGAAAGGTGCATGTCAAAGGTATAAAAGATCTTGGGTACTGGAAGGAAATGTTTTTTATTCCCCTGTTCCAACATCAGCACCTATTGCAAGCATGAGAAAGTCCAAACAGTAACACAAAATGCTGGATTTATCCTGCCTTTTACAAACAGCAATGCCACAGCAGAAATCATTGATTCTGAAACTTTTTGTGCACCCAATGCAATTTTTTGAAAAGACATATGGATTTTACTATGTTGGCCCCTGGTAAATTTTTATATCCTGTAGAAAATTGTACCTTTGGAAAATTTTTGTATCCTGTAAGAAAGTGTATCTTCCTCTGACCTTGACAAACTTGATTATAAACAAGGAATACAATTTGTAATGTGAAAAATATTGTTCCTTTATGCATAATCGTTTATAATGGATAGCTGTCTTCTTATCTTTTGTTCTTAAATGTGTTATAATTCACAGCTTATCTGAATTTAGGAAAAAATCTTTGGACTGAAAAAACTGTCAAGCTTTTATAGATACCATTTGGTGCCTCAGTGAGAAAATGGAATAAAGTGCTTTAAAGAGCATTTTAAGGGCTACGAGCATTAGAAGCCAAAAACTTGAAGCTTTGGTGATGAGATAATCACTATTTTCATATTTTCTTGTGATGTAGCAGTCACTGTGCCCTCTGCATTTTGTTCCTGTGAGAAATGTCAACAATGTCCCACAATTCATCAAGGAGGTGTCCATGTGTTTTTCCTCCTTGTGAAGGAAAAGGGTCTTTCTGTCTGGCTGAGTAGCTGCATCTGCAGGGCTATCCCTGCTGCACTCATTGTTATTATTCAAGATTATAGAGTACAGTTTCTGTAACTGATTATCTTTAAGGATGTGATCCAGCCTTCATTGAAGCCAAGGGAGAAACATGACTGGCTGAAAGGGATTTATTGCTGTAAAGGAACAATATAAGTGCATGTGCTTCCAAGGGTAAAGCCTAGTTGAGAGTCCACTTTGAGGGTGGCATTCTAAAGGCCTTACTTCAAATTCCTTATTGAGCATCTGAGCAGACTGCGTGCTTCAGAGGAATGTGGAGAACATTTGTGTTGTTAAAACTGGATTATAATCCACCATAAAACGCACAGGTTTTAATATTTAAAAGTAACAAACTCAGCATTTCAATTCGTCACCCGAAAATAGTGTGGCTGTGTTGCCACATTAGTCTGTGTTAATTGCTGAGGAAAGTAAAGTTAATCAGGATGCTGGAGAAACTTGTGGAGTTCGCAGTTGTATGCCAGCTCCCTTTAGGCTTTCAAGCTGTGTAAAAGCAATTCCACAGTTATTTATTTATCATTAGATTGAAAACTGTTTGACATATGCTTTGTATTACGGAAGTTAGTGTTTCCTTTTGCCTTCCATGGGCTTGATATTCACCTAATGCTGTTTCGTCAGAAGTGTTTTTAATCAGACTGAAAGCTGCCAAAACAGCTGAGGCTGAATCAGTTCTAGCAGTATCGTCTCTAGGAACTGTGTGAACCTAGGTGTCTTGACTTTTCAGGAACATTGCATTTAGCTTTCTATTGAAGGGGTATCGCTATATTTTTAAATTAAAATCTATCCCTTTGTTAAGGAAAAGACATGCATGAGATTTGCACTGTGTTCATTATCTTTATAGAACGTATTTTGTCATAAGGCAGATTTATTCTAAATCCGGTGTAGGTGTGTAATCTCTATCCCTGACATAGTGATTGCCTCTGCCTTAGTGGTTGGTGAATGTCTTTAAATAGGCTCTTGTTAAAATGCTGAAATGTAAAAGTGTAATCCAAATATAATAATAATGGTATGTAAAGACGAATACATTTAAAAAAACTTCCGTGTTTAAATTTACCTCCCCAGTATCTTCTTTCATGGGGAATTTCCTTTACCAATGATGCAGTTGACAAAAGCCCGAATTCAGTGGGTAGAATAAATGTCCCTAACTAAAGCTTTATGCATTCGCAGCCTTGATGCAAAAGCTGGACCAAGTCAGGAAGGGCCATGTCCCTTTGATTTTTTTGTGTGTGCGTACAGATAACAAAAGTAATTAGAACACGATATCATCTCCCTAACTGCCAGATGGTACCATGACACTTCTCTTACAATAGCTTTAAATGAGAGCAGAAAGACGTAGAAAGAATTTTTTTTTTCTTGGCTCTATGACTTGAGAGTACTAACTACCTTAGGAGTTTGAACTGGTGGGAGAGCAGCATTGTAAGACGAGAGAAATAGAGAGTGAAAGCCAAGCCACAAATAACTGCAACATTGTGATCCCTTAAGCCCTACAGTTAAGAAAGGAAAAAAAATCTCCTCGTTGAGAATTCAGGGCGGGCAGGGGAAATAAAATGGGTGAACCGCAAGATGGAAAACCGGTTCCAGACTATGATGTTCTAGTGACGCAAGCTGAGAAAGGTGCTGCGGCACAACTGCGCTCTCCTGAGACCCGGCAAGAGTCATTCCTATAGGAGAGAAACCACATGAAGACAGTGAGTAAGGGAAATTTTAATAGCAAAGTAGACTGGAAGAGACTGCAAATCCAAACAGTTTTCGTAAAGCAATTCCGTGTCTGAGTGGAAAACAATGAGCCCTTATCCACAAGCGAAATGACGATCGAGCACGTACTGGACGTCCTGCTCAACTGCTGACAAAGTAAAGGAAAAAAGTGGAGGGGAAAAGATAACTAATCCTGTGAAAACCTTTTCTTGGGTGAAAGCAGAATGCTGGTAGAGAAAATTTAGTAAATATGTTCACAATGGACGTGGGTAAATGGAAGATAGGAGTGTTTCTCATAATGAAGAATGGATCAATTCCTGGATCAAGTTCTGTCTCGGTTAATCATAGATCTATCAAAAGTGGTCTGAAACCAGAGGTACCAGATTCTGTCACCCATTATGACGGATTAATCTCTACTAAGTGATTTGTAATTAATCCAAAGAAGTTAATTTTTTTCTTTTCTTGATCAAGAGACTTTCCTTGTTTAAGTTAGACAACCTGAATCATGGTGACTGATAAGAGATGTGGGAGCCATCTTTTCCCTATTTGTCTTTATAGAACACTTTTCCATAAATATGGTTGAATATGATTCTTGAACATAATGATTGTAGAAGGTTAGATGATAAGTCATCCTGTCTACAGAAGCCAGCATTAGCTCAGTTGGCATTAGCATTTTGCTAATAATGCTCCAGGTTGTGGGTTTGATCCCTGAAGACTTGATGATCCTTGTTGTTCCCTTCCAATTCTGAGTATTCTGTGATTCTGTAATAAGGAATTTACCACGTGGCTTCTCTGAATGAGATGGGGAATTGAAGAGTCTCTGGTCTAGTCTCCCAAACTGTCTGTTCTGAGACTGTAACCTGAAATCCATGTAAATGAAGCATTTGTTAAAACCCATATGCCTCCCTCGTTCAGAAAGCACCACCTTTTAACTTCTTTTTTTTTTTTTTTTTTTTTTTTCCCTTTCTCGATTACCTGAGATTTCCGTTTAGGTTCTGAAGACTGGAACTCACAACAAAAAGTTAAATTGTTACATTCTTGGTGCAGATTTGCCTCCTTCCCTGAGATGGAAAATTTACACTGACTAGGTATGGCTTAATTGAATATTTTTGAATATATTTCGATTTTCGATTTTTTAATTCAATATTTTTGAAACACTCCTATGAGTGTTTACTCATGTCACCATAGAATACTTTGTACTTAATACTAAACATTTGCATAAATTCTTGGAACTAGATTAGGATGCATATGAGGAGCAAACTGAATCTGAAATGAAAAGAAGTGTTAAGAAGACTGAGTTCTAAAATTTGCTATGTTTGTAATGAAATGTGAATTTTAACAAACATAGTTGACATTGATGGTATGTTGCTCAAAACTAGGAAAAAAAATCCTGAAAAAAGCCTTTAGTCCCAGAACTTTTTCATGTGTAGGCATAGAAAAACAGGCAGGTACTTTTAATTAAACTGGTAGATGGGTTTTCACAGACCATTCTCTTTACAAGTGCATGAAGGACATAGTACTTCCCGTTTCAGATTGGTTCTAATTCACTGATACCTTCCCAAATTTTTTACCTGTACAATTCTTTCATGTGAGTAAGTGATTACCCTCCCAAATAACCTTGGAATGCTGTAACAAAGTAGGTTTGTTGTTTCCTTGATTCTGCAATTTTCTATGCCTTCATCCCATTGCTGCAGTGGAGGGGCTGTGTACTCTGTCCCCTGATCAGGAAACAAACAATGGAGATTGCATACACTGGAGACTGGGGCTTGGTATCTGAGGATCACTGGCATCTTGATCTTTAAAAAAACCCCACCCTGTAATTCCTTCTTGATTGGTGAACTAACCTCAAATAGAGTGAATAGAGCTGCAGCCTCTTTCTATATCTGAGTATGGAAGTAAAACAATTATTTCTGCTGTTATCTTCACATTAAGAGAAACCTTAGAAGTCTTATGGCTATATCAACATATGTCTGAGTGTCAGATTTGTCCCTCCTTGGTACCAGACAGACCAAGGTCCAAATCCTGGGCCATGCCTCTGTCAAAGCTGTGGCGTTATATTTACCGTCTATGGACAAACACGTAAATGTGCTTGTATCTCTGCAGAGGAGCTCTCTTAAACTTCCTTCTCCCTTTTTGACAATTTCATAGCCTTTACCATTTCTCCATGTAATCCTGGTCTCTGCATGGAAGAGATTGGAGTCTCCTATTGGGAAACCCACATGTTCCAAGAAGAGACAATCTGATCATGCCAGGTGAAAGAGGAATGTTGGTATCTTATCAAGAGGATTTCACATAGCAATACATGGTAAACAAATGGGAATGTTCAAAAGCCACAACCCAGGCTGGAATCCATTCCCACATCATCCATGCACTTTTAAAGTAGATACACTGCCTACAGGTTTGATCCTAAACTTTGAACCTCAGGTGAGTGGACACAAATCATTAGTGGGCCTAAGTGCATGCTCAGGTGGAAGAAGAAACTTTAACTAAGCTTATTTTTTGTGGTATGTCTCAATAAGTGATACTGGGCTTCATGAGACCTATTTATGTGTGTAAGTGCTTTGCTGGCTTTTAATACTCTAGACTTCCAAGAATTAAACTTCAAAATGTTTAACTAATGATACTGAAAGCCAAAGTCAAGGTGCAACTCTAGAATAATCGAGTCAATCTGTGTCAAAAAATGGCAATAAAGATATGAATTCTTTTTGGGGGATTACTGGGAAATGTATATGTATATATATATTTTTTTTTTTTCCACTTAGCTCTAGTGAGACTGCATCTGGAGTGCTGTGTCCAGTTCTGGGCTTCTCAACACAAGAGAGACATGGAGCTCCTGGAGCTGGTCCAGCAGAGAGCTATGACGTTGATCAAGGAACAGAGGCATCTCTCTTATAAGGAAAGGCTGCGGGAGCTGGGCCTGTTCAGCCTCAAGAAGAGGTGGCTGAGAGGGGACCTCATCAATGTCTGTCAGTGTCTGCAGGGAGGGGCCAGAGGAGGGACCAGGCTCTGCTTGGTGGTGCCGGGCAACAGGACAAGAGGCAATGGGCAATAAGTGATGCACAGGAAGTTCCACCTGAACATGAGGAAGAAATTCTTTACTGTGACACTGACCACACACTAGAACAGGCTGCCCAGAGAGGCTGTGGAGTCTCCCTCTCTAGAGATACCCAAGCACCATCTGGACCCAGTCCTGAGCCTTATGTTCTGACCCACCGTGGGCCCTTCCAACCTGACCCATTCTGTGATTCTTTGACTTGTTCCTTGTTTGGTTACCAGTTACATGTCACAGCTAGTAAGTTAATGCTAGCTTTATCAATAGTGAGTTTTGTGTTAGGGACACATGTTCTTAGGAATGAAACAGAGAGATTTAGAGATGGGAGATTATTGATGTAATGCCAAGTAAAATAATTTTCCCCTGTAAAATATATGAATTATTCAAAATACAATTAAAGTGCTTAAAGCTAAATGAAGTTCATCTCATGTTTGTTCAGTATGTGATATGAAAATATTTTGGTTTTTTAACTTACTAAAGTAATTTATTTAAATCAATAATTAGCACACTATACAAAGAAATAGAATCAATATTTTCATCATTTTAATTGTAATTAAGTTTATTATGTCAGTATTTTTACTTTGACTTATTTAATCTTGGTAAAGATAATAAGAGCCCTTTTTTGAACCATTAATTTACATTTTTCTCAGCTGAAATGAATGGAAAAGCAAATATTTGGCAGAAATCAATTTCAGGGAGAATTATGGAAAATTTCAGTCACTTGACATTATATCTGTTTATTATTCTGTACCCTGTCAGTCAAAGATGCTTTACTTACGAGAAACTCAAAAAGAGATGATATGTGCTAGAATAGAACCTTAACTGAGATTCATCGCCCTTGATGCAGAGGCCGCAGTGAGTGAGAAATAATAACCCGTAATTATTTTAAAAACCTAACAGACCAAATAGGTCTACACAATAAATTTGCGAAATAGCTATTAAAATGGTTCTTGAAGAATAGGAAAGAAATCCTTTCATTCCTAGTGCACAAGGAATCCAAGTTCTTTGGGGTTTACAAAGAAGGGCAGCCAAAGATTTTCTGTGAAAAGGAAGAAAGACCTGCATTAAATAAGTACTTGCCTATGAGAATGAAATTTGTAGAACTGCATATAAAGAATGATGTATTATTTTCAGCTATATTAAGATGCTGCAAAACTAGAAAAACACTTAAAAGTGCTTTTAATTTAATTTAGTTTAATTTAATTTATTTATGTTTCAGTTTCATGTATTCAACTTTAATTTAATTGAATGCAACAGAAAGACTACTGATAACTTCTCTGTGCTTTGGATCAAATGTAACACTTAGAAGAGAAGTTTCCATTAGATGATGTTAGATAGCATGACTCACTATTGGTATAATACAAATTGAAATTTGTGATCAGAGTTTTCTAATTTGTTAAATGATAAAATTAGTTTAATAAATATTATAGTTAACCAACAAAGTTTCATTTTAGTAGTTAAGAACCTAAAAAGTGCTTAATTATGAGTAGTCATTTGCAATTGTATTAAATGCTTTAATGACACATAAAACTTGTCAGCACCTGCCAAACAGCTGGCAGTTTATTTTAAATCTCTTGCCTCATGATTTTCAGGATGAAGTCACATACACAGATATTGTTATACCGTGGAGATGATCTGTGTCTTTTGATTGCCAGGATTTCCAGTTCTAAAGGTCTCTTGCAACAACTTGTGGCAGAAGCTTCACTCACACATCTGTTCTGTACAACAGCCTCTTGGTATTGAGCAGACACATCTCTTTATGTTGTAAAGTGCAGAGATAATATGAGAATAGGAGGCTTTCATATAGAATGGACTTCAGCAAGGTGCAGTAAATGCTGATGCCACGCCTTGGCTGAATACACCTTTCGGGTTACACGGTACAGCTAAAATTTGCCCCGTGGATGCTACTTTATGTTACTCACATAAAATTCCAGAGAGAAATATACAATTTTCCTTCCTTCCTTCCTTCCTTCCTTCCTTCCTTCCTTCCTTCCTTCCATCCATCCATCCATCTGTCCGTCCATCCATCCATCCATCCAAAAATATTCACATATACCTGTTTGTGTAAGAAGCTTTGAAAATTTTCAAAAGCGTAAAAGTGAAATATTACCAGAGATTATTACAATCAGACTGCAAATTATACTGGCAAATACAGGGCTTAAAACTCCAGTGGGATTGAAAGGACATGATGAGCAACCACATCTAGTTGAAGATGTCATTGCAGGGGGGTTGGACTAGATGGTCTTTAAAGGTCCCTTCCAACTTAATTAATCTATGATTTTACAATTCTATGATTTTTATGATTCTATGATTCTAATGAAAATAATTTTAATTCTTCAGCCAGTTCTTGAAGTAGATTGAAAGAATATCTGGAATTTAGGCTCTTGTTTGATCTCTCATAACTCAAACAAGCTTCAAGCACTGTAAATGATTTTTATGTCAGTCTTTGTTTTCTTAGTTAATGAATTTTTTACACAGAACAAGAGGAACATTAATGAGAAAAGCAAACTCTCATTCTTCCAGAATTCTGTGGTTATCATTCATGCTACTCACTCATTTTTCCTGTTTCTGTGCACCTAGAGAAAACCTATCATGATCTTGGACTTTTCTTTCCATCAGTGAGACCTCCTCAGAAATTAACCTTGCTTAGGTTTGTTAGTGTTACTTAGGCTTGAATTTTATTGAGCATCATCTCAATTTTTCTGCTATACTGTTTTCAAAAATAAGTTAGCTGAGGGTTTCCTTGGCTGGGGTTTAATTCCCAATATTCTGTCTGTCAACTTCTAGGTTCTTGATACCAATTCACAAGAATTATTCCTCAAGTATTTTAAGTAATTCTTCCATAAATGTGGTTTCTATTAATGAGTTAATGTTTTAAATCACATTATAACTGTAGTAGCATAAAAAAATCTTTAAATAGCCAGTCTTCAATAGGTGCCTGTTTCACAGGGATGTGAGAATAAATGTTGTGCTTTGTGAAATGTTATTTCTCAGACTCCTCTGGTAATTAAAATTTTTTTTTAAAAGGTGTTTTTTTTTTTCAATATCGCACTTGTCAGAAACCAGTTTAGAAAATCAAGTACTCTTATTTCTGTATCCTACATCCTTGAGCACTATCTGTCTGTATTTCGGCATGGCAGCCTTGTTGTGTCACAGCCCCACTTACGATGTTTCATTGGCTGAGAATGTAGAACATGTGGTTTTGGCTGGAATCGTTCCTGAACTAGCTGAGACACTGTTGCATAAAGCGCCAGGGGTGTTTTTCTGCTGTATCATCCACTGACCTCAGAGAAAGGAGCACTGAACCAGTTCTCCCGTACAAGTGGTAATGCTTGTGTTATGGTTTTGCTTGGCTGGAAAACTCCTTGGGCACATCACAATTTTGTCCTGGCAGAACAAACCATGAAATGTAACAGGAGACTTGGATAACCTCTAGCCTCTGTGTGAGCATGCTTTTTTCCCCTAAAGAAGCAAATGGAATGGTGCTTTACACATCATTACAACAGTTCCTTAACTGAGGCTGAGTCACAATCCACTGCAGTCAGTTTTAGGGCTCTACTGATGGGTCAAACATGAGAACATGCTTAGTGTGAACTGGAAGAGCTAACAGTGCTCTAGTTCCTGATTTTCACTAGGGATGAGAGGGGCAGAATTTAAATCTGGTTGCCATGTGTTGTTGAACTGCCCATTTTATTTGTCCTTGCCTACCTACTTCATTTTTTCTTCATTTTCCTAATACAGGAAAAGAACTGGCATAAATATTATTAAGCATTATTTTTCATATTATTTCTTACAGTGGGTCGTTTCCATCTACATCTGCTTCCTTTATTTGTAATGTTATTGATTTATGAGTTGAAAATTCAATCACAATATTTTTCAATGACCATTGAAATTCTTGTATAGTCTCCAATGCACTCCAAAATGCTTCTGAAAGCTTCACAACTCCTTGTCATTTATCATGTGGTAGAAGGGCATTAAGTAATTTTACTGTCTGCTCAAAAGAATTAAAAATAACAGTTAATCTCATTTGTTACTTAATAAATCATGATAATGTAGATCTTGCACAGGTAATAATAACAATGAAATCATTTATTAATTAATTAATAACCATCATAGTCTGTCTTACCAGCAAATAAAATTGTAGATAATACGTCTGTATACTGTTTAACGTTTATATGTCCAAGTTTACATGAAGTTCACTTGCAAGTTTAATCCTTGCTTTTAGGCTAAAAAAGTGGAGTGTAGTGTCAGTATGTGGTTGAAGTGAGTAAGTTAGTGGTTGCATAGATGTGTGTGAGAACACTGAAGTGTTAGGGCTGTTCTTTAGCAATAATTTGCATGAAACAACCCAGGAAGTAACAGCACAGGAAAGTGAATCCTTTTGGGGTTATTCACTGGGACTCTTTAGTTTATGGGCACACATAACTATGAGAAAAGCAAACTGGACCATATGACCATGCACTTGTTTAACACCTGAATTCCACTCTGAACTATTTAAAAATTGTTCCATTAGCAACAGATTCTGGCATTTGACCTATCAGCACTGGAGACTTACTAGAAAAGTAATTATTAACTTATGTTAAACAGAATTATAGGCAAGCTGAGTCTCCCTCGACAGCAAAAGAGAAGAGAAAGCAGTTTAAACTGGAGAAGATACCTTTGAGTAAACTCTGAAAAGGCAAGAAATAGGTAATTTATCACTGTTGAGAAATAATTTGAAGAAGAAAATATTTGAAGGAATAATGATTTTCCCAGCCAGGGTCTGGGCCACACAGTCAGCAAAGAACAATGAATCAATACAACATATCAAGTTCTGGAGAACATAAGTATAGGAACTCTCACAAATGACATCAGTTAAGATTTTAACATTGCAGTCATTTGAAATCCCTATTCCGCACATGCTTAAGTCTGTGAGTCCAATGAATGACATTAAAGTTAGACAGATTCTGCAGAAAACTGGTAAAACCATTTATTTTCCTATTAATTAAACATGTTTTACATTTCTCTCCCTTCCCCCCCNGATTGTGGTTAAGAGTTGGGCATTTTTTTGGTAATACAGTTGGTGTCTTCCTGCAGCCTCATATAATATGTACACCCTTATGCTTACATAACATATCTAGAGGATATATAACATACATACATCAAGCGTTGATGTGCATGTTGAATTTTTTGCCCCTGATAATTAAATATAAAGTCTTTATGTTTTCAAGCTGTGTTAAACAAAAATTTCTCTGTTTCTCTGTGAGTGCTGCTTGTGCCTCAGAATACTTTGTGGACTCCTATTGCCTGCAGAGACTCTACTTGTGTATGGTTCAGAAGCCATAACTTCTATGTCACTCTAGCAAATCTACAGTAGGGAAGAGTGACCGTATGAAATTAATTTCCAGCTGGAACATATTAGTGAGCTGCTAGTGTAGCTCTCATAATCCATTAGGAACTATTTTTATTTTTACTTTTGTTATTGATCCTGTTGAACCTGCTGTATCAGATGGAGGTATTCTGCTTTATGCAGCAGATACTGCTATCAAGTGCAGTATTTCAGTCACTGATTCTTTGCTAGTCTCAGCTGGAAGATGTTCTTTGTATATCTCAGAATGACCTGCCCTGCTGACTCATTTGATTCAATCTTCTGAAAAGGACAGTGTTGCTCTCTCGAGTTTGTAAATCAGACCATGTTGGGCTGAGGGCTGTGCTCACTAGCTTTGTAAACAAATGCTTCTGGGCTTAGACTTTTATCTGCTTTTAAAGCCAGTTCTATATATTTAAATATGGGATGCACTGATTATTGCCTGTTAGGTATTGTCTGCAAATACTTTTGTGTGACTGTGTCTAAAGCTGATCTTTCCAGTCATTGCTGCAGCAATGCCCAAGGAGCAGGACAGAGGACAAATAAAATGGCTTTTCTTGAGGAAAATGCTGTGGAACACAGCGAGATGCAGAAAGGGAATTAGCTGCCTCAAAACTCATGACTGGTCAGCACTGGAGATTCAGCTCCTTCTGGAAGAGTACAGCTGATTGAATTCTCTCAGAGAGAGCCCAGTAACCAGGTAAACATGCTACAAAAAATTCCAGAGACTACAGAGAAATATAGGTATACACAGCAGTACAGAATAAACACTGGGATGGGCTTATGATGGGGTGCCATCTGAGAAACAGCAACGTTCTCTGCAGGAGAGTTCTTTATGTGCAGCAGCTTATCCCTATATCTCCAGTTTTGAAAATAATACCTTCCAGTGGAAGAAGTTAAAATAAAGCTGAAACTTGAGGGGAGTCCAGCTTCCTTTATTATCCCTGAAATTGTCACTGATTCAAAGAAAAACCCAAAGCATTCTGTAATGTTTTTTTTCTCCATGATTTTGGCAGCATAACACTGTTGCTGAAGCTCTCCATCTGTTAAATGTCTGGAAGACCATGTAGATATTACACATAACTAGGGCAGTCATTTCCCTTTGTGTCTGATCCAGCAACCCAGTGTGATTTGTGCAATCTAGTATGGCAAGAATTAACATGACACATCTGCGGAAACGTGAGACCAACCTCACAGATAATAAAACAGAAGACAGTTGATCAAATAAAAACATCTGCAAATTTTATTTTTCTTGTCTTTGATTAAGCATGACATAGACTGAGAGGCTTGTAAACTCTAGACAGTACCAGATCTTACAAAGATGCTCTGTATCGTTACTAGGATGTAATTATCTCCTTTCAGCCACTCAGTTTTGCCTATTGAAGGACCAGGACAACTGCAGCATGTGCCACTTCCTTCCTCTCATACAGAGGTGGATGATAGCATGAGAGATCTGTGGGTGAAGGCTATGCACTACAGCACCAAAGCTGCACCTTTTCCACAGAGAGAAGCAATAACGGTAGCCCTTTACTCACCTGAAAGCTTGAGGAGACACTGTTTCCTGACCCACTCTTATTCCTGGGGACCTTCCAGCTCCAGACTGTCATGTAAAGCAACTTAAAAACAGACTCTGAGATCCTGGAATAAAAGATATCTCCATTTCATTAACATTTTTTCTACCTTGATAGGAAGGGAAAGTATTTGATATCTGCTCTGTGCATGACAGAGATGATCTCTGCTGCACACTGGCTATTAAGTGTCTGCTGGAGGAATGAGGCAGACAGCATCAAGCTGGGCTTCAAGGAGGTGTGCTACAGCCTGGCTTCACACTGGTGCTTTAGGATAATGGCTTTTGTGAAAAACTGTTAAAGCTGTTTGCATCAGTCTACAAGTAGTGCTTCTACATAGTGTGGGAGATGCTATAACTTTTTCTTCTGCTGAAAAAGACTTAAAGCCACAGTTCTTACCCCTCAGCAGGGTGTAAGAACCTTCCAGCTCACCCAGAGCCCATCCAAAAATCAAGATTCAGTGACGAAAAGGGTTTCTTGTTTTGTAGCCAAGTATCACTTTGGTACAAAGAAAGAGAAATAACTTGAACTTTGAACCCTTTTCTCAGGAGTTGTTGTATAGTTTGCAACAGCTAAGGAAAAAAAGGTGATAGGAACCTCAAAGAGAGATTATCTAGTGTTCCTGATGAACAAGGGTGTTTTTAAAAGCTGCAAACAGCAAAAATGTCTATCTCCCCTTGTGGAAATTATTTCAATACTTCGTTAACTCCAGTGTTAGAAAGATTTTCCAGTATTTAACAGGAATCTTTCTCCCCAAAAATTATTAATTTTTTAAAATCTATTTTGACCACTGAAACAAGCCCTTTCTTTTTGCAGCAAATTGGTATGTGTTTAAAGATTGTTCTTACCTGCAGGTTAAACAGTCCTTTCCTTTTTTATATTTATTCTTTCTATAGGTATGATATTATTATTTCCTTTCTTGTGGATCCTATGCAGTTAGTTTACAGTTTTTGAAGTGCAGTTCAGAGAACTGAGTGCACCATTCCATCAAAGGCCTGACTAAAGATCAGTAAAGCAGAAAGCAATACTTCTGGATAAACATCTGAGTATGGCTTTGTCTGGTTTTTTGCAAGAGCAGTACTTTGTTGACTCATATTCAGCTAGTGATTCATTATTATCTGTTCTTGGACAAAACACATAAACAAGGTTTATCCCTAAGGATAATCTTATATGAGACAGTCCTATATACTGAGTTTTTCCCTTCAAGACTTAGAAAACTTCTAATTCATGGGAATTCTTGATGGCACTTAGTTTTGGACTAAATGAAAAGAAAATGTTCTTCTCTCAGTTCAGGTACACAAAACACGTCTGCAATACCACTTAGTCCTTCTATGCTACATCACCACAAGCATTATTTTTTCTTATGTAAGAGTGATAATTTGTCAAACTGGATGCCACCCTTCCTGCTAAAAACACTATGCTAGTGAGGGGCTGACTTTGGAAGCTTTTTTCAGCCTTTCGTTTTCCTGTAAGCCTGGGAAGGCAATGTGCTATGGAAAACATGCATGTGTTTGTAGTCTAAACTTTACACTCAGAGTTTCTGCAGAGCAGAAACTGTAGACAAAGCCGAGCAAGTTTTGAAAATGTGCCCCTTTTAAAATTTTTACTTTTTTCCATGTTTTCCATCAGAGAATCTAGACTTTACAGAATCACAGAACATACTGAGTAGGAAGACACCCACAAGGAATATCAAGTCCATCTCCTGGCCCTTCACAGGATACCCCAAGAGTCCCTCCATGTACCCGAGAGCATTGTCCAAACACTTCTTGAACTCTGTCAGGCTTGATGCTGTGACCACCTCCCCTGGGAACCCCGTTCCAGTGCCCAACCACCCTCTGGGTGAAAAACCTTTTCCTTATACCCAGCCTAAACCTCTCCTGACACAACTTCATGACATTCCCTTGGGTCCTGTCACTTGTCACCACAGAGAAGAGATCAGTGCCTATCCCTGCTCTTCCCCTCATGAGGAAGTTGTAACTGCAATGAGGTCTCCCCCCAGTCTCCTTCAGGCTGAACAGAATGAGTGATCTCAGCCTCTCCTCATTCAGCCTCCCCTCCATACCCTTCACCACCCTCATGTCCCTCCTTTGGACATTGTCTAATAGTTTCAAGTCTTTCTCATATTGTGGCACCCAAAACTGCCCCCAGCATTTGAGGTGAGGCCGCCCCAGCTCAGAGCAGAGCAGGACAATCCCCTCCCTTGCCCGGCTGGTGATGCTGTGCCTGATGCCCCCCAGGACAGGGTTGGCCCTCCTGGCTGCCAGGGCACTGCTGACTCGTGTTCAACTTGCCATCAACCCAGAGCCCCAGGGCCCCTTCTGCAGTTCTGCTCTCCAGCCTCTCATTCCCCAGTCTGTCCATACATCCGGGGTTGCCCCAGCCCAGGTGTAAAATCCAGCATTTTCCGTTATTGAACTTTATGCAGTTGGTGATTGACCATCTCTCTAAGTTGTTGAGGTCTCTCTGCAGGACCTCCCTGCCCTCTAGGGAGTCAACAACTCCTCCCAGTTTTGTATTATCTGTGAACTTGCTCAGTATCCCTTCCAGTCCTGCCTCCAAATAATTTATGAAGATGTTGAAGAGCACAGAGCCAAGGATGGAGCCCTGTGGAACCCCACCAGTGACAGGTCACCAGTCTGATGTCACCCCATTCACTGTAATCCTTTGTGCCTGACCCATGAGCCAGTTGCTCACCCATCACAGGATGTGTTTGTCCAGCTGTGAGCTGGGCATTTTGTCCAAAAGGATACAGTGAGAGACAGTATCAAAAGCTTTGCTGAAATGCAAAAAGATTCCATCAACTGGATCCCCTTGGTCAGCTGGGTGGGTTACCTTGTCATGAAAGGAAATCAGGTTTGATAAGCAGGACTTTCCCCACATGAAGCCTCGCTGGCTGTGAGCAAGGACTGTGTTGTCCTTCAGGTGTTTTTCAATACCTTCCAGAATAACCTTGTCCGTAACTTTACCAGGCACTGAGGTGAGCCTGACAGGCCTTCAGTTTCTCAGTCCTCCTTCTTGCTGTTCTTGAAAACTGAGACAATGTTTGCCAACTTCCAGTCAGCTCGGACCTCTCTGGATTCCTAGAACCGCTTAAAAATTGAGAGAGGCTTTGTGATGATCAGCCAGGAATTTGAGGGTTCCTGGATGAATTCCATCAGGCCCCATAGATTTGTAGGGAGCTGGAGCAGCAGATCTCACACAATTTCAGGACTGAGTGTGGGTTGATCATTGTCACAGTCATGGTCCTCCAGCTCAAGGCATTGAGACCTCCTTGGTCCATCACCTGTGTAAGATCACAGTATTTGGAATCTTAGCATTATATTATTCTCGTTTATATTATATATAAATTATATATTATCTGTTATATTCTATTAGAATAAGATCTTAGTCTTTAGTGATGGTGTCTGCAAAGATGTGTCCAAACTACCTGATTCTTGATGTAATGCAGTGAGACAACCACAGCAGTTAAGAGGCCTCAGCTCTTTCTTTCTTTCTTTTCTCATTTTATAACAGATCACACTAAATCTCATTAGAACATTAGTTGCAGGTCTAAAGCTTTTAAAACTAGGCATTTGGATCCCTAGAGCTGGTGAAGGTTTGGAGCTTTGTCAATCCTATGAGAATGCAACAGAGCTCTGTCCGCAGGGTGGCCATGTACTTCAGTTCTCAAGGTCTGTGAAGTATCTCAGAATTTAGATTTCCCTTTTCAGTCTCTCCAGAATTACATGAGCTAAGGAAGTTTTAAAATACATTTCTTAAACACATAGAGATTTTCCCAGATTCAGGCTCACTTTACACTGAATGCTACCAAGAACAGGAAAAAACGATGAAAATGCTTCATTTTACGACCTCCAGGTGCTGTTATTTTCAGTTCATATAAACAGAATCATTGGGAATCATGCCAGGACTGTTAACAGGCAAATTCTTTTTGTGTGTTTACTTCATCATGAATTGCCAGATTGGCATTGTAAAAACAGAGCAGACTCAGAGTTTCATGCAGACATAGTTTTCTGATTCAAGACCTTAATCTTGGATTAAATTCCTAAAATTGGGAACTCTTCTGAAGTGTTTGAAGCTACTGTGTATTACTAATTTAGCTGTATTAAGTTCACCTAGTCAGCTCATTCAATGGCACTGAATAATTAGCTGATAATTAGACTGATAATTAGCTACTAAATATAAATTCTTCAAATCTGGGCACTGACATTCTGCTTTTTTCAAGAATTAACAGGTAAGTTCATTCACTGGGTCTTAATGATTTACTCAACCATCCAAAACAGATTTGAGCAGCTATTGTACTTTAGTCACTATAAATATAAAACTGTTGATTCAAGATGTGGGACTAAATCTGGAAGAGTCCAGAATTTCTGCTTGACTATAATAAATTTATTTCAATAACTTCGAGTATATAGGAAGTACAGAAATGCCAACCTATAGACAGCACAGAAACATTCAGTTATGACTGTTTAAGATAACACAACCCTTTTTATTCTTTTTCCAGCTTTTCCAGCCCTTCCTGACTTGCAGGTGGCACAAACTATAAGCACTGTATTGATTACTTGTATTTATATAAAGGGATATCCATAAAATAGAGAATTTGAGATTGATAATTCTATTATCAAATAATAGTAATGCCATTTTTTAATTCAGAGAGTAAAATTACACCTTTATATCTTGAATGGGGGAAGTAGATTTCTAAAGTAACTTATGGGGTAGGGAATTTATCTGTGATCGTATTTGTCCAAAAAATTGCGGGTTTCTTCATAACGTAAGAGAGGAAGTTTATATAGTCTGACTCCTGTTTGGCAAATACAAATGAGCTCTGCAGAAAAAGTGCACAAAATCCTTCAAATGCAGTCTTCAATTCAGGGAGGTTTTTTTCTGTTTTAAATTGAAAATCCCAGAAAAAGTCATAGCTTGGTGAATCTGAGACAAAAGTACATCTTTTTAGATCTCCCCATCATCTAAGCTGTTTAGTCTGTTTTTTCTTATTATGCTTATTTTCCTGGCAAAGCATGACTAGGAAACAATACACTCTTTGGCAATTGAAATAAGAAGAAATAATCCAGGAAGCAATACTGGGGAATAGTAGGATGTGGTGTGACAAGTCGTAGTTTTAGCTATGGATTCTAGTTAATTTTTATAGGAAATGTAAAACTAATACTTGTCCATTCTTGCGAACTTTCTTCTTGATAACAATGTACCTTATATTTTGTTTCTTTTGCAGAAATATCTGTAATTGTATTGGCTGTTCATGTTAAAATAGTATGGAGGGATAAATTCTGCCATCAATTACTATGGCGTGAACTTCAAAAAACTTTAATACATTCCCTGGAATACTCTTTTTTTGGAGACAATAGAATTTTGTGCCCAGATTAAAATTCTAATTCAATTTATGAGAGGGGGAAATGGTAAATCACAGGAAAATTGCCAGCCACCGTGACAGGATTTTTATTGGATATTTTTCTAGCATGCAGATTTTACTGCTGGGAAATAGCAGTAAAGGGAGGATTTCCCTCAGAGGTTTGATGCAGCAGATAGGTCTGAGGGGGTAGGTGAATTTGAGGTAAGTGTAAAGGAAGCAAAGTAGGTAAATTTTGGGCCATATGTCTTCTGCTGTGAAGCTGCAGAAGAGGTGGCCAATGTTGCTGCCAATAGCTGCAGTTTAAGAGCACAGTGCTCTGTAATCCCATCTGGAAAAAGGGTGTGAAGGAGTCTGGGGAACCACAGACCAGTGGGTCCTATTTCCATTTCTGATTAAATGCTGAAGTGCAGAGTAAAGAATGTGATCAGTGTGTGCATGAATGAGCATTGCCTGTTGGGAAGGAGTCAGCATGGCTTCTGCCAAGAGAATTCTCTTCTTGCTGGCCTGCTGGAGCTGTCTGAGGGCATCTACAAAGCACAAACATAAAAGAAGCCAGAGAAGCACTTTGTTTTCTGCCACAGATTATTAAAGAGATTATTAGAGACGTCAAGTTGCCAGAAGGTTGGATGAGAACTTTTTCCATGGGCTGAAGGTTGGTTTAAGACAAGAAAGTGAATAGTAGTTTAAACTTAAACTCTGCTTAGATCCTTCAGCCTTTATTTTTTCATGTAGTTTATACTTTATGGACAATCAGTTCTTTGTGTATATAGAGACACTACAAAATTGATTATGAAATTAGTTTCTAACTGTTCTTCTGTCTTATACATCTACGCCTTTTAAAAATGTATTGAAATTCTTCCTGATATCAAAATATGCCCATGATCAGTAGCAGCCTGCAAACAACTTGGTCACAAATGTTCTTAGAAGTATTTAATTATGAGTAGCGTGGTAAAACTGTTAAAACATATAAATGCTCCAACATTTAATACAAGTGTTCAGCTCATCAATGTATAGTTAAAGAGTAGTTGTATACAAAAGTTTTTCAATAAAATATTCTGGGTTAAACTTAGAGTGAAAAATGTCTTCTGCATTTTATTGCTTTTCCACTAGGTCTTCTCTACTGCAAAGTATGGGGGATGAGCATGTGAATTAATACTTTTATGAATCCCAGCTAAGTTTTCCCAGGGTTTTCAATAACTGCATCATTCAATTGCAGTGTAATTTGGATGCACAAAAGGGTAGCAGAGAACAAATAATATTCTATATTATTTGTAACAACTTGTGTGTCATGTATGCAGGTTAGAAAGCAGCACATTCACAAACACTGCTTAGAAAAGCTGTAATACATATGTTCCAGTACTGGGCTCATTTTCTGCAAAAATGGATGCATGATTAATATTCAAATAACATTAATTGTAATTTATGCATGAACTTCTCCTATACAAACTCACTTGGAGCTCTTCAGCAGAACCAATGAGATATTTTTCTATATCTCCATGATAAAACTAATTTGCATGAAAAATTTCAAGGCAAATGTATTAAGGCAGGGTTGTAGCCATTAGAAACTTGTATGCCATACACAGACTTGAAGTTACCAGCCAACATAGTTTCAAGCCACCACAACTGTTTTCTCCCACCTGGTAACATTTTTCAGTAAAAATAATAAAGCAAAAATATGTCCTTGTGCCTGTCAGGAGCTGAAAGCAGACAGCTGTGTCTTCTGCTCCATAGCACTGCCTGGGCAAGGCTTTTAAAAGGGTTGGGGTCATTAGGCTTCCATCTTATTTTCGTTTCTGATGCAGCAGCTGGCTCTAATGATCAGGCTGTGTCCAGGAGAAACAGCAGAATTTTTGGGAAAAGTCCTCTCCAATGATAAAAATGTCATACATATAGCAAAAATGGTAAAGTTTTGGGGCTTTTTAGCCTCTTGCTCCACCCGCCCTCACCCCCAGCAATTTATTTCAATCTGAGGATCCTCTGAGCTCTCACTATAATCATTCAGACATTGGATTTTACCTACTCCAGAAACAAAAAAGTGTTAATGTATTGAGCTGAGGTTAAGAGAGCCAAGAATTGGAAGATTTTTTTTCCTCAAGGCAGGGAGTAGGAAAGTAATGAACATTCTATATTGTCCTTCTTGTCTTTCCCCCTATTTGTGAACTGGCTGGACCTTGTACCCATTAATTGTTTATGGCAGAGAATTTCAGATTGATCTCATTGAAATGCAAGCTTCTGGTGAGAGAGCAGGAACATGCTGAAAGCCACAGATACGGATATATTTTTGCTTGCACCAGAGCCCTTTTCCAGCACTTTACCCCAGTAATATGATTTATAGCTACTTTAAGTCTCATTGACCTTGCCAACAGGAGATTAAAGGGATCCAGTGAAGAACCTATTCTGCTTTTATTCTTAGAAATGTTGCTCCGGAGACATATTTTGGGGATTCTATGTTTCAAATAACAAGATTGTAACAAAATCTGAAAAGGTAACTTACTGGACCTAGTATGTCCTTCATTTTTCCATGTTGTTCTCAATAGCATTTCACTACAGGTTAGTCTGTTTTATTACCAGCTAACCCATGGTATCTTTATAGGTATATAAACTCTGCCTTTATGTTGTTAAAATATCGCATTTCCTAGCATTGAGATGGGATCACTTACATAAATATTTGCCAGAAAATGAAAAAGGGGTTCAAAGTCAGTCTGAAGTGACAAGCAGAGATTGTCGCTAGATAAATGTTTCCTTCTGGCCTTAAGGCTCAGCCAGCACACAGAGCCCATGTTCACAAAATTCATCCCTTCAAAACACATTGCCCATGTGCAACACGTCCCTTGTGAATGGCCTGATCTAACTCGTGATCTGTATTTGGGAATTATTTGGGAGCAATTATTTGTCATGCAACTTATCTCAGGGTTTCACTTATAGGTGGTCAAGTCCTATTGCCCAGGGCATCCACAGATCTGTAAAACTAGATAGTGGCAACTGAGGCCGGGTTGCATTTTTGTGCCTGAAATATCCTAAAGCCTGGGGATTATCTAAACTAAATTAGAAACTTTAAACTAATAGACTTCCAACAAAAGTTAAAAATAAAGCTACAGAGAGCAGTGGAGGTTTAGATTCAGTACGAATCTTCATCGCTTCAAAATTGCCCATTAATTTTGAAAGTGTTCACATGACTTCAAGGAAGAGTATCTCATTCTTGTACTCCAAAATTAGACACCAGTAAGGAGGTACTCTGCCCATTTCCTCTTTTAATTTTCTTCTCTATTTCACAGTGACAATTTATGTGTGACTTCTTATTTTCTGGCATAACTTCCCCCAATTATCTGGCAAACCATGTAGTGAAACTCGTTTGAAGATATCACTAACTGACACTTAATTTGAGCATTGCAAGCGGTGGGACTGAAGCTCATCATTGCCATGCTAATTGCAAACATTGAAATATTTCACTGTTCTTCTGATAGAAGGTAGGTCCATAGTCACCTGTGTCCATGTGAAATCTATTGTTGTATGCACAAAAGGCCACATTCACTGAAATCTGTCCCTTTTGACTTTTCCGGGTTAGAAGTTGCTGATGGATGCTACGGAAGGATCAAATCCTCTTTTCAATGTATTTATGTCTCCTAAAATTCTCCAATTTTTTTTCCCATACCCCAATGCAATAATACTCCTGCAGAATATATTTAGAGTTGCAGGATAGGTTATTTCACATATTAATAAATAACTTCAATAAATCTCATACAAGAACAAGTCATGACAGATTGAAACTGATGCCCCATGACTAAGTACTCACTTCTTTCATTTTGCCCATAGAAGTAATGCATAGATGCATAAAATGGACAAACAGAACCAAACCAAGAAATGTCTATAAATAAATAAATAAATAAGTAGAAAACCACATAATTTTCCAACACATGTGGCAATAATTAACTGTGTATTTTGGCAGTAGCTTTCCTTCCTTAGCAACTCTAAAATGAGATATTATGGATATTTTCTCTAGGGATCTGAGTGCATTTCAGTTTTTGGAATGTTGATAACACTATCAAAATACCACTGTGTTTACTTCAACTTTGTTTAATGCAATTTCTTTAATCTTTTTGCTTTAGCTTTTAAGGCCCATCTTTGTTCCCACTGAAGTCAGACAAAAAAACCCCAAACAATATATAATCCCATTTGGGCTATACTAAATGTTGCACAATAGCAGCTCTGGGATCCCCAATATAAGAAGGACATGGGAATGCTGAAACAAAGCCAGAAGAGGCCACTAAGTTGATCACAGGCCTGAGACACCTCTTTTATGGTGTTCCAGCTGAGAAGTTTGATACCCAGGAGAAGACAAGGCTTCAGGGAGACCTTAGAGTGCGTAGAGACCTGCTACGTAAAGGGGGCTTACAGTCAATCTGAACAGGGACATTTTACAAGGCCATGTAGTGACAGACAAAGGGGAATGGCTTTAAACTGATGGAAAACAGGTTTAGATTAGCTAATGGGAAGAAATTCCTTACTCAGAGGGTGGTGAGGCACTGGCACAAGCTACCCAGAGAACTTGTGGATGCAATATTCCTGGCAGTGTTCAAGGCCAGGTTGGATGGGGCTCTGAGTAACCTGGTCTAGTGGAAGCTGTCCCTGACTGTGGTGGGGGGCTTGGCACTGGACGATCTTTAAGGTTCCTTCCAACCCAAACCATTGTATGACTCTATGAATATTTTACACTTGAGGTTACAGAGAGGATAGCCAATTGTAATATAGGGCACTGATCCCTGATGTCTGCAGGGCTGGTGATGTCAGTTGGTTTACTCAGGTAAGTAAGCTTTGCTTAAAATCACAAAAGTTTGTGGGATAAATGTCTAAATGGCTGTAAAATAAATATTACATAATCTACAGCTATAGAGACTTTTCAGACAACTTCTAGTGTTATTTATCTACCTTTCCTGTTGATTTTATTCCACCGATGAAATTAAGAAATGCATTTTAAACATTAATTTACCCAAACCACTGGAGAAAGTATCCTCTGTTGTAGAGAAGCACAGAAAAGAACTCTATGTTTTAAGCCATCAGTGACTTGCTCCAGAATATTCTCCCTTAATCAAAACAAACCTAACAAGCCCCAAAACTAAACCACTAAATTTAATGACCTAAAAACATTATTTAGGTGGGAGCTGAGCACTTTCTGAAAGGCCTGGATTTTCCAAAGTCCTACTATAATTTATAATCTCACAAGAGGTTCAGATTCCTCAAGGTGTCAAGTTACTCAGCACAAATAAGCACTTACTAATTAACTTTGAGGTGGGTTGAGTACTTTGTGCAGGAGTTTGCTTCTGAAAGAAGGCTGATTTTGATTAATGACTTGTTTTATTTAAATTATCTGTGTGTGCAGAAATTATTGGTTCGGGTTCAGTAAACTTCCAATTCTTATTTCAGTTGAGAGAGAATTCTTAAACTTAAAAAAAAAAATTGTACTGTTTTTTGGAGAGGGAAATGGAAAGAACTGTTTTACATTATGGCACTACATAGTTTTGAATAAAAATGTCTTTTGGAACTACTGCTGAATATGAAAATTGGTGTAAAATAGAAAATTAAAATACCTAAGTGATAAGAACAGAATTTAAAACAAAGAGATAACTTGCATGGAGTGAGTCTATATTTTGTAATAATATTAATTTAAAGGCCCAGGGGAGATCACAGTTTCTGGTAAGGAAAGGTGTTACAAAATTTCTCCATTCTGAGTTTATGTAGTTGAGAGGCACTATATATCCCTATTGTTTGTGGTTGATGCCAATTTGTCTTGTTCTCATCAAAGTGTATGTCTGTTTTCCTATGTCGTTTGAATCTTGTGCAACACAACTCTCGCTACTGTAGATCTTTTCCAGGAAGTTATGTGATACTGCCTAGTTCTCTAAGTTAGTGAGTTACCCTGTCTGCCTTGGTTTCCATCCTCAACCCCCACGTTTACTTTTGGTTTTTTTTCTGAACTATATTCACTTAAATTATAGTTTTAGAACACAACTTGGAAGTGTTTTACAAATAGAGGTGAAAATGTTCATGTTAAGAAATCTGTAACTCTGACAAAGAAAATGTTTCCCATGTAAGTATCCTTGCCATGCTGGTAGTTGAAAGCAAACTTTCATCAGTACAGCCTTTGACTATATTATTGGAATTGCTTGCCAATCTTTGTAGCATAACAGAACAAATCAAATCCATGTTGTATGTGTTGATTTAAGAATTTTATGAATTTTCACAGAAAAAAAAAGTAAATTTTTCTCAAGGAAAGAATGTTGTTAATCAAAAACATCAGGCATGGCCAATCCTTACCAGGAAAAAGTTTAGGTGGAACCACAATGTGGTGTTTTTCATATAGTGAAAAAAAAAATAAAAAGGAAATAAATAAAAAAGTTTCGATTTAAGTTTTCTATTGTTGATATAATTTTGAAAATGAGGAAAATGCCACGAAAAATTTCAACATTACAAGAATCAAGGAGTTGGAGTGCAGTTTGCATGAAGGTGGTATGGTATAACACTCTTCTGCAAATCTGAAACTCTCTGTTCAGAGCTTGGTTCAAAACTTCTAATGCAAGCTACCAATAAACTTGAAAGCTGAGTTGAATGAAATGCAACAGTGAGAGAAATAAGTGCCTTTAGGAAGGAGGCAGAGAGATTTCACTTTTTGCAGAGCAACTCATCTATAGAATTTGTGCTCAGCTGGCTTTGCTATTGAGCCAATTTCTGTTTCCTGGAAGTACTGAACTAAATGGCAGAACATGTTTAATGCAATTTCTGAATTTTATATACACATAACATACAAGTGTAGCTTATAATGTCCTGTGAGCAATATGTTGTTTACTGTTTGTTGACAGAAAAATAGAGAATTTACAAAAAGTGAGTTAAAAAGGAAGCAGTATTCTTTCCTAGTTAACACACCAGGCTGGCATTCTGGAGATGTAATGGCTCTACTTGTAATTTTTCCAATAACATTTATAAGTTTGGACAAATATTTTCATACTTTACCATCTGCTCTGCGCCTTTTCTTTTGACACAACCTTGACAGCATACATATAAGCAAAAAAATGTTATCTTTAATGCTTTGGAATGCTGTTTTAGCAGACAGGAACAGTGATGGTGCTTCATTCCTGTCTACAATCCCTTCATCTTCTCTCAAAAGTATGTGTCTGGGCTCCAAACAGAAAACAACAACAACAACAACAACAAGGTGTTAGTTTATTTATATTAATTAAAGAGACAAATTTAATTTAAAAATGAATAGAAGACTGTTGATACGCCCTCATTCTACAATCCTAAAAATGCTACTGAGGAATTGTTTGATTGTCCTGAAGAGAGTTTCAGGTCTTCCTGTTACTCATTCTCAGAGAGCTGTGAGTTAAGGATTGGCTCCTGCTCAACATAGCTGGGAGCAAATGTGCCTAGTTCTTGTGGCAGTGTTTACAGCAGGTACGCCTATGGAGAAGCACTAGCACGAGCACTGACATTTTTGCAGCTGATCTTCAGAGCTTTGCAGTTATTGTGGATTGATGCTGTGCCTCAGACAGCATTAAATGCATTTAGTGCACTCAGGTTTGATATTGCTTCCTAAGGAAAAGGAAGCAAATATTAGGTCCTCGTGATGGAGGAAAAGAACTTGTGTATCCTGTGCTGCATGGGAAAGCAATGCAAACTTTTGTTCCTGCAGAGTGCTGGAACAGATGTCCTGTCACCCTTGCCAGGAATTTGGGCAGAGTGCACAGTTTACACTAGCTGAGATTCAGCTGTGATGACTTAATTCCAGGGAGATGCCCTCTCCTTGCAGCAGGACTTCAGGAAAGAACATGTAGCTGGCAGCGACTTACTGCGCCTGTCCCAGGAATATCAGATAATGAGACCCTCTGGGAGGTGTGTGACTGTTTCCCTTTCCCATTTTCAGGCTATCCCCCAGTATAAATGATGATATTTGGCAAATAAAAGACATCACTGAGGACACATTGGAAAAACCAAGATTAACAATTCAAAATGTTCTACACTGTAGAAGGTGGGAAGAAATTATTACATCATTCAGAATCATTGGGCACTTCTCTCTCGGATTCACTTCATTTTTCATGACAGTTCTTTAATGCCAGCTTAATCGTGCAGCCCTGTGGTGGGAGCTGATATCCTGTAAACTCAGAGTGAATTTTAATAGAACAGAAGGCACAATGTGAGGTTTTTAATTTAATACAACATCTATTTTTAATTTCCAGTTAAAGATTTGTTTTGTAGATGTTTTGTCAATATTCGAATAGGATTTTGCTACCAGATGTCTTTTTCCTTTCCCTGACAAGTTTTTTGTAAAAACTAGTGTGCAATAGGAAAAATGCATGTATTTGTGCAGAGGGAGGTGGGGCCTGGAGAATGGCTTCAGTTTAAATGCATAAGCAGAGAGAAACAGGAGGAGCATAGAGAAAACTCCACTGAATGGACTTGCTATAAGTTTCAGAAAGATCAGTTTGCACACTGTAAGTTTTAAAGTAAGGCTGAAGGATGAAAGATTTTCTGGTGATTCAAAGCATCTGGAAGTAGAAAGAAGCTTTGCAGCAGGTGATGTTTGCGCAATAAAGTCCATTCCAGGACTGTCCTTCAAGTCTGGCTTTGCAATCTCCCCATAGTGCCTTCCTGTGCATAGGTGGGTTCTTGCACATTTTGCTGACTTTAGGTGCCTCTCTTCTCCATGTACTAGAAAGGACTCAAGATTTGAAACTAGATAATACTAGAAAACTAGAAAGTTTTGAGTCAGTCAGCAGCATTCAATCAGGAGACCCCTGTTGCTGTCTGTTGAGGTAGATATTTTTATGAGTTAGGAAGTACCAAGGAAAGGCTAAGAGTTAGGTTTCTGAAAATCAAACACACTATTAGTAAGTTCTAAAGAAAATTTAGTTCTCAACAACCTTCAGCTTTCTAAATCTGACCAACATTGAGTTAGCCTGGAAGAGAAATGGTGTCTGATAGTTGCTTTGCAGTGCTTTTTAGGAGGTCAGTTATCTAAACATCCTGTGCTGCTTTCCCAGTTGTTTTTCCAGTGCCTTTGTTAAGCTGGGTCAGCACACACAAAGGATAAAACCCATACAGTTGCATTACCCATATCATTATTCAGAGCTCATAAACTTGTTACACATTTTGCATTTCTTACAGAGTAGTTTTGTGCTCTCTGCAAAGCCTTATACACTCTGTTCAAATGAAATAGAAGAATCATCATAATAATCATAATAAAATCCTACATATTGTGTACTTTGCACAGATTGTCTTATGATATCAAGACTCATGTATTTTTCAGCAGGTTTTGAATCATGTGGTTTTAGAATCTCAGTTCTCGTTTCATTAAAGGTCATAGCTCTCAGGACCGTGAAAGAAAAAAGAGGTGAGGAAAACTATTAATATCTCATTATCTGAGATTGATCAGCTTGAGCTTTGTACTGTTAGATTTTGGTAACACTTCTTAAAAGAAACTTGTCACCAGACAAGGACAGGGAAGCATGATATTTTGTACAGTGTCATGAGGTCCTCCTCTGATCTCAGTATTGCTATGAAGAAGACACGGTAAAACTTTCAGATTTGTTGTGCACAACTGAAGTTGGCTTTTTTCAGAGTGCTCTGGTTTGTTAGGTTGTAAAGCATGTTATTTTATCTTGGTTTTTAGGGATGGCAGAAGTTTTAATTTGTCTAGATATTGTTAGATTCATAACAACTGGATAGCTTCCATGAGGGGACTGAATGGTAGGAGGACAACAAGCATATATTTCCCTGGAATTGCCAAAACTCTTTTAATTTTGCTCTCATGCAGGTTCACAAGTTGTTAATGAGGGAAAAGAGGGGAAAATACAGTGATCTACTGTCAGGAGAGGATTCTCTTTGAATTAACTCAGTTTATCTTCCTGTCAACTGCTCTATGTCTTGACTTTCAATTTTAATACAAAATTTTTTGTGCTTTTTTTAAATATGAAGAACTAAACACTATCAGTTGCATCACGGGCACTTGCCACATCAGACTTTGGTGAAAAGAGAAACAGCAGTTTTCTTTGACTGCAGCTGTAGGACTTCAGCTGACTCTTCTTGCAGTGTCCAGAGTCTGATCCTGTTGCAGGCCCTTACACTATCCCTTTCTCTGAAATCCACCACCTTTCTGACTCCTCTTCAAATGCACTGGCCAAGCAGCTACTTAGGAAATTTCAGCAGAATTCAGGATCTGGCCCAGAATTTTTGTCAGTTGATGTATTTCAGCTGCAATGAGAATGGTAGGTCAGAGCCTGAGAAACAGGGAAGGGGGAACCAGGCTCAGTCTTTATGAGCAAACCCTGTCAACAAAAACTTCACTGTTGCTTACACGATTGACTTTACTCCTAGAGCAGGAGAGCAAGGCTGCTCAATACTTGCAGATACAGAGTATTTCCTTGCAGTTTTGTACTTCTGCGTGGGTGTCACAATGTCTGTGTACAGGTTTGCATGGTTTTGTTAGTTGCTGAGACTGAAAGTAAGCCTAGGTCTAAAAAACAGTACAAATTTTGCACTTAATTCTCAGGGAACTAATTTCATTGTTTATTAAGATGACAAAATTAAACCTTTCCCAATATCTGCAGTCATTTAAGAATGTTAAAAAAAAAAAGTAATTAAATCTCATTTGTGTCAACTGAAAAGTCAAATGAAAGCTGTGTCCACTGAATTGTGCATCTTTCCTTCCTGTACTGTGAAAGAATGAGGAGAAAATTAATTTGTCCTGTGTAGCTCAGACAGGTAAGCTGGGACTGTACAGAAAATGTATCTTGAATAGTAGCATCTTCAGTTGCAAGAAAACAAATAAAATCAGAAAAAAATGTCTATAACTGGTGTGTTACTTAATACATGGAAAATGTGTGTTTTCATGGATAGAGATCAAAATGGAGCAGAGCTGATGATAGATAATACTCATGGGTCAATTACTTTGCATAAATCACGATTAACTCAGGTATCAATAGGCTGATAGAAAATAACATTACATTGATAATCTAGCAGCCACTTGTTCTTGTGTTAACAGATCTAAAATAAGGATATGGGCTTTGATTTTTTTTTTTAATATTAGAAGTTTTTATATTTTGTTGGTTTTACACATTTAACACTGGCTGTGTGAATGAACTGCAAGAGATTATTGCTTATTTGCATGAGCCTATCACTTTTTTACTTTAAAATTATAATTCTAGTAAAGAACGTTTAAATATTTTTGATCATGTTCTAGAACCAACCAGCCTTTGATCCTGATCAAAACCAAGAATAAGAAAAGAATTTTCAATCTTTGCAACAATAATCAATGAGGCTAGTAAATCTGGATGAAATTGATCTACTGACATAAAATCTCTAAAGAAATCGTTTGCAAAAAAACAACAACAAAACAAGATTCCTGTCTTCAGTTTCTCATCTGGTATTTCATATCATCAGAAACTGGAGTAAAAGTGAGCTTTCATTTGTATTTAATGTGCTGTTTAAAAATATTCCTATCTTGATTTGTAATTTATTTTCCATTAGTATGTTGACTTCTTCTATCGATAAAGAGTGTCAAAGGGCTAATTACCTAAACAAATAGTTTCATAATTAGAATGTTCTAGTTGAGTCTAAAATGCAGTAGAATAATAATAACAAAAAAATCCCTCTCCACAGGAAAGAAAATTAAGATGTCTACTGTAAGATTGGGAAGTTCCTCTCTGAAACCACATTAACTCAGCTGTGAAAGTCACCTTTGCTGAATAGTGTTTTTTTAACTTCCATCAAATATATCAAACCTCCTTGAAACCCTCTGGATGTATATAAGGGAACTGTGTGATTGATATGATATCTAATCTAACTGGCCATTTGGGTGTTTTTCTGAGAAAAAAATTATTCAACATCTTACCATGAAGGAGGAAGATGAGACCAGACCACCAAGTTTTCTTCGCTCAAAGTATCTCTCAGTTTCAAAAGAATGTGGAAAACACATTTTATTAGTGGCACTCTGACTCTGCTTAACACAGCCAGTTCAGCCCAAGGCGCAGAAATGAATTTAGCACAAGCTAGAGCAATTCCAGTCAGCTTTCTTTAAAAAAAATCTGATGGTAAAGGAATAAACAATCTTATCCTTACTAGGCCATAGTGTGGAGCTTTTGGCAATTCCCACATCATCATCAAATATATTTTGTACTGGACATCAGGGAATCACGACATCTGCAACTTCCCTTTACTTTTCATAGATTCTTCATCACCAAGCTGCAAAGTAGTGGTTGTGGCATCTTCATATGATGGTAAAGTTCAAATTTCAATCAGCAGAATTTACTACAGTGAGTGTTTAATTTTACATAAATAAGCTACAAGCTGACACAAAGAATAGGATGTTTTCAGCCTGAAGCTGAAAGTTTCAGAGCGCTACCCAGAAGTTATAGAGACAGTTGTGGAGACATGTCAAAATACTGATGACAAAATCAGCATCCACAGCATTAAATTAAGAATCAACAGATTAGTTGATTCTTAATTTATTCTACTGTAAAGACAGTGTCTTACAAAGTTGGAGAGACAAGATTCTTTCATCAATGTTTGAATAATCTTTGAGTCACATGAAGAAAAATGAACAGTAACTAATACAGTCATAAAAACAAATTTTCAAAACTGTTCAGCTTGCATCCCTAGTTTCACTAAAGTGCATGTAATTATTGAACTAAGTATTGATTACTTGCAAGTGAAGGACTTTGGTGGAAATTATTTTAAAAATATTGGAAAGAGAATTAAGAGTTACTGTCAAATGAAGAGAAAAAAAAATGGAAGAAGTTATAGTCAAAGAAGGTAAAATATCCTGAGATTTCAAATTGATTCCCAGGGAAGTGGCAGAGTCACTGTCCTTGGAAGTGTTCAAAAAACAAATTAGCATGACACTCTGTGATATGATTTAGTGGGCATGGTGGTATTTGGTTGAAGGTTGAACTTGCTGATCTTAGAGGTCTTTTCCAAACTTCTCTACAATTCTGTGATCTGAAAAGCAATAAAAATGCATGTAAGAATATGTCTAAATTGAAGTCAGCTGCAGAGAACCAGAGTTTTGTTCTATAACATGGAAAGATTATGGAGAAACAGACAGGAAGATAATATGAAGTGGCATGAGAGGATAGTTCTCTGATGGATTCTAAAGAAAGAGTAGAGACAGTTTCTATAACATTAAATACTTTTTAAACTTAGCATATCATAAATCCAAAAATATCTCTTCATGTTTCTTCTGTTCTTTTGCATTTCTAAATAGAATTTTATTGCTTTTTAATGACGGCATCAAAACAATGGCCTCTTGTTCTACCAATTGCATGTGTAGACTGGTATTCATCTTGGCCACCAGCGAATTAGTCATCTAGTCCAAAACTGGATGTTTAAGCTATCGCAGTAGTTTGTGGTAGAGAAGGACTATTCTTGCTAGATAAGGTAGGTAGGATGTGTTGTTCTTGGGAAGTCTCTCCCTGGTTAACTGTGATAGTAGTGTGTATCCTGGCTGTGTACCTTTGATATGGATAATATTTGGTGAGGTAAGTCTAACCCACAGATGAAAAAACAGGACATTTGACATGCAACTTGGGACCTAAGTTACTGCAACGAAGAAGAGATGAGGGGTATCTATGGTTAACTTATAGGTGTATGCTTATGTAGTTCACATGCATGTAAAACTTGCAGTTTGGTCAGTAAAATGAGGATGTATTTGCATATGCAGTATTTATGTGTGTGTTTCATTACTTAAACAGAAACCATTTTGATACAAAAGTGCTTCTCTCTGAATTCAACCTTTTTCTAGAAAGGCTGACCCTTTTTTCTTATGAAAACCAGTAGGCTTTGTCTAGGTTTCCCCATGCAATGCTATTTTCTGAAACCTGTGTATTATGACATGCTGATGAAAGCCAATGTGATTCAGTAGAAAAACTTGTTCACAGAAACAGTCTCCTAATCCAGTTAGCTGTTTAATTGCAATGTCAGGAACAGCTTGCTTCTGCATATATTCAAATTTTAATTGTCTGCTGAGTATAGAACTTTGTATAATTTCTAAAATCCAGGAGCTATATAGTAATTGTACTTAGTCAGACAGTCTACTGCAGTTCTAAGGTGAGTGCACCTGCATGGATGCAGATGATAATTGCATTTAGACTAATGCTGTGCAATGGAAGTCATGTGCAAGATAAACTCTCCATGTGTTTTGGAGCAACATAAGTCCATAGAAGCAGAAGTCCATTTCATATCATGTTTTTCGCAAAGGACTTCCAAGTACTTTTGTCTCCAGCTCCTGGATCAGGACTTCTGACTTAGTCTAGGATTTTCTGCAATTAGACATTTCCATGGTCACACCTCTGGAATGCCAGTGTTGTGAGGTCCTTCTGGGTAGTCAGTCATCTCCCTACCACCTTTGGGTTCTTTGTCTTTATTTGACGTAGGGACTCTTCCCCTTTGTTAGTTGGATCTAGCTCTGGATTCCGATTTTAATGTTAAAACATCATTTCTCCCCATGTGTTCAAACAAACGGGCAGCTAGGCAATTAGACTTGCCTTGAGACATCCCGGTCATGTGGGAACAAGGGAATTTGCCACACAAAGGTTTGCAAACCATTGCCAGGTTTCTCCCACTGTCATCAGGGAGCAAATAAAGGCACGGCAGGGGAGTGAGAGAAAGCAGTCCTGGTTTTGTTGCTGCTGCTGCTGCAGGTGCAGGCAAGAGAGAAAGGTGACTTTGCTGTAAGAAAACTCTCTGTGTTTCTCATAAATCTTGATTCTGAGTTGGTGGTGGAAGCAACACCAATAGATTTGCCTTTCCAGTGCCCTGTGAGTCTGTGGCTGCTTTGCCAGTCCTGTAGAAGCTGCTCAAGGTGACTGCCCTCATCTTAGTCTGGAACTGCTCCTTATTATCTGTGGGAGAAATGCACTGTGCATGCAATGCCTGGATTCCCTTTGTGTGGATATGTAACTACTTTATCCTGGGAGATTTAGCTCACATACCTCACACAAGGCAGGTCAGAGAATCATTTTCCAACACAGTCAGTAAAGAGCCAAATTGACTTTCTTCATGGCAGTCCCTCAGAAAAGCTTGTTTATATTGTGCAAACAGCTTTCAGGGGAGGAAAAAGAGAACAATCAGTTATTCATGCAACAGCATTGGTTTGGCCAGAGCAAATGTTCCTAAACCCTTACAATTGTTTTTGAATGTTAGCCAGTGTGAAACACAGAAGTAATGTTAGGTTAAATGCAATTTCAAGTAGCTAGGGATGAAGGAGCTTACTAAGGACAAATGTCTACAAGCATTTAGGGTACCAGACAGACAAAAGGAGGAAGGTGAATTCTCTCAGGCAAGGAACTATAAACTAAAATTTTGTCATCATATTAAATGCACATTAAAAATGAAATTCACAATATTTAGCCTTCTTAGCAATTTTCAGAGTAATTTTAACCTGAGGCATATTTAAGATTATTCTTTCTGTCTGATTTCTTTTATGATGTGTCTTTACTTGTCTTTATCTAACACAATTGCTTTTAATTAAGGTGATCTGGCTGCAGACTTGGCAGCTGTTGCAGTGGAGTAAATCACAACCAAGTCCTTGAGTGCTGAGCTGCAGAGAGGAAGATGTCAGGGTGCCAATTTACGAGTTATGAAAAACACTCTGCACTTCCACATTAGAGCTGGGTGTGTTGTCAGCTTCAGGAGAAGCTGACACAGGGGCACATGAGCCCAGATACATCCCATCTAAACCATGGCACTTATCTGAGGCATCTAAACTAGGAGCTTACTTAATGTTGCCTCCATGTCTAATTGGAGAGTACAAGAACCCCTGGAAGGTAATTCAGCACACTTGGGATCTGGCTGATTCCCTGCAGGTGCCCTCAGCTGGCTCCTTTGGCTGTGCAGAGGATGGAGAGTGACTGGTGTGCCAGTTTATGTGGCCTAGGTAGGTCCACAGTTAGATGAGGAAATTTAGACCACCATACTCTGATGCCTGTTTTTATTCTGACCCTCAGTTAAGCTCTAAGGTTTGCATGCATTGAATGGAGATGGATAAACAGATAAAGATGAAAACCATAACCAAAAAGCCAGCATGCTTTTGGAGAATTGGCTCAGCCAAGGAGAGCAGTGTGTATGCAGGTCACGATGCTATTAATGTCTTATGGAATGCAGCACCCACAGCTCTAAATCAAGGCATGTTGCTTTGCCATGCCTTGTCCATATAGACATGGACATTGTGTACAGTGTCCTGCTGCTAACAGGAGGACAGACAACTTCTTCAGGTGCACCTGTCTTCTTGAAGTTCAGAGGAAAAATCTATGTATGGCCCTGAATCCCAAACAGTGAAAATGTACCAGGGTTTCTTCTATACACGAAAATTTAGACTGTCCCTCCAGGGAGAAGTTTTTTATGTATTTATCAGACATAGCAATTTATTCAGTGTTTCTGAATGCATCACCAATATACTACTCTAGGCTAGAGGAGCTGTACAGCAAATTAGGGCTACATCCAAATAGGAATTCAAGTGTTGCGATGCTGAGGCTTGCATGGCTAAGGTATATGATCTCTGCAGAGGAGTCCAAAGCTAAAAGTGGTCCTTGGTCCCCTCTGCAATGAACAAGAACTAATAGGTTACTCAGAATCAGATTCAGAAGCACATTGAGTAGGGACCCATATGAATCAAAAGTGGAAAAGTCTGAGGACCACAGTGTGGCTATGGGCATTTGCTATTGAATGTTAAGCAACAATAATACATATATTAATAGTTCAGGGTCCAGGGAAGGACTACTTTTCTTTCTGAAACGTAAGGAGGCAGAGTGCTCTGTTTCCCCTGTGTCAGTCTGACAGTAGTAACCCTGTTGGTTAAATTCATTACCACCTTATTAACAGAGGCTTTAATTCTTATGTACTTTTTAAGTACTTTAACAGCAGGGGAAAGCCAAAGAGGTTCTCCCCAGAAAAACAACAACCAAATGGGATGATGTTGGAAACAGGGCATAAGGAAACAGAAGCTGTGTTTGGTCTGTGTGCGAAGGTGCCTTTTCAATGGCTATACAATTCCCACAGCTGTCTTGCAGTGCCAGGAAGAGTGAGTGGGTAGCAATTTGGACGGGGGTGCTCACACAAAGATCACAGGAGAAATGCTGGCAGCACTTCCCCTCTTGTTGTTTAGGGCTGTGACACAAAGTGGATGTGGTAGGATCAGTATTCAAGAGGGAGTACACAAATAATCCCCTGACTGAAAATAGTTCCACCAAGACATTAGTCATCTGGAGCAGGACCCAAACCACAGCATACTGATCGAAGAAAGCTTGGGGCCTTGCCTAATGCAAAAGATGTGAAGCAGAAATAAGAACCGTCTGCTCTGCTGCTATGCACTGTGAGAGCTGCAGCATCTCTAGATTTGCTGTAGTTTATGTCTATACAGACACTGTTACCTACCAATGGAAAAAAAGTTCTGTGCTTGTTGCACAGCTTCACAGTCTGGCTTATTGTGTTTCATCGAGGGAAACAGAAGTGTTTTTCCTAAGTATTTCTGTTATGTTAGTTATAATTTAGATTTAAAAGGGAATCTGGCAGGAGCCAGGAGAAATTGGTTTTGGTTAGAAGCAGCAAAACAAAGCTGTTTAGTTGGAGGTAGAATCACCTTCTGCAATGCTAATGGAGAAGAAGTCCAAATCCAGAGCAAAGCAAAAAAATTATTAAAGCCCAAGCTTAAGTGTTTTTAAGAGTCCACTTGACTTGCAAACATTAACACAACAGTGAGCTGCTTCTTCATGAACTTTTTGCTCTGCTGCTCTGAGAGACCCAAACCTAGACTGAAGTTCATATGTGATACATTTTGGGCAGGTGGTCTCACTAAAACCCATGCAGCAATTTCCCTTCTTCCTCAAAGGGACCTTGTCGGCATGCATGGATTCATAGCCAACATGTCCAAGTACTATTACTAATATAAACTATTTATACTAATTTAACTTTATTTATAACTATTTATACTAATATAAACTATAAACTAATATTACTATTACTAATATAAACTATTTTTGCCATTAGTTAAGTTGGGATATTTGGTCTGGTAAAAGAACTTCACTGTATCCCTACAATAGGTACAAAACCTATATCTCCAACAGCAGTCAATAGAAAGCATTTAATCTCTATTGTGAAGCAGAAGTCTGGTTCAGAGTCCTTATTTTCTGTCTTTAACTGGTCTAATGGGAAAAGGATAAGCAGGGCATACCATGTAGTCTTATTTTGACATCATCCATATTTATTTTCACTCAAGAAAACTGAAGAAATACAATCTAGATTAATACAGCAAATGCATGTGTTCAGTTGTTCATTTTGATAGAACTCATTAATGTAGAGTTGTGAAACCAGGAGACCATTTCAAATCTGTCCCAGCATGTCTCCTCTGGGCTAAAAGAATAAATCCATCATTTCCATTCTGAAATGGACATGTCCATTCTGCACAGACAAGTAAACAAGCAGAAAAAAAGGCAGAATATTAACCTCTTGCAGATATTGTTGTGTGTGTTGTCTCTTTCAGAGTGTCTGTGCTGTCATGCATCATTGCAAATGTCTCTTAAAAACCTGATGACATCCTGAGTGTCTGCAGCATGAGAAAACTTACACAAATCAGACTCAAAGGGGAGATCAATTACAAGAACGGCAGTAAAAATTATAAGGCTGGCGCACATATGGGTAGCCTTGCTTTGATTTAGTTATAAGACAAAAAAAAATAAAAGAAGATGCTGATTAAATTTCTTTCTTTTGAACATTTCATTTATCTGCACCAGTCCCGGGTGTGGAAAAACATTTCAGTTTTTAACAGGAATTAGCAAACCTCAGGAGTTTGATCCTTGACTTGGCTTTCACTTTTATTTCAATCTGGGGAAGATGATCTCAATTGCTTCTTTGTCTTTCAGAAATTTTTAACTTTTATTGGTGTAAATGACAAGAGGCTTTCCCTTTTATGAGCAGCCTATATTTCACAATGATTTTAATTGAATGTTCCCTTTTTGTAAACAGTGATTTCTATGAGAATTAACCAGAGTGACTAGTTTTAAAAAAGTTTATTGTTTCAGAAAGGGGTAACAGTCAACTTCTCGTACAAAAAACTCATCCCCAATCAATGACGGCACTTTGTATGCACTTTGATAGTTCCTGCAGCCATCCTAGTAAGTGAAGCCTGTTAAGCTGTTGGCTGACATTGAACACACTTGAACACATTTCAGACTCCTGTTACTTTAGCTCTGATCAGTGGTTTTTGTTGTGGTTTTTGTTTGGTTTCTTTTGCTTGGTTTTAAATATTTTTTTAATGTTACTTTTTTTTGATAATTGTTTTTTTTTGTTTGTTTGTTTTTTTAAACCCTTAAAATTGATTTATATAACTGACAACTCATTCTGCCTCACATACGTTTCTAAAGTCTAAAAATGTATTGTACATCATTATAATGCTGGGGCTATGTTATACTTTGAAACAGATTAGAATAAATCGGAAAAAAAAATTAAGCATATCAGTAAAAACCCATTATTTAATCAAATAGGTGCAGTTTTCTTCTCTGGAAATATCTGTATTAATTTGGCTTGCATATGCCTCGCAGTATTCCTAGCCCTCCTAGATGGCTGGTGTTACACCGAGGCAGCTCCATCAGGGTTATCTCAGTGTGAATCACTTTTTCTTGCTGTTCAGCTGAAGGATATGTTTTAGTCATATGGATCTTGGAAAAATTTGCTGGTGTCGGAAGCTGTGATTTAACGAGACTAGATTGTTACATTTCCAAAGCCAACTTAGTCTGTCTGTTTAGCATTAGAATGTGAGATATTTATTTTATAATATTGTATTTTGTAAAGAATTATGTAGTTCTGAAATTCATTAGAGGGTTATAAAGATTCTGGTTGGATATATTTGTAGTTAGCATGACTGCAATTCACTTATATTAAATGTCTACTCCAGTCTGTATGATGTCAGTCAGATGTTCTCCATTTTTTGCACTATTAAATTCAGTGGGTGTTACTGAGTGGAGAAATGGATTGATATTTGATGAAAAATCTTTTTCAACTAAACTAAGAGGAATTTCAATATGAGAAAGGAAAAACTATTTATTATAAACATGTAGGCATAGCTAAGGTAATTATTATATGTGAATAGCCCTAATAAATATAGGTAGTTCTCATACCCACAACATTAATCTCTTTTGGGTAATCACATTATCATATAGAATAATTTCCAAATACCTTTTTCATAAATATCCTAACTCTGTCATGCAGGTCACCTTACAAATATTACTTCTTTCTTACGGTTAATTCTTTGAAAAATAGTAACTATTTTCTTTCTCAAAGCAATATTTCTTTATCCTGTTTGATGGGTCTATAAAGTATACTAAATTATTACGCTACATTCGTTTAAAACAAGTTTGGTTTGACAGAATGATGAAAGTAACATAGAGTAAAAAAATGCTCACATTAATAAGGCTGTGGCAGCTGCTAATCAATGTGGAGCTCTGCTTAGGAAATGCATAGGTAAATTATAGAAATAATTTGTGTAAAGAAACTTCTACATAAGCCCATAAAGTACAGATTTAACATTAAAATCTACTTGGCTTATGCTGTCTTTATGCTCAGAATTTAATTGTTTTCAAGAATATGTACTTCATGCAAACCTATTAAAATACCTGTTGATGCATTTTCTTAAGTAGAATAAGATTGATCATAGTTGTTATCATTCTTTTAGTCCTGAATTTATAATATGTGGTTTCAACATTAACATATCTGGGATCAGAATCAGGCCCAGTGAGTACATTTATAGATCTAAAATTCCTTGATTAAATTAAGGGTCATACTGTCCCAGCCTCTTGTTTTGATTCACCAGAGGGAGTTATTTGATATCAAGATATTTACGTTAACAATTTCCAAAACACAGTGCCATATGAAAGCAAGGGTTCACAAAGAGTGAGGCTGGTGCCTGAAGGAACTTCTTTACGTTTTGACTGTAAACACTCTGTGGATTGTATCTTAATATATATTTTTATGTTGATATTGCATATTTATATTTATACAAATAAGTGTTGTGCTTTATTCATCACAGTTATGAGTCATTCCTTCCAGACCTCAATTTGATTCAAGTACTCTGTTTCTCTGTGACCAAAATTTGATGACTCTTCACTCTGTATTGATTGGGATTAGATGGACAGCAAAAGTAGCCCAGGTCATTTGATAGAAACTGTTATTAAAAAATTGTCTGGATATTCTGGAAAAAGAAACCCCTTTAGAGTTTGTCCTGATTCTGTAAAGTTTGAAAATGTATGTTTTTAACTTAAATTGGCATAAAACCTGCCTTGAGGTATTTTCATTTTGAAGTTTTATGCAGTTCTGCTGCTGCTACACTGATTTTGCAAAGACTCAAATGCTGGGACTAGGAATGTAGTGGACTGTAGCAGTGTCCAGAAAATGCATGTCTAAATTCAACTTTGCTGGGCACATTAAACAAAAATCCATGTTGTAACACATTGGGCTTCCAAATACCCCATGATAATGAGACTTACAAAAGAATATTCAGAGGAATAACCACATCATCATTTTTGTCCTGGAAGTGGTTTTCTTTGTGGCAGGCATAGGCAAGGCAGGTCACAATAGACACAATAATAAAGACAGGCATGACAGTTTTTGAATGTCAGGGAAAAGGTAAGACTAAGACTGAAACCTGTAACACAAGCAATTTAGACAAGAGAAAATTATGGTGAAGGTCAGGTCTGTGACAATTCATAGACATAAAAGAAAAGAAATTGCCTGGGAAACTTGCTTGAAAAGACTTGCAGTCCCTGTGTATTGCATGCACAGCAGTATAACTGGAGTTCATTTCAGGTCTCAAAAAGAAAGATGAATGTCTTCAAAAATCAGGAAATGTGACAGGATGGCCACTAAAAGCTCAAGTCTGCTAAGGGTGATGTAATACCTGGATAAATGCTGGGTATAAAATAAAGGAAGAGTATTGTATTTTCAGAGATTGGAAATTCCTGTGATTGTAAACCTGCTCTGCTGGTAATGACCAGGATCATGTGCACTCATTCTGAGGAACATCTAGTTGAACATGACTTTTCTTGGTGAAGGAAAACGTCATGCTCAGTGTTCAGGGAGTCCTCTTAATCTGTTCCTTCCTTTGGAGGAGAGGATGCTGCATGCCCTGCTGTGCAAGTCCCAGGCTGAGGACAGCACTCAACTTGTGGGGCCACTTTGAGGAGATGCTGTGTCTCTTCCTGTGTGCTTGGGTAAGAGCATGGGTGTGTTTGTGTCTGTAGTGTAACACAACCGTAACAAGTTTAAGGCATGTACTTTTGTGGGAAAAAGCTTTTAAAATCAGACTCCAGAGTGCTTCGAGCATAATGCTGATATTTGCTTCCACAAATGAAAAGAGTTTTCATAGGCATATAGAAGCAAGTCAGTCACCAGTCAGGCTGTCAAATATAGATCACTGTTTTAGTTGTGTTACTATATTTAGAATTTCATTTTCCTATTTCATGAAGTCATGGAATTGCTTGTTTTTGAAGTATTTGTTCATAAAATTATAGTTTCAAGGTCTTTATGGTTTCCCTAAACTCAGTCTAGAGACAGAAGGTGCCCCTGTAGAAGCAATGACAGCAAATTCAAATAAGATTAATAAATACCACCTGACAATGCAATGATTCTCACCAGTGGGAAAAAATAGCTCACAACCTCTGCTGGTGATGGAGAGAACATGTTCTGGATGAAAGACAATGCACCTGTGCAGCCCTACATGTCCAGTGCAGCTCACTGCAATACAGGATGATGTGTGATTATCTGAATGATAAGTGCTGTTAGTGCTGTCCAGTCTGCTTTCTAAGCTATCCATTCTGCCAGGGACACACAGGGCCTTCTACATAAACTGAATCATAGCCCCACGTGGCAACTTGTGACACAGCGAGAACCACCAAAATAGAAGCAGACACTGCTCACACCCTGTTTCCTGGAGTGCTTTGCTGTGAGTTTCTGTTTATCTTGGGGTAGCTCACCTAAGTATTGCTGGCCAACATCTGCTTCTAGCTGTGCTGAATCTTGCCATACAGGAAGAGGAACAGTTTTTAAAGTCCAAAATCTCTTGTCACCCTGTTGAGGTACTTGGTCAAGCTTCTTGATTAGGTTCCCCACCCAAAGGATGGTTGTGCAGTAGAACGTGCTCCCCAGGGAAGTGGGCATGACACCAAACCTGCCAGAGCTCAGGAAGCGTTTGGAGCATGTTCTCAGGCACGTGGTGTGAGTCTTGGGGCTGTCCTGTGCATTTTCAATGATTCTGTAATGGAAACAGTGTTATGAGTTTAGTAAGAACCATCTCAACTGCTTGAAGCTCCTACTGCCCTGTGGAAGATGCAGTAAAATTAGTTTTAGTAGAGTGACACAGGCAATAACATCATGACATAAGTCCTGTCACCTTAACACAACTCTCCTTTGCGTCCTTTCTGTGTTCTGGGAGTAGCTTGGACATGGCCACTCCTTTTACTTTGCTAGGCTCAGCACTGTGACACGCTGTCATGAGCACAGCCATCAGCACACATTTTGATAATAGGTATACACATCAAACGAGGTTTTCTACAGGGTCTCTGAAAGGAAACTTGAGAAGGTGGCATTGAGACTGATGCTGGAAACCTTGTAAGAATCTCTGGAAACAGTCAACAGAAGACTTTGTTCTGCTGAAATTTCTCCCTGGCTGTAGAGGTGTGGATTTGCCTGATCTAGCAACCATTTACTTTGGCCAGATGTAAAAAGACATCCTCTGGTTTGGTTGCAGCTACCTTTGGTCACTTCTGTCTTCCCCTCAACATATTCCTTAGGTCATACATTTTAAGTGAGAAGGCAGAGAAGCTGCATTTGGGAAAGTAAGGCAGAAATCAGAAACTTCCTTTAAACAGTGTAGGTTATGCAGATGCCAGGTTGCAGTCATCGGTGCGTTTTATGCAATCTTTTGGAAGCAGTCTGGTCATTTTCCTAAGTAGGACAAAGGCAAAGGCAAAAATAGGATCTAAATTCATGACCTAGAAATCCAAGATGGTTACTACTGCAATGTTTGAAGCAATTGTATACATGTTAACTGGGTCATATAAATTTGTGGTATGACAGCTCATACAAGGAAGTTATAAATAGATGTCAAGAGGAAGTACCATAAGAAGTGACAAATATGAGGCAATGCAGGCAGAAAGATGACCTTTCAATTCTATTCTTCCCTTTTAAAAATATTTTTTTAGCAGAAGACGTTGGTAGGAAGGGCGGTTCAGGGCATTTAATGAAAGCAGCCTTTCCTCAGTCAGGAAAAACACAACCTTTGACATGTGGATTCATCAGTTCTCTGCTGGCACTTCATTTGCTGAGCTGGTGACAGGGAATCTGAAGTGTGCTAAGATCCTAGATGTTCCTCTAAGTGGCTGGCAAAGGAAAGAATGAGGGTATGACCTTGTAACTTCTCTAATCTCCAGGTACTGTTAAATCCATAGGGATGTTTATCCCTATATGCAAGCAAACTAAAATTGGACTTTTGAAGTTATTCACACTGTTTATGATGCCATGAAAGGAGCTGATTTTAAAATAGGATAAATACTTCAAAGACTCTAGCTATTAAGTTATAAATACTCTGCTTTAACTAATGTTGTTAACTGCTTTGTACAGAACAAATTGCTATTTGATTTCCAGCACTGATGATGAGGGGATTTTTCCTTCTCCTTTGCTATGGATTTACCAACTTGTGTTCCTGATAGTTTTATCCCAGAAGTCGTTGCATATTAGCAGTGACTACCAAGACCTTTTTGACAAAGCATTCATTGGGTGCATTGTCATTTATTTGCATAATATATGCTCCATAATCTAAATATGGTTTTAACCAGCTTGTGAAACCACACCAACCAGCAAGATTATCTTCTGCCACAGTATTTTACAGAAGGTTTATATAAGAGATCTTATGTTTCATAAAAACACGATGTTTAGCGTAATACCAGAAAGAATTAGGAGTTCCAAGATCCCTTAACTTCTGAAATGTTTTTAGAAATTTAGATCTTTCATGAGACATTTTGAAAACTGATTTAGAGGTAGCATTGCAAATACTTATTTCAGGATGAGCTATAGAGAAAGGAATAAAGCCCAGGTTTCTCATACTGATTGAGCACAAATGTGATATCTCAAAATATGCTGGGCTATTGATGGTTTAATTTAATATGTCCCTGAGTATGAAGGTCATCTGGATGCAGCGAACCAGCACAAGGCCACATATTACTTAGCTGCATGGTTATTACTGTACATGTGTTTTGCACTGGCCTGTTGCAGAATTTACTTATGTCCCCATCTTTTACTAGCTTATCTCCCCAGACTTTTATTACCTTTCTATCACTGGCCTTCCTTGTTCAGAGTAATCTCTAATCTTCTTCATCTTGTTCTTCCTATACTTGAGGGGTTGCTTTTCTTCACTCTCTTGAAGCCTTCATTTTGCACTTGATCCAAAGATCCATGTAGCTCTGAGCCTATCCCTACAGTGTAGCACAGCACATTGCATGCATGCCTGGGCTGATGGGGCCCTGGAATCTGGAGGAGGGTGGCCGTGCCGGCACAGGGATGCCAAGCTCATTACTTGGGTGTGGTATCGCACTGCTGCTGCTCTCCTGCTTCCAAGGCACAAGTGGGTAAGCTGGCACTCTGCTCTGCCATGCAGACAGACCAGTTTGGGTATGTGCTAGCTCGAGCTCTCCCTTTGCACGCCCTTGCACAATACAGACATGCTTTCCAATTCTGTTCAAAGAGCTCTGCCCCTCCTGGGTTCTACATAGTCTTTATTGTTAAAATCATGCTGATGTTAACTTTTGCTAATTATCTCATTGTTTGATTGAGTGCAAAGAAGCCTTCTCTGGAACACTGGGTGTTTTTTTCACCTGCACATGTTCTTAGTGAACACATACTAAGGTGTTCCGGAAATTCAGCCCTCACAGTATTTCTGAATTATATGTGCCTTGTAAAAGCATATATATAACACAATTGCAAAAAAAGAGAACATTGCTAGATTACGCACCAAAGTGATTCATCTCAGGTGCAGAACTTCATGTAAAAGCCAAGTCAATTTTGTTATGACATAATTTCTAACATGCAGAAATATTTACATGTTATTACACATATTCTTGTTACAGCACTAACAATTATCCTGCCCAGTGTTTCTAGGTTGCTTGATACAATGCAGTGCAGAGTAGAGAGCTTTAATAAGAACTTCTGTTTCATATGAAATGTGTTGCCATTAGATAGACAATCTCTGTTACTGTTTCCTGTCTTAGCAGAAAGCAAGCAAGATGGAAAAATTCATTTGCAGAAACAGCAAAAATCATCTTGACAGCTCTCGTAGCCTGAACGGTGTGAGCTTAAGCTGCTCAGCATATCCTGGCATCCAAGCCTTGCCCTTTCTTGCTTTAAGTACAGTGAAGCACGTGTGATGAGACAGACTGGGTGGTATAGCTGTGGACATACATCCACAGACTGCACCAATTTGCTCCTTTACACTGCACAATCATGTCCCTGAGTGATACACTCTCTGCTCTGACATAGGAAGCTGGATGGCTCTGGTCTTGTCTCTCTCCTTGTCTAGGTCAGCTGGAATCACAGAGAGAAGGGAAGTACTTCAGTGGTACATGGAGGGTGTACAGTGGTACAAGGAAAGAAAAATCACTGTGACTCAGTGATCTAAATCTACATGTTTTACTGACATTGTTAACCCCAAGTAGTTCAGATTTCTCATCTTTCTCTTTATCCTGAATTTTTTTGATATTTTCCCTTCTCTCTTTGCCACCATTCACTTACTACACAGCTAAATCAGCTCTGGGGAGCCCTGTGCTATAAAGTCGAGTATAGTTTGGAATTAACTTTAAAGATACTCACTTGAACTTTCTTTGATACAGCACATATCTGTTTACACAAGCAGAAGCTTATAGACTGACTAATTTGCCTGCAAAGAAAGAGAAAACAGTGAACGAGCTTCTGGAGTGCTCTGCCAGTTTTCTTCAGGTATGACAGTCAAGTGTTTTCAACCCAGCACACCTAGCCCTAAGGCAAAACTCTCGAGCATTATAATTACAACTGATGAAATGGATGGCAGTCACTCCTTATCTAGAGTAACAGATATTGCTAGGCATACTGCATGTCTCTAAAGGTCATTCGTGACCTCTTCCTATGATGTAAGTGTCAAAGAGGAATAAAATGAAAACCCCAGAGAAGTCTGAGTCCCTGGTGTCCCAGAAAGCCAGAGGTCAGAGAGCAGAGTCATCAACACAAGTCTGGGGACTTTCCCACCTGGAAGCCAAATGTTTCAGCAGAAACAGTGACTTTCACTTAAAGAAGCACACACATAAAGCCAAGTACATGACTAGATGTAGTGTGACCATTTTGCACTGACAGAAGAAAAATTGGACCTCTCACTATAGCAGACATCAATCTACAGAGTGTTTTATTTTCCTGATTATTTCTCCCCAGCTTCTTTTCTTCTGTGTTGCTAAATTGCTTCACCATGCTGGAAAAGTGAGAATATCTTGATTGTTTTTTGGTTTTGGCAGTGTAGAGAAGGTGACATTTAGACCCTTGTGCCAGCCATGACTCCAGAGAGACATTATAGTAGAGCCAGAATTGATTTGGCAAGTGTGGACTATACTTACCACTGCATAAAACATAAAAATCACAGTAATTGTTTGGATTTTAATGGTAGTGTTAAATAACAGAGAGGAAAAGACTTGCTATAAATACACGTGGAAATGCTCTTTTCACAGAATTAGAGATTCAAGGTCTATTGATTTCAGGGGAAAGACTTTGTTTGTAGTCCAAAACCTCTAGATGATGTATTGTACTATTAGAACCAGTTCTATAGGTAGTGCTAATCAGCTCAACTCTTCTGGCTTTAAATGTGCTGAGTTCTTTTGCTGCATCTGAGAATTCTGGGTTAGATCCAGTATGAAATTGTGATACCCATAGGTCTGGTGCCAAAGCAGCTAACTCCATCTGACTCCCACAGTGATATCCAGGATGGAGAGGTATTTGTGTAGGCAAGCTTCCTGCAGTGTGTGGGAACAGCCAGGTGCCCGAGCATGGTATCCTCACACCCCATAAGCTGTCGAGAGAGAGCCAGAATAAAGGGTTAAGCATGAGGACATTCTCTGGGTGGTTGGGTGGGGGTGTTTAGATTGTAATTTTGTACTTAATGATGCTGCTCTTCCCCTTTTGACATTAAAGTCAAATCATACATTGTGCTGGCCAATTTGTTTATTATGCATCTCCCATCTTGAGCTTAAATGACTTGTAAATACTTGGATGCTATCCTTTATTTAAGAGAAAAACCTTGTTGATAGTACAGCAATAATGAGGAAAGCAGTACTACGAATAACTTGGGCCAGGTTTTAATATTTTTTTGGAAGTAAATGCTCTCTTTTTACTTAAGAGCTCCGAATAAGGGAGAAGTCTGCATGAAGATTTTAGCTGGTGACTCAGAGTGTTTCGGTTTTTCATTTGTTTCAGTTATCTTAGTATTTGTCTTCCATCTTTACACCATCTTTAACACTAGCCCACGCCCTATAATGGCATGCACACTTGCAGACATGTGCATGTACATTGGTAGAAGTATGTTAAGAGGGCATAATGGATACTGACATTGTGCCTGGCTCAGGCCATCAGTAACATTTAATTGCTGATAATTTTTTTTTTAAAGCTCCTGACAGCAGTGTGAGATGCATGTGGCATGCAGGTAGAACACCTAGCAACATGGCAAACAAGGACATCGGGAGTGCATACCTGAACTGGATGGAGTCACAGGGTTCCTGTCCTTAATCCTCTTGCTTTATAAGGTGATTGTGGAAGGTTCACCCATGAATCACACAGTGGTGTCATCCTTACTTATCTGTTGGCAGACTCTCCGAGGGCAAGCATGTTATTGTAGCAGAGGCCTTGCATTAAAGAGAAGAAGATTCTTTGGCTATGTGAACCCTACAATACAACCCATTTTATTATAAGACAGCTGAAAAAGAAGCCAGTCCAACAAATGGGAAGGATGGCGAAGCCTGCATCATGCTTAATTCAAACTAATTAACTTTACTGGAAAAAGGGCTGTTTGGCAACATGGCAAAACAGCTTTCAGGGCCTGTGATGGCTTTTCTGCATGGGACTGCAGAAATTAATGCTGCATTGCAATGCTGTTGTGTTCTCTGTGCTCTATTCTCATCTATATAGCAAAATATTTTCTGAATGCTTCTTAAATTTGAGAGGCCTGGGGTGTCTCAGTGTCTCTTTCTTCAGACATCCTGCAGTGGCCTTATGCAAAAGTTTCCTTTTTCCAGTGAATCTGTGCTCCCTGAAATCTGGCTATGGTGTCTTACTTCCTCTGCAGAGTCCCTGTTATGGGATGGTAGCAACAGATTGCCCCAGAGATTCCTGGGAACAACATGTTTTAGAATTTACAAGCAATTTTTGTGAGTGGGGCATGTCACATCAAACCATCTGCAGTGGGTCCATTGTAAAGCTGCATTAACTATCAGGGCAGCAAGTGATCTTGGGATCAGGACTGCAGAAACTGGTAACAAGATGTTTGGAGACCACTTCCTTATGATGCTCAGAGTAAGCACTGCAAGACTGAGAGTAGACAATGTTTGTAAGAAAGGCTATGCAGAGTGCCACTTGTCTTGGATGTCTTGGAAAGGTGATCCGTAGACACTGATCTCTGACAGCTGCCAATTAAAACCCAAGGTCAGGAATATTTCTGCACTTCAACTTCTCTTAGGAACTATAGTACCTACAACCAGAACTGATTTTGAGACCCTCCCATCCACTCAGGATCTTGAGCATGAAGGGTGTTTTATTCATTGGGTTTTGAAGGTTGGTAATATACGGCTTTTGCTCCAGTCACAAGACTCAGTAAACACAACATTTTGGCACTTCTCCTTCTGGATCATTGCTGATGACAGAGTTTAGGGGAAAGTTAGACATCCAGCCCAAGGAAAGAGAGAGAGCTTCTGACCATGCATTGGTACTTCATTTCTAGTGAGCTAGAAATGCTTCCAGTCAGAGAGGGAAGGACCTGGTTGGATGCTTTCTTGGAAGTGTGTGCACAAATACTGCCTAAAGGGACACTTGGGCAGTTGCAGATAGGTCTGATCTTGCCCGTTTGGTGTGTAAGGTTTGGTCTCGGATGAGACTGAATGAGCCGCAAAGTCTGGCTTCTAGTTTTCTGGGCCTGAGTGGGAAACCACGAGTTCAAAGGGCGGCACCCAGTCCCCCTTTGGCACAGGCAAGGAAAGGTAGTTTCAGCAGATAGCAAACTGATGGTGGTTCCTTCTGCTGTGTGGCTAGTCTGGAAGTCATTCAGAAGGGCAGCTGCAGACTGCAAGTTGCTATGAATAGTGCCAGACTGTTACCACCTGCCTCCCCACGGTGGGATCACCACATCCCTGCGCAGACCCTACCTACCTTCCTTGGCATGGGAGAATTCCAGCAGGGCTTTGCTGCTGGGAAATCTGTGCATGGCTGCATATGCCACGTGCACCAACTTATGGTGTAGTTTTAGATGAATTTATGCCATTGTTTTGGGGGCTTTACTGCAAGTGCAGTAGGGTGAAGTTATCTAAATTCTGCCTCTGTCACACTAACATTTGGATCTTTGAAGGTTTTATACACAGAACCTGTGTTTTTTGATACCTAAAGCTTGCATATAAATCTCATTAGCATTATTTTGCATCACTAACCCTTCCCAAGGTGTGGAAGGTTTGCTGGAAGACCTTTGAGCATCATTCCCCAAATGCCTGGAATATTAATGGCCCACATTAAAGCAATGCACAAAATCCTTCAGTCTGACCTTCAAAAACCAGGGTAGCAGGCTTCATTGCTTGAGGCTACAGGAGATGCTATTATGCAGGTTAGGGGAGAACTGAAGTTAGTGTTAGCAGATAAACACAACTGCAAAGCCAACCAGTTGAGATAGTTTTCCTCCTTTGACAGGCTAATTTTTAAGTTCAGAGTATCTCTTGAAAAGCAGTAAACCAGAAAGAGATCAGAAATATCCCCAGAAAACCTGTCATTCTGATCTTTTGTTACTTTCCTTATTAAGCATGTATAAAACATAATGTAAAAATACTAATTGCTTTAGATTAAGCAAAATATTGTCCCAGCTTATTAAGTAAAAACCTCCTTCATTCCTCCCTTGGAAAATGTTAATTTGAATTAGTTTTCAGATAATTTGAATTAGTTTTCAGAATATATCATAACTCAACATGCTGACTTACTTGCTCATCCCCTGGTTTCAGCCTGGAATTAGCTTACTGTCATGTCTACAACCAGTTCAAAGTACAAATGCAATTCTCATGAACAATCATATTCCTGTCTTGCCACCTTCATCACTTCTCTTTAGACCCCACAACTTTCTTCCTAGTCACCTAGTTCCTGTGTGAATATACACCTCTCCTAAATTCCTTCATTAGATAGGGCAGCTGTCCTGTGTATGAAAGACTAGATTTTGAGTATGTCTCACAATCACAACTGGACCCAAATTTTCAGATCAATACACCCACAGAGTTTTCAGCCTCTTGTGAAAAAACGAGCTGAACTGTTGTGGGGCTGCAAACCTGACCGGGGCTGGGGCACAGGGAAAGAGGCAAGCTCCTCTGGACACATAGCCTAGATGTGACCTAATCATATTGCTGTCATATAAATATAAAATGTACGGTTTGATGGATAAGGATATCAACACCCAGTAAGACAATGAAATGACTCAGGCTGACTGCCACTGTAAAAATCAGGATGCCACAACTGGCTGTGCCGGAGACACTTTGACCAAGTCAGCTATGGTCATGCTTTTGTGGACAGGTAGCTATACACAGACATATATTTACAAATCCAGGAAGGGTGCTTTCATTATGTTTTAGGGCCTGAAAGCATTTAAATAGACTTTCCCCTTAACTTGCCAATAATAATCTCTCCTTTCTCCCTTGTCCATGTCTACGCTGTCTGCTTAGATCAACAGATCCTCAAAATGGCAACTATCCCTTATTCTCAGTTTGGTTTGCCAATGAATGCAAAGGAATTTCATCTTATGACTCCAGGCTTTTTGATAATTTAAAACATTGAAAGTAGGAGGCAAAAAGAGAGGCACAAAGTGCTGAGGGAAAAATATAGGGTTTTCTTGCTGCAGGGATCTTTTTATAGTATTTTTTCATTCCTATCTTTGAAGAAATAACTACTTAACTTTTTAGAGATATGCAAATAGGACACTGTCAATAACGATGATACTTTATGGCTTGGCATTTTCACTGGTATTTTATTGCTGTACTTTTTAAACAAAAGCAGCAATCTCTATCAGAATGTGCTGATGAGGCAGATCTATCTTCAGTAAATACATTGCTTTCGCATATGGCCTTTTCTTCAATAAACTTTTAAACCTTTACAAAAGCTTTTGGATATTAATCATTACTTGATTCCTTGGGGTTTTCAGTTTGATTTACCTTTTCAATGGCTTTGGTGTTAGCAATATATACTCCCCAAAATGGTAAAACTGCTTGCTGTCGGACTGCGAAGGCTGTTTTGCCAGAACAGGGTAGTAGCAGAAAGACTCTGCCATGGCACTTCTGTAACCCTTAAGGAATTTCCTGATCTTCAAGATGGACAAGATAAATCACCAGTGAAGTGTTGACAGCCTTGAAATATTTAGGGTTATTAAGTCAAGTCTAGAAAGCAGAGGGCTTGGAAAACTTGAAAGCTGAGGGAGGTAGGTAGGGAATTGCATGCAATCCCAGTCTTTTCTTTCATTATAGCATTTTGAAATGTCTCACCGCAGTAATTTTTGTAAACTGTGAAATTTGACTATAAGATAGGTGCAAAATATAAAAAAGGAAACTAAGATTTTTAAAATTTTGATTCTTTAATTTTAAAGTTATGAGTAGTTGCCATGAAGCAAACAACACGCATGTGAATACTAGCAAGGTGTAATTACTGGCATGTATGTCACAATCCTAAAAAATCGTTTGAAAGGCTTTTGGTGTTAGTCTATTTTAGGACTGTGGGGTGAGGTTAAAGAAAGATTAACTAGCTAAACTTCAAATTAAACCTAATACAGATACAGTTTATTGCTATTTACCTTGACTAAGTAACAGGCAGGGTTTGCTGTCAATTATGACTGACCTCACAGTGACTTCATATTGTCATCAAACTTGTTTGCAGCAGCTTGCAGAATTTCAAGAAAACCACTTCTGCAGCAGAAGAATATCGTGGCTGCTGCCAACTGCTGTGAAAGCTGACATACAGTGCTGCTGTCTCCTGCAGATTCCTCTGGAGTTTAACAAGTGCTTCTTACAGTTGTTGAGGGTAAAACAATAAACAAAGTTTTTGGAACTTTTTCATCACAAGTTGACCCTGAAGGAAGCTGATAAAAGATGATCTGTGAAAGTTTCTGACACTGATTCTGAGCTGCAAAATGTCAGAAGTTTTATTCACATTCATCACAGTTCAAAGTTGGTGAACTCTGCCAGCTCTCAGCTGTCCAGACACTCTTTTACAGTGTTCTGTAATTCTTTTCTAGACTTTGATATAAGAGAACCCTCAGAACAGTTTCCATTTTAGGTATCCTGACATATATTGGAGCTAAATATAGTGGGGTCACAAAAGTGCTATTCACTTTGATTTTTTTAATCTCCACAAGGATGTCACAAGAAGCATATGCAAAGTAGTAGCTCTGAAAATTTTCAGAGAGGCACCTCTTTTAAAATGCTTTGCATGTGACCTTGTTTAAAAAGGAAGCTTTTGAACATTGTTCAATATTTACTGGTGAATGTAAGGATGTATTTCTGACATTGGTGCTGCTGTTTCAAGGCACCTACCAGAAACACTGGGTGTAATCCAAGAAATAGAGAAAAAAAATCTCTTTGCATTGCACCACTCTTTGGAACATCTTTTACCCATTAAAACAACTGTACATGTTGAAGAATTCGATTTAACCTGTCGTTCCCTCCTCTAGGAACAATTTGTGTGAAGTTGCACTTCTAGTTGTCCAGAACTGCTGCAATCTGTGAATTTTATTAAAAATACCTATTACTGGGGAGCAAAAGTGAATTTCTGATGTTTTTATGTGAAGAACTCTGCACAGAGTTATTGGTTGTAATCCATATTTTCACTTTCAGCCATGTGCTGAAGTAAACTTCCAGAAAAGTAATTAAAACCTGAGTGCTTGCATTTTTATCAACAACTTTGGAATGTTTGAAGTGGAAAACCTTATTTCTTCTTCCTCTGTGCTTATTTCTCTTTTCAAGTGTCAAGAAGCTGCGAATCACCCTGTGTGTAGATTCCAATCACCTCTCTCTCCTCCTATCATTTTAATATGGATGGCAAATAAGAGTCAATGCAGAGTAAGTGCACGGAAATGCAACCCACGTTGGAGAATCAAAATGAAACTTTAGTCTGCTTTTGGCATCACTTTTCTGGCCCTCAGATTTCCCCAGCTTTATGAGTATGATGATACTAACTGACATTTGGAAAGTTTTTTAAGATTTCCAAGTCCAAAGGCCTAGTTAACTGTCATTCCACTCAGATAAAACCCCCCACATGTCGCATTCTTGTGCCACTGCAGAGATAATAGCAGTGGTAACAGTGATTGTGAGAATGAAGGGAAAGTTGTTTTTTCTTGAAGGCATTCAATGACAAACATACTAACAAGGTCAAAGCTGAGATCAAAAGCTATCCTGGAATTCATGGGCATGTTTATGTTTTATACCTTTAAGCTTTGATATGACTTTCTACTAAACTCGTTTACAGCTTAGCCTTGTAAAAGTCCCAGATTTCCTGGTTTACATGCCTTCATTTAAAGTGGATTGCACTTGATCCATCTGTTTGATGAGACTGTTGTGCTTTTGTCCCACTAGTAATAAAACTTCTGTGGGTAGGACATTGCATGTTTATCCAGCAGTTGCCAGAAACACTATCACTAACTCTTGAACAATGGGTCTTTCTATTGACTGCATAAATTATGTTTTCCAGAGCAAGAGAACAACGATTTCAAATAGTTATAAACAGTAAATTGAAGGGAAGTTTGGGGTCAAAGGGCAAAAAGATGACTCAGATTTCTTTTCATTATGTTTGAGGAAAGGTACACAAACGCAGATGAAAACCATTGGTGCTTCCTTTAGAGCATGTGTGCTTTTTTCTGAAGTCTGCCATATCCCAGGGACTGCAGACCTCAGAACACACCTCTGCCTGCTCCAGCCACAGGATACTGGTCTATGTAGCCAAAAGACCTTGAATTGTAATAATAAGCTAACTCATTTCATCTAACAAGACACGAATACTAGTAATCATTCAATGCAGACAAGAACAAGCCTTTGTTTTACAGTGTCCCAGTTGGAATTGTAACATTGGACTGGAAGTGGCCCCAGAAGCGAGAGTCCATGCCTTGCATGCAGAGGTTGGAAAAGTTTCTTGTGCGTCACAGCCTTCTGCAGCCCGTTATTCACAAAATATTTTCTGAACCCTTTTAACAAGTCAAGACCTTTAGCACTAACCTCCAAAAATCACAGCAAAGCAATTTGCCAAAGGAGGAGAGCAGGAAAGATTACTGCCAAGCCAGTGTTCACAGTCTTGCAAGAGCAAAGGGTTTGTTAGGAGAAAATGCCCGCAGGAGCCTAGGAAATAACTGAGTCCACTTCTACGGAATGATGCACTGCCTTCTCTGCTGCCAGCTGGACTTGGAGGAATAGTCCCTCCAGGTTTAGCACTGAGAATATGAAAACTCTAATTAGACTGTGAGAAACTTTCAAAACACTTTGAATTTCCTTTTCAATGAGCAGTGTTTTTCTGCTCCAGGAGATACCTCTTTTTTGTTTTAGGTTAAGATCACAGTGGAGGTACTGGCTTTACATCTCCTTCATGAAAATCTGAGTTTACCTCTAAATAAAGTAAATTTGTAAGTCCTTCTGGATAGTCTATATCAGTGCTAAAGCATAGTAAGATGTAAGAATTTTGAAATATACATCCTTAACATAATTCCTTAACACAATTCCTCTAAGATCACTCAGGTTTAGGTACCTGTCCTGCATGAGCTTTGATCCTCACATTATGAAAATCCCACTGGACATCCTAATAAGTATTTTCTTAACAGTGCTACTGTTTCCAGTGCATTATGATAATAACAATATTTGGAGCAATAATAATAACTGGTATCAACATCAAAACTGTCACAAAATATTTCCAAGGAGTTTTGTTGCCTTGCATTTTACTGTAAAACAATAGGGTGCTGAAACAATAGCAAAGATTTGGCAGAAAAAAATTTGCTGCAAACTCTGCATGTAAGGAGTGGGAGACAGCATAATGGAAGTTCAGCTAAGGGAGGAGCATCTTTTCAAGATGTTTTTGATGCATTTTATTTCAAGGCCAGCTGGTCTCAGAAACATCTATCCATGTAGAAATATCCTTTGGGAAGACAAATTGCATTAAAAGCATTTCTATTATCAAGAGCTTCTCTGAGTGTGATAATTGTTCCACACATTGTGCTGTTTTTAGGATGTGATGCATGGGAAAAGATGAAGATTGTTTTGAGAAAGCTGGAAAAAGCAGCTTTTTCTTCCTATGAGAAAACATATAAAACACGCAAACACACATATACAAGTAGATACAAAGCCCACATTATTATTACCATTTCAAAACACATTTACTCTTTGAAAATATTTGAGATGAGTTTATAAAATGTGATGGGATGAGGTAAATTCCCTTGAGAAGAAACCTCATAACCCTGCATTAGCTAAGGAACTCCGAAGAAGGACTTTCTAGTCTATCTCTGCCAGGGAAGTTTGAAGTATCTCTTTTCAGACCGAAAGACAAATTTAACTGCTTTTCCCCATGAACTTATTATCAAAGACTTTACGTGAAAACTGCAAGAGAAGATGACAAATCAATTTAGAGAAAGAAGCAGAAAAGGTCTTTAGAATTTAGGGCTCAACTGCAAGGAAAACAATACTAGAGCTGATTTTGACTTGACTTCACTCCCTTAAATATATTTCCTTTGGTGCTGAAATACTGATCAGCATACTACAGACACCGTAGATAGCCCTGATACTGCTGACAGTGGTGGATCTAGAGAGGCCCACAGATTTACAACATGCCATACCAGTGACAGAGCCCTGTGTGGAAACTTTGTCATTTTTTCCTCATGCGCCTCGCTTTTCGCTGTGGATTTTTCCACAGCAGTTAGAGATTCCAAAGGAAATAAGAGCACAAGCAAATAAATGAATGGACTGCAGTTAGAAAAGGAAATGTTTATTCAAACACAAGAATAATGCCAGTTGGAGAAATCTGGATGCTTCTCATGTGTTGTTGTTTCTGAGGACATCCAAATATTTACTCAAGGGAAGCGGTATCCAAAAAGTCTAAAGTTATATACCATATTAATTAATTTGTTCTCGAAGTGCTGTTGGATTTTCTTGAATATCTGTTGAGCTATAGATTAATCTCTCCATGGCTATTTGTATTCTGTTTTTTCAGATACAGAGAGTATTTCATTTATAGCTAATAGGAATCCATACTGCACACATGATTTGTATTCTGTGTCTACTGGTACTTCTTAACATGTAATAAATACAGCATATTACAGAACTGTGTAGAAATGAAGAAGAAATTAATCTGCTTGTTTAAATACATATGTGGACAGTGTGTGACAATAGTAAAGTGTTGGCATTATGGTAAATGATATGCATTTTTATATGCAAAATGGATCTGCTTTGAGGTAAATGGGCACTAAGATACATCTGTTTAGTACACTGGAAAGCAACCAGCAGCAATTCCATTTTCAAGGGATAACTAGAGATCAGCTTGGAATAGAGCAACAGTTAAGGATATTTTAAAAACCTCCACATCATCCTCTACCCAAATAAATAACTTGCCAAATTCTGTCACTTATATTGGTGTCAGAAGTCATGACATTGATGTACATAGCCTGAGTGAGAATAGTAAAAATAACAATGATGATGGTAAAAACACCTGAAAACTGTTACCACTACAACACAAAGCTAAGAACAGTGCTGTCTATTTTGAGTGTTTAGGGTAAACCAGTGTCCTCTAAATTTATGTACAGTTGTTTTAAGTTAAAAATTATGTTCAGAACATATACACAAAAATGTTTTTCTTTCTGTTAACTGATTTTGAAGAATTCCACCTTCTCTTGTTTTGAGGTGAGTTTACTGCAATTCTATAACCATTTTGTGTCTGAATGTCCCCTGTATTAATTTCTCCCTGTATTTATTCCTCATTCTTTACCACAGTTGAGTTGGAAAATTGTTGCTGTAAAAAATTTCTGTGTAATTTCCATGATCTTATCTGATGGCAGAAAAGCAGAATGACTCCAGATCTTCCTCACCTTCAGGGCACTCACAATCTGTAGTTTGAAATCCTGTGGGTGAAACCACCTCCTCTGGATGAGGCTGAAACAGATTCTATGGCCTTTCAGCATTGTAGGTGGTGTCTGAATGACCGGAGCATCTTCCACACTGCAAAAGGGCTTTTTTCTCAACCCCATTCTGTGTTATGGGGTTGAGAAAAAATGCTCTGAAATCTCAGCTATTTTTTTTCAGTTGAAAGGTATGGTTCAAGTTGAAGGGGGATTGATGCCGTTTCTAGCTCTCACTCCTTATGCATCACATTCTCCCCCCTTTTTTCTTACCCATAAAGCAAATGAGGTAGCTTTTCTTTTTAAATGCAAATCTTAATTCATTTTAGGAATTAATTAAATGTCAGCCATCTTGACCAAAGAATTTCTTCATCAGGCTCATGAAAGATAATGAATAGTAGTAGTTATTTTAGATAATGTTAAACATTAACATTAGCTAGAAATGAAAAACAATCATGACATATAGCTACACCAATTTCAGACCTTTTTATTCTGCTATCTTTGTGAGTATGGCAGTACAGAGTGACATATTTTCAGTTTTCAACATAGCATGGGAAGAATCCTGTTTCAATTAAAGAGATGTGATCACATATTCTAATGCTTAGCATACTAAATCAGATTTGTGTAGCAGAGCAGAAGTCAACAGGCTTATTTCAATACTACTACTACTACTACTACTAAAAAAATCTAAACTTCTCTATGAAAATCCTTGTCCAAAAGCACTTTAAGCAATATGGCCAAAATTATATAGAAGGATGTTGCAGTTAGGTCTCTAGATCTATGTTTAAGTATCTGCTTGACTTTCCAGTGGTGACAGCCAGAATGTGTTGGATTATATCAATTTTTGTACATAAATCACTAAAATGTATGAGATAGGAAATACAGAACATCCTGAGTTGGAAAGGACCCCCAAGGATCATTGAGTCCAACTCCTGGCCCTGCACAGGACAACCCCAAGAATGTTTCCATGTCCCTGAGAGTATTGACCAAATGGTTCTTGAACTCTGGTAGGCTGGGTGTTGTTGACCATAAGGATGTAACTCATTGGATCTAGAACTGCCAATGTGTTTTTGCTGATCCTGGTGTATGTGCATCTGAGATATTAAATAATGCTAATCTAGAAAAAGCAGTCAGAACTAAAACCATCCCACCCTTCATGTTGATCACCCCCAAACAAGCAAGGTTGTTAGCTCTGCACTTCAGCTTTGCACTTGGCTGTTCATGAGAATCTGTCTGTGGTTTTAAAGTAAAATGGAACATTTTGTTTTGAGAATTCGTGTATTTCTGAGAAATTCATGGATGGAATGAAGAAGACCATGAATAGCCAAATACCATGTCAGTGTCTCATGTTCTCTGAGCCTGGATCCCCAAGGACATGCTGTCAGTCAGGTTAACTCCTGTGCTCCCAGATCTTCTTGCCCTTGCGTGGCAGTGAGCGGCAAGATACAGCTCTCTAGAAGTCACCACCATTACTTATCGATGACTCACTGTTGCAAACTCCTTGGATCCCTCAAGGAGCAGAGAAAGTGAGACTAAGCAAACCCAGGAAAAGGAACAAGAATTACAAGTTTCATGAACCTGCATGGGAACTCGTCACACTGGTTGGGCCCATTGTAACACCACAGGGGTAGTTTTTAACACTGAGCCCAAGTTATTAAATGGATGACAAAATCTTTTAAGCTGTAGTTAGGCCAATTAGGCCATATGAGGAAACAACAGTCATTAGAAATAGCTGGAGCTACATTTTTAAATAATTCTGCCGAGTAGAGTCCCTTAGTAAGGAATAGTATAATGGTTTGTTTCATAACCAAATCATGTATGCAGAGGAAGTTCCCCAGGGTGGCTGAAGGGATATTCTGGCTGACAAATGTGGTTGGTGAAGAACTGAAGTTAATGTTAATTGTTAAAATAAAAGGTTTGAAGGTTCATCTCACAGCATAACAGAGAAAACACATAAATGTGCCGTTAGTGTAGCTGAATATTTAGAAGAAATCAATGTTCAAATTGGTGTAAAAATGTAATTTCTCCCCAGAGAAATCTCCCTTGGTCTGGTGAAGCACAGTAGCCAAATGCTGTGATGCAGGCTTTCATACCCTTTAGGAGAGGGAAGCGAAGAAGGGAAGATGCTATGGTTCCAGTATTGATTGCTGTGCTTTTGCATCATCCCTGATCAACATGGAAGCAGGGAACGAGACTCAGGATTCCCTCTCTGGGGAGAAAGCATGGATTGTTAGACTGCAAGGCTGCACATCCTCCTGCATGGTCTCTTCTACCTTATAAATTATCTCTTTCTTACTCTGGAGACGCACAGCTTTGCAGCTGGGGAAGAGGTTTCCCCAGTGTAGCAAGCTACCAGCTCATGCCAAAGCCCTCTGAGCTCGTGTCTTTCCGCTGGCATTTCACAAGCAGGTGCTCACAGGCGATCATGCCTCTAACCATAAAAGGGAGCTTCTAACCTGGCAGGTGGCTGTGTTGCCTCATAGGAAAAGGGTTCCCTGTGCATCCGCCCATTTTTCATGGATACATTTGCATGAGATCTGACAGAGTTGAGAAAGAACTGCCATTTAAGTGAAAAAACCTCCCTCTGATAAAGAATCACTTCCATGAAAGGAGATGCATGGAGACAAGAAGGTCTGACAGGGCCACCAGTTCCTTGCCATGCTCCTGAAGCATTACATCCTCCTACATTTTTTATTTTTTTTTGAAAAGCCAAAGAAAAAGGTAAAGTTTCTGCCAACACAAAGAATTTTGGGAAACTATGTCTGATCCCAAATACTTCAGGTATAAATAATACACCACATAAAAACATTGCCTCCTTAGAGGAACATAAGTGTAAGAGCAGCTAAATGATTCTTCCTTAACTGCTCAAATATTTATACATTTTTGGATGCAAAATGGGACCTAAGACAAAAAGAAGGTATGTATAGAAATTTCAGATTTCTCAGTCCATGATGTACAATAAAAACAGGCTTTCCCACCTACATAGCATATTAAAACCATAAGCATTTTCATTCAACTGCTCCCAGTTTTGTCAGTGTTAAAAAGCTTCAGAAGAAACCTTTATTTTTTTTACATGCTTTCACTCAAGGAAGACGTGGCCTTCTAAAATTGTGACTGTTCTTTTAAGTTTGTAGTAAATACTGACTTAATTTTTCCTATTTTTAGCGGCCATAGGCTAAATACTCCTTGCAATCAGCATTGCATGGAGTCAGTGGGAAAGATCAAAGGGAAAGATTGCTGTGCAGTCCACACGGCCTTATGCTGGGATTGACGTCAGTGCTGCCCATTATCTATAAACGTACATTCAGTGGAGGCACAAGTAGACCTCTCTGGCTACTCTGTAAGGGAGTCAGGAGTTGGACTTTACTCTCATTTGTGACTGGGAACTTGAATTCTGTTAAGCTAAATGGGAAAAGTCTTTCTTCAAATCCATATGTTACAGCATATAAAGGAAAAGCTCCCTTAACTGCCTGCTAATATAAATCTTCAGGTTGTACATTAATAAAAGGATGCCAATTGTTAATGCTTCTGAAGCCATAATGCTGTACCTTTCTTGTACAATGCCTACAGCCATTAAATATACTATTGTCATTTAGTAACATTCTAAGGCATGTGTTTTAGATAACAGAATATGTTGATATTACCAAAGTAAAATCAACAGTGCTTGAGAAATTAGTTTTATGGTCCCTACATGGATGTCTGGATCAATACCTTTAGTTAAGACATCAGATATTAAATTCTAATATCTTTACATTCCCTTCCATGTATTGTCCTTTCTGATTTATATTACATTTTATGACTTAGGTTGTACTTTGCCTGTGGGATGGAGGTGCTGAGTATTTGCTTTTCCTTTCCTCTTTGTAAAAGTGGGGATTACAATGTCAAATGTTTAGGCAGGGAGAGCTATGGACACAATATCCTTAGAGGACTCATGTGGAGCCTTAATCTGTTTGTCTTTGAAGTGGGAGCAGGGAAATGAGTTGGGCTTGCACGGTGGCAGTTGGAAGGGGAAGGTACTGCAGAGGGACTGAGCACTTGCTGAAAGCTTTGCAAAAGCCCAAGCAGAGCCTTTCCAAACTGTTTCCATCTCTGGACTTTTACTTTTATTGGTGCTGACCCTTACCTCTCAATTACACTGGAATAAATCTACAGTAACTCCACTGAAGTTATAGTTTTGTAAGTCATCTTTAAATGACTGTACCACTATCTTTGTTCTAGGATAGAGACTAATTCTGCTTATCATGGATTCTAAAAATGCATAATGAAGTACAAGCTTTATATATTTGTTCCATGTGTTAAACTTCACGGACTCAAGTTTAATTTAAACCTATTCTTAAAAGGAAGCAAACCCTTCACTGCTTTATAGAGAAAGGATTTTTCAACTGCAGTTTTTCATCCAAAGTTAATTATCTAAATCCCTGTAAATTACGTAGTTCTGTTTTTAGAGCTACTGAGTCCCAGATATACTCGCTAACTTCATGCACTGATGAAGCAGCTCATTAATACCCAAATTCAAAATCTTAATCTCTTTTATAACAACTGAAAATGCATTTAATATTTTAATTTCATTGACTTCTGATGTTTTCATAAGATTAATCATGTTCCCAAAGAAAAAAATATCAATATTCTGTAAAGAGCAATGGAGCAGGAATAATGAAGACTAGGAAACTCTTTTAAAGATATTGCAGGGAAAAAATTACTATCTTAACCTTACTTTGTAATATAGTCTATGAAGCCATCAAATCCTGGGGTGGCCAAAATAATTTTCTCTATTTTATTTCCATACAAGCAGACTTCATTGGAGACAAACTATAGAGCTGCATAACTTTGTTGTGTACCAGAAAGTAATGTGGAACAGAACTGTGGGTTTCTGAGACTAGTTTCAGTTGCAGCATTCTGTGTGCTGTGAAGTGGAGGCTTTCAAAGTCTAATCACTTCCTGTATCGTTATAGCATTAACTTGTCATTTAGACCCTTCAGGAAGTTAGACTACAAGAAAATTTCCTCTTTAAAAATATCTAATGTTACTCCACCCTGCTAAAATGCACAGAATCGCCTTTTTTTCCCTCCTCCTTCTTTCTAAAGACCCCAAAAGTTTGATTTGATGCATCTCATACAACTCCATTTTGTGGAGAGAGACAACTGTCTGTGATTCCTTCTAATTACTGTGAAGCAGAAGTCTTTCAAAAGCTTCAGAAGATAAAACTTACCTGAATTAAGATGTCAGATATCATGGCATTTGGGAATTATGCAAAAGTAATAGAGGTGTGTAGAGACTTTTGCTAAGATGCAAATACATGTGTTACAAAGGTCCAGAATCATTGGGGCATTTGAATAACAAATAATATTTGGCTATCTAGAGTTCTTGTGCATCTTGCATTTTCTTGCATTTTTACACTGCTGAAATACAAAAATTTTAGGTTCTTTTACTGTGTAGTTTAAGGTAAGGAAAAAACCCCTTAATAATTACCATACACTTTGTGTGCTGGGCTAGCACACAGAAGAAAGATACCTACAGGATGGTGAGAAAAGCAAACAACTGCTGGTATTCACTTTTAAAGAGAACCTGAGCTTAAATTACACGTTACAGTGGGAGGATGGTTAGCAAACAATTAGCTAATACACTTTTTAATTGACAAAACTCTTACTGCACCATAAAGTCTTGGAAGTCTCAGAGACCTCCAGTGAGACTGAGAGGCTTGATTTAGTTAAACACAGTGACCTGGTGGTTGAGTGCATTCTCTTTCTCCAGTGGACCTTTCTCACCTTATTTGTTGCACTTCCCTATGTTGTTACTCTCTCCTACTTCCTGCCCCATTTCTCATCTTTCTTCGGTCTTACAGTCTCAGTTCTGCAAATCCTTCCTCTGTCTTTGGCAATTACCAGTTGGAGTATTTTCTGCTGTGGACGCAGAAGAAAAGTCCTCTGAGAAAAATGCCAGAGCCAGGCAATAAAAGGTCATTTCCCTTTTCACAGCCTTCTTCTTTCCAGCTTACCTACTGCAGGATGGCTTCAGACAGCTCCTGAAGCTCATGTCAGTCTGTCTGTGCCTCCAGAATTACAATGCCTTCTGTTTGGGGTGAGCAAAATTCTGCTCTGCATAAGCAGCAGCTCTTGCAGTTGTTACTACGTTACCTTACTTTACTTACTGGAGAAGTAAAAATACGACAATATATAAAATGTTTGCAGTGCTATGGTAAAAACTGCATCATAACTGATGTCTAAGGTGAGGAAGTACAGTATTTTTGCTCATGGTTTTATTAAACACTGCATTTGTAGGTCACTTTTCCTGTCACTGTGGTTTAATAAAGCAGCACTCTCTAACAGTGTGCATCAGCGGTGTTGGTGGAAAAGGAAAAAACACTGAGCAATGACGTTGTATTGACGCCGTAAGCCAGACACAAGTGTCTCAATTAGATGCTGATTTGGGGAATGAGAGGTTGTTGACTTCAGGGCTGGAGAATATGTTCTTGTTTTCTTTCTTTTGATGTAGGCTCCCAGTAAACAAAATAGTAATGGTGCAGAGGTAATCTGCCGAAAATATTGCCACAATGCTTATAGTAGCTGTGGAAAGAGTTCTCTGTGTTCTCCCTTTCAGTGTCATTTGTGGTCCAAGCAGCAAGGAAGTGAGCTGATCAAAACACAGATGCAATTGTGGTCTTTGTCATTATGCTGTCAGAATAATCTATACAGCATAGCTGTGGATATCCTGTCAAATAAAACAAATACACAAAGGCTTTGTGGCAGCATTGTGGACATGTATGGACACTCACCCCACAGTTAATCTTCAGATGCATCCACTCTGCATCTGTGAAGTTGCCTGGTTTAAAAACAGCTATTATCAGGTATTACGGATCCACCTGAAAAACACGTTTCAGAAGTTCAGGTGTTCATCACACTTTACTATAATATGGCAATTCTGGTTGCTCCTTACCCAAAAGGGTAAGGGTGATGTGTGAAGGTATCAAGGGTATTTTACACCCAGTCCTAGATGCTCCCATTGCATGGGGTGATAATGTGCTTAACACTTCTGAACATTGGACCCTGGAAATTTTAAGGAGATGTCTAGGTGTCAACCATGGCTAAGACATTCTTCAGTGAAGAAGAGTAGAACAAAAAACTCCCAGAGACCAGATTTTCAGTTGCTTGGCACGTCATTTGTGGCAGTGGGCACAGCAAAGCTGGAGAGCAAGTTAGAGTGGCTGTGGGCTACCAGAGCTGCCATGGGTGGACAGGCTGGGCACTGCCAGAGCCCCCATTGCCTGAGGTGTGAAGTGCTTCGCTGAGAGAAGCCTAAGGTGTCTGATTTGAGACAAGTTCTTGTGCAAACCAAAAAGAGCTAAGGTGGGAGTAACTATTAATTGGGGTAGCACTGTTCAGCCTGGAGAAAAGAAGGCTCTGGGGAGAATTTACTCTGGCCTTTCAGTACTCAAAAGATAAGGACGGACCCTTCAGTAGCAGACGTGCAGTGATAGGACATGGGGTAATTGTTTAAACTAAAAGAGGGTAGATTCAGAGGAGATATAAGGAAGGGGTTTTTTTCAATGATAGTAGTGAAACTCTTGAACAGATTTCCCAGAGAAGTGTTGGATGTCCCGTCCCTGGAAATATTCAAGGTCAGGTTGAACTGGGCTCTGAGCAACCTGATCTAGTTGAAGATGTTCTGGCTGATTGCAGGGGGTTGGACTAGGTGACCTTTAAAAGGTCACTTCTAATTCAAAATATTACATGATTCTATGAATTTTACCCACAGGGGCTGCTGCCTAGGCCACTGTCTTTTATTATTGTATTGGGAAATGAGAGAAATCCAAAATTTGAACAAATGTAGTGAAAAATGACAGGTAAACCAATGAGCTAGTCTGCACTGACTTGTCTCTTTTTTCCTTGCCATCAGAGAAGAATTTGATTGCCAAGCTAATTTGTCTCTATAACTCATTTTAAGAGGTCATAAATGAAGTTATTGCTGAGCATACAGCCATCCTAGAGGAACTAGTGCCAGGATCCTTTTATCTATCCATTGACTGCATGCTTCTGGAATAGCTGTCCAGGCCTTGCGCCAGGTCTGCCTGTGTGTGGGTGTGTGAATGAGGAGCAGGTTGTTGCTTCAGCACCTGCTGGGAGAGAGTTGTCCTCTGCCTCCCTCTGATTTTAAAGGTGTTCACCCTGAAGGACTCGGTTACTGGAAGTTGCATGCTTACACAGAAAAATGCCTCCTCAACCCACTTTTTTGGTTAGATTTTTATAGTAAGAGGTTTTTATTTAAATAAGTATATAAGGGATTTATTTTTGCAGAAAATATTACCTTTGTAGTACATAAAGCATTTCTTTTGCATACAGTGTTAAACCTGTATGAAAAAATCTTGATCTTCTAGCGGTCTTATGCCCACCACACAATCATTCCCTTACGTGCTAATCCAGCTGTAAGTAAATGAATAAGGTTGAAGCTGTTTTTTAAATAAGGTTGTATAGTGGATATGTAATAGAGGATGCATAATGTAATAGAGGATGCATAATGTAATCTAATCTTGAACCAAATGTCAAAGGAAAAATTTGATTTGCAGGATGTTCACACACCCTAGACAAAGTCCCTAAATAGCTGTGTGACTAATTCCAGTCCTAATTTTAGGTACTAGTAAACAGAAGATATTAGAAGTTTTTGCCTTGTTTTGTCCTTATAGGTCTATTTTCTGTAAACAAATCCATAGGAGGGCAGAAGGACAAAAATCCAAAGGGTGAGAATGCAGGTGACAAAGTATCATGTGAAAAAGTTAGTGTATATGCTGTTCAGCATGAAGAATAACATCATGAAAGCATACTGAAAAATGATGTAGTAAATTCTGTTATCTATAAGCTATCTTGATTTCATATTTACGAGTAGAAAAACACTCTTATCCTAATACCTTATCATTATCCTAACACCATACTCTGAACATGTTTAATTTCCACAGGTATCTGAAAAATTTCTGATCATGTAAAAACCATGAGAAAAAACCATCTGCCTAAATCAATTGTAACTGCAGGATATGTCTGGTGTAAATGATCAGAATTTAGTCAATGGTGCATCTTTACATTAGCACTTAGAAACATCTTTATATTAGCACTTCTTATCCTCTGTCCTTTATCTTATACAAAATTGTTAAGGTACTGGCTTGTAGATTAGGAAAGCAAAGCAAAAAAAATCTTGTTCATTAGTATTAATCAGAACAACCATGTATTAGCAGATCTCTTGAGCAAGAATCTTTCCTTTCAACATGTTCTCCAACTTCAACAATCAGAATGATTGCTAGAAATCTAATTTTTCAAAATTAATTATGATGGATGGAGCCTTTGTAAAAATTATATTAATGAGGCTGTCAGTTTTTCATGCCTCTCTATTCTTCCTCACAAAAAAGGTTCTTTCCGAGCAGACTCCTCTTTATTTTCCCCCACAAATACGTACATCAGTCCCTTCCACCCAATGTGAGCATGTAATCAGGGTCCAGACAGACCTATTGTCTCTGTTACTGTTTTGGAGGAAGTAGATGGAAATAAACCTACATTTTGAACAAAGATCTGAAATTTGGCTCTCACTTCAAAGTGGCAGCAGCTACTTTTTGCCGAAATTATGAAAATATAATTTGATTATAACCCATATCTTCTTGCAAACCATTCCATGAAAATTTTGAGATATTCTCACACATAATGATGGGATACACTGTGTGCTGAGTAGGAGGAACACATAAATACGTATTCACAGGTGAAAATGTTATATATAAACTGTTAATAGTATTAAGCTGATTTGTCTGTTTAAAGTCATAATTTCAGTCCTATATGCTTTAAATTGCCCTAACGCTAGAAAGCCTAGTTATGAGGTTAATTCCATGGCTAAATATGCAGAGTTCACCTTACTTTTTTGCTCAAAATACAAGGGTTGTTTTGCAATGAATGCAGAGGAGGTGCCTGCAGGGGAGTGATCTACTCCAAAACTTTTAAAGGATGTTATAGTTAAAGGATGCTCTAAATTGTACACAGTAGATCTCTCTCCTTTGACTGTAGGGGGAGCTTCAGCAGCTGCCCAGATCATATGATGGATCTCTCCAGCAATGCTGAGCCAGCACCAGCAAAGGTGCACCTCACTTTGAATGACCAGAATCCAACAAGAGTGGTCACCTCTTACACAAACCGAGCAGTAGGCAAATACTGAGGTGAAAGAGGAGGAGACATCTCTATGTGTTCACTTATGTGTAAAGCAATGAGGTTTTAAATTTAGTATTCATTCTACTGGTGAAATTAATCTACTGGTTAATCAAGACAATGGCATAAGAGGAAAGGGAAAAATTAAATTAAACACTAGCCCTTTCAGATAGGAGACATCATTTCTGGGACATTTTAAAAACAGAAGGCTCCATGCGACACATCTGGTTTTTGTGGATCTCCTGTTGACTCCAGACTGAGTGCCACAGGGTGGCTGGCTACAGAGAAGCTGAGATGCAATTAATATGCCAATTATAGTGGTCTGGTGTGTCTTTCCACTTTGATGTATATTCTCCTTTGTGGTGTTTCTTGCTATTCTGCCTATGGAGTATATTCTGTCATAATCATGTGGAAACAGAGTGGAACATTTGGAAAATCAGAGCATGTACACCGCATGAACCTGTATAATTTTATGGACCGAAGGGCAAAATGAATGTGCCAATATAACCTAGGAAAGTTGGAAACAATTTCCTGCTAGGCAGCACAGAATAATAGTTAAATACAAAATGCTGATGTGTAGTTTCTGTTCTTTACAATAAGAACCTGTCATGTTTAGGAGAGTCATGCGAGTTCTAGGAAACTGCAGTAGGATCCTATATATAAATTATTAATCACGTTTTCCAGAAAAAAAAGACTCTCCAGTTTCCTTGGTTTTTTTACAACTGCTACCTCTGTACTTGCAAATGAAATTATTTGAAGAACACAGTTTTGAAGAACAAACTCCTGCTTTGACCTTACATATGTTTATATAGTCACATTTGTTAACTGTGGGAGTAATTGGTGATATTATCAGAACTCGTCCATAGTTTTTATTTTAAGGATGAGAAATATCAGAGAAGTTTAAGCCAGCATTTTCAAAGTACAAAAGTTTAGCTACTCCTGTGATTTGCAGTAAACCCCTTTCAAAAAAAAATGTGAAGCAACTTACTCAATGGAGTGTTTGAGTCTCTGAGTTCAGCTGACAACCCTTCTAACTTTCAAACCAGCTGAACATCCACCATGACTCTCTATTTTCAGAGCAGTTCAGTATCTTTAAAATTGTTCTCAGAGTAGTTGTATGATAAATACCTAATATTAAACTTGTCCAAATCTGGATGCTTCTAAAATAGATTTATGTGAGTCATTTGAAATAAGCCAGTGGAAGAAATCAGGTGTCTCTGTTGTCAGGTCTACTTCTAGACCTACTGGCCTGTTTCCTCAGAAGTCTGGAACAGATTTCTGTTTTATGGTACATGGAGATAGTGACTTTTCACTCAGCCAAGCAGCAAATGCCAAAGTGTAAGAACATATATTTCTATAATGGTTTAGAAAACAGTGCCAGATTATGAACTGAGTAATCATGCTTTATGTAGTTCCCTTGTTCAACAAATATTTTGGAACTAGTACTCCAGCTTGATTTAGGTGTTAGAATGGGACTACATAGAAAAAGATGTAGAAGTTGAGCAACAAGTTTTTTCCCTCTTCCCATGCCACAGATCTTTTTCATGTCTGTATTTCTGTCAGTATCTGATTCTGGGATATTTAACTGTGACATTGTAAGAGCATCTTCAAAGGCTGTCTGACTTCCCCCCTTATTGACCCTTTTAACAGACATTTGCCTCTGAAGAATACAATGTCTGGGGTGTGCAACCAAAGAGGCTGTTTTTTAGTGGTTGTATTAGAAAACGCTCTTCACAGAATAGACATCGAAAAGCAGCAGAATACGTTTTTCTGTTATAAGAATGAGATGTTACAATCATATGCGTTTAACCTTTGACATTGCTCCTGACATCATCGGCATGTCAACTGCAGCAGATAGTGCGAAATTACCAACCTCACAGTTACAGATTTTAAAAGGAAAACAACAGATCTTATACCTTAGTTTTCTTCCTAAACAGGCCCAGAAATACTGTGTCACGTCATTGACTGAACAGTCATGGCTCAGCATTAACAGGCACTGAGGCAAATTTAAACCAGGGATTTTAGAGTGAAAATTTTTCTTGTTCCCATAATCACTTTAACTTTCTCTGAATTATTTAATTACTGTGTTCAAGTCTAATTGGTGTGTGTAAGTATTAGATTATTCTTCATGAATGAAGCAATGTGGAACTACCTGCAGTATTACGCATGGCAAATGGTTGTGTATAAAATAATTATTTAAATGCCTATGATCAGCAAATGTAAGTCTTCTGTGTCCATGTATGATAAAGGCAAGTGTGTTTCCCAACAGAAAACTCTGCCATGCAAAACTTTGTGGCACAGCTGTGGGAAATCATGAAGCTCCTGTGTTAAAACCCTTTGGGGCAGTTAAAACACTGTCACTCGTTAGCATAAAAGGGACGTGCTACAGAGGAAGCAGCAACTCATGAGTGTCTTCTCCTCATTTTCTAGGGGAATTCAGTTCATTTGTGTTGGTTCTGCTGCTGTTTCGACTTTCGTGGACTATTTGGCCTTTGGGATTTAAAAGCCCTGACAACCAGCCTTGTGCAGCCCACAGAGCTGTCCTGGCTATGCAGACTACATGTCCTGCTTGGCTCCAGCCTCACCACGTAACAGCCTGCATCTTGCACCAGGAAGCAAAATGAATATAAATAAAGGCTGTGGAGAAGAACAGGAGTCAGGGCATTACCAAGCAACGCTGGGACACAAAACTGTAGGGAATCAAGTTTCATCTCTGCTGTTGTTGCTCATAGAGCTGTTTGTTTTTTGGAGACCAATCCATGTGCCATGAAGGTCACAGATAGCTTTTCTTTTTTTTTTTTTTTTTTTTTTTTTTTTTTTTTTTTTAGGGTAATCTTTATCTTTCCTTTCTGGACATTTTGGTTTGTATTCAAAATGAGAAAAGAGAAACAGATTTGTATAACAAACTGGCTGATGCACATCTGCACTTCAGCTCCGAGGCTGAGCAGCTATTTATTCTAACATAGTCTAGAGCCAAACAAATGAGACTAATTCTCCTTCCTATCCTGGCCAAGCCCAGATTGCTGAGTTTGGTGCCAGAGGGCTCCTGCAGGAGAGAGTGTCAGCTTCACCTGGGTCACAGACAGTCCTTGTCTATGCACAGTGTGGTCCTGTGGCTCTCACTGTCCTTGCTGCCTTTGTGCTCCTTCTGTGTGGGAAAAATAGCAGATAGACCTTGTAGCATCAGAGTCGTGCTCTCTGGTGCTCCTCAGCTTGTCTGCGCCCCATATATCTATAATCTCTCCAACTCATTATTCTTTGCCTATGTGAATAGTCAGAGGGATCTCTGGGGATGTTTAGAAATGGACTGATTTCTTTAGGGCTAATTGCTGAGGTACAAATGTGCCCAGCATGGCGAGAAGGCTGAGGGGAGCAGAGAAGCTGTGCTGCTCACAGCCCTCTGTAATGCTCTGATCTTGTGGCCATGATGTGGAAATGCAAACAACTGACTAAGCTGACAGAGACACTATTTGCGTGTCATTAGCCCCTGTTTCAGTGTTTCTGACTGAGCAGCTGGGACAATGGCATATGCCTACCTTTTACATGTCTTTTAGGAAGTAAGACAGCGTGGGATGTGGATGAATGTTTCTAGAGGAAGGAAACATGCAGAAACACATCTCAATTTGATTTTTATATGCATTATTAGAAGTTGGAGTGATCTGAGCATCTCACTGAGCTCACACTTGGGCCCTGATTTGAATCCTAATTGTACATACTGTGAGAAACAGAGCAAGCTATTGCACTTCTTTTCAACTGAGTAGAAGTCTGAATGTTGTCCCCTCACAATCAGTTGATCTGGTTTTAATTTGCTCTGACCAAATCTCACATTTTTCTGTGAATGATTTGCTTCCTGCAGGGACTATTCCTCCGCCCCCTCAACTGATGTTGCAACTGGAACAATGCTTAGAACATTTATAGTGCTTTTTTTTCTCCTGTTTTTTTTCTTTTTCTTTTTTTTTTTTTTGGTTTTTTTTTTTTTTTTTTTTTTTGTTAAATAAATGGTCTCTGAATCAACTGCTTTTCTTTTCTAGTTTCACTGTCTATATTTTCAAGGCATGCACAGGGACTCTTCCTCTCAGCTATGGCTATTTAGCTTCCTTTGAAACATGGCAGTGAGCTAAGCTTGATTTTTTTTCCAAAAAATGTAGAGTTTTTTTAGAGAAATTGATCCCCTGCTCTGATTATTAGTCCAAAACCAGGTCATAATGAACCAAAACTGTAAATCATATCCAGTGGGACTGCTATCAGAACAAAACTCAATTCAGCTGCTTCTATCTAGCCCAAATTCATTCAGATCAAGATAAAAGACTTCAAAAGACTTTACATCAGCTTTCAGATAGTGTAGGATTAGGTCCATAATCCTACATTTACTTTAGGTGATTTGATATTATTGGAGGTGAACTTGGACAACACCTTCTCCCTCAATCATATACTTCAGGCACAGACAGTTACCTTAAGCTGCAGCATGTTAAGTATTTAATTAGGTTTAAAATATCAGTCTTCAGTGGGAGCAAATATGATCATTTCATATTACTGCTTCTCATTGCACAGCTGTCAGTGCTACCCTCTGTTGCTGTCACTGATAAGATATATACCATTATTTAGAATTAGGCTTGCAAAATTCTGTGGCCAGACTTCTCATGAATGTGTTGTGCCAATTTTAGCCTTAATGACTGTATACATATGTATACAAATACTTTATATACATATAAAGTATTTTAAATTGTTGAAATGGTCTTCAAAAGCCTTGTAAATAGTCTTAAATCAAACACAGTGGAAAAGATAGCACAAGATATTGTGTTTGCTGAATAGATTCTTAACTGTTTCACAGTTCTGGTGCTGAATTTATTTAAGAGATTCTCCTCTTCTAGACTTTGCTATTGTAAATAGGTAGACATAAAGGGGGCTTATATAACAGCACTGACAAAACAAATAAAGGTGGTAGCAACTCCATTCCAGATCAGGAATCAAGCTGCACCATACAGCAAAAACCAGAGGAGAAAGAATATTGCTAGAATGTAGGAAAGAGTTGGACAGAAATATTACAAGAAGATATCCTGTGTTCATGATATGGTGTCATATGATTTTGTAAATCAGTAATGGTAATTTTCCATGATCTCTGATTACTTTTTTCTTAGTCTGACTATATGAAGAATAGAAATTTTAATCTGATATACGTTTACTAGAACACTACTGAATTTGCTTGCCAAAATCTGCTAGCTTTTTGTTGCTCGGTTAAATAAACCAGACAACCCTTGAAAAAGATAATGTTTTGTGGGTGTGAAACAGAAGGAAATATAGCTGCAATTTAACTGGCAATGTATATTCACCTGCAAAGCTAGTATAGACATGTGAATTCTCTGTTCTACACACTCAGAAACAAATACATTTAACATCACTGATTTTCTTTCCAGCAACATCTGTACTGGCAACTCTCAGTTATCTCACAGTGTAGTGTGGACCTAACCCTTGAGGGTATTTTATGTTATTACTATCCCCGGGAAAATATATTGAAGTGGGTGTATATAATTTTTTCGTGATGTACAACCCACTTTTTGCAGCATATCACCTCCTGTACTCTGAACAAAACTTCATGGGAAAAAAAGAGTTTTCTCTAGTTTATAGACTTGTGTCTGCAGATTATTGAAATTATTTTGCAAATAATTAAATTGGTCTTCAAAGACAATAAAAAATCCTGTCCAAAAGAAAATGTGAGGCAGCTGAAACCTACGAGTTTGTACCAGCTCTCCACTTCCAAAGTAATCTGAAGGACAAACAGAACTAAAGTAAATAACCATCCAAATGCTTACCTCGTGCAATGGTGAGTCACTGCACAAATGCTTTCGACATACATCCTTTCTCTGAAGCTGCCCAATTTATCTACACGTTGTTTCCCAAGTGTCTTGGATATGCATAGCTGGGAGAGATCTTAAGAGATCCACTGCAGAAATTGTCTTGCTTGGAAGCGGATTGGCTATATTGAGACCAACTACAACAATATCTGTCTTAAAATCCCCCAGTGAAGCACTTTCTCTAACAGCCATAGCTAGCTTTTTTCCCAAGTGGTAGACTGTCTTTATTCTTGTAATAAATGTTCTTCAAAGCAGCATATTTTTACAGAACAAGTTAAATTGAATTTTTTTCCTACCCTCAATGGGCATGAAGGAGAATTGAATGGATTTCTTCTTTTTGCTTTCCTAACCCACAGAGTCCAACTGTTTCTAGCTACTCATCTTACCCTGAGGAAAGTCCTCGGAAAGTGAACCAGATTTGCTTTCTCAGCCATTGTGCAGTTGCTGGCATGGTGGGTGTTAAGACTGAAGCTGGTTTTACAACACAAAGAAACTAAAAGAGCAACAACTGATTTGCGTTAGAGTCTTGCAGAACTAGGTTCATCACGCATTGACGTAAAACATACACATATTTTCACAGTATATGAGTATCCCAATCTGCCTATTTCATCACAGTGAATTTTGGGGCCTTCAAAAAGAGTTACTTGTATCCTGTTTCTTTCCACTTTACAGAAACTGAACCAAGACTATCATGAGTGAATTTCATCAGTCCCAAAACTGAGTGTAACCAACAAAATGGAACCCTTCAGTTATCTCAGCATCTCAGTAGGATCATGGTGATTTTATGGAATCATAGAACGATTTGGGTTGGAAGGGACCTTAAAGATCACCTGGTTCCAGCCCTGCTGTGGACAGGGACAACTTGAACCAGACAAGATGGTTCAGAGCTCTATCTAACCTCTAATCAATTTGATGACCTTCTTTGGGACTTGCTCCAGCAGGTCCCTGTCCTTCCTGTGCTGGGACCCCAGAGCTGGATGCAGGGCTCCAGGTGGGTCTCACCAGAGCAGAGCAGAGGGGCAGAATCCCCTCCCTCCCCTGCTGCCCACGGGGCTCTGGATGCAGCCCAGGACACCTTTGGCTCTCTGGGCTGTGAGTGCCATGGCCAGGGCATGTCCAGCCTCTCACCCAGCAGCACCCCCAAGTCCTTCTGGGCAGGGCTGCTCTCGGTCTGTTCATGCCCAGCCTGTGCTGATACCGGGGGTTGCCCCAACCCAGGTGCTGCACCTGCACTTGGTCTTGTTAAACCTCATCAGATTCCCATGGGCCACTTCTCGAGCTTGTCCAGGTCCCTCTGGATGGCATCCCATCCTTCAGGTGTGTCAACAGCACCACTCAGCTTGGTGTGATCTGCAAATTTGCTGAGAGTGCACTTGATCCCTTCATCTATGTCATTAATGAAGTTATTTAATAATACTGATCCCAATACAGACCCCTGAGGGACACCTCTTGTCACTGATGTCCACTGGGACTCTGAGCTATGCACCACTCTCCTCTGGATACAACTGTCCAACTGCTTTCCTATCCATCTAACAGTCTACTCATCAAAGCCATGTCTCTCCATTTTAGAGAGAAGGATGTTGCAGGTGATCATGTAAAAGGCTTTACAGAAGTTCAGAAAAACAACATCTGTAGCCCTTCCCTTGTCCACTGATGTAGTCACTCCATCACAAAAAGTCACTAGGTTGATCAGGAAGGACTTGATGAAGTCATGCTGGCTGTCCTGAATAACCTCCCTGTCCTCCAAGTGTTTTAGCACAGCTTCTAGGAGGATCTGTTCCATGATCTTCCCAGGCACAGAGGTGAGGCTGACAGGTTGGTAGTTCCCAGGGTCCTGCCTTCTACTCTTTTTAAAGCTGTGTACTATGTTTTCGTTTTTCCAGTCACCTGAGATTTCACCTGACTGCCATGACTTTTCACATATCACGGACAGCTAAAACTACACAGACGAATAAAAATTCAGCCTGAAACAGGCAGTGGCAAATAGAGATGTGCCATCTTAAAAATAAGGTAAAGCTGTGTTTTACTTCAGCTGCTGTGGAGGACAAAATCCTATCAACTTCTATAGAACTGATTTAGGGTTTAGCTAGTGTACAGCTGTATGAGTTAACCTCGTAAACTACAACCACATAAACTAAGTGTTCCCTCTAGAAACATACTCACTGCTGTATTTGAACTTGCCAGGCTTTCCCTGTTGCTCCATGGAGTCTCTGCAACTAGAGCCATGTCTTGATGCAGGACAATGGGTGCCTGGTCCCCTTTGCTGGAGATCAGAGGCTGCAGGGACTCCATGGAATAACAGGGTGTGCAGAGAGCTCCATGGCTTCTATGTGGTCTAGGCTCCTCCAGTCCTTACCCTGCCGCAGTCTCACCCGAGTCTGAAAGCAGGAGGAAGGCAAGAGCATAAAACAATAATGGAACACCTTAAATGCATTAATGTCATATCCTTTTGCCATGTCCTTTAATTCTCTCTAAGAACTTAGCATGTACTCAGTTCCTCTGAAGTTGTTCATAGAAATCTGAGCAAAAAGACAATATCTGAATAGAAAAAGGGCTATATTAAAATTATTCACTTGAGGACATCCACAACCTATTATTATGAACATTAGATTTGGGTCAGCACAGTGTGTTGAAATAATTTGCATCTATAGGAGTTTGGCTGTGTACTGTCCAGTTTGCTAATCCCCAGGCATGTCTTTATCTAACAAAATGTTTCATCTTATTCTGCAGAAGAGACATTACAAATAATCCTTTAAATCAGGAATTTCTAATATTTAAAAGTTCTTTTATGATGTGTCTTCTGATTGCAGTTGAAAGAAGAAAAACTTGTACTAGGAGCCAAACAACTGTCAGAATTAAGCCAAGTATATTTAATTTGAAAGATGTAGCTAGTCTGCAGTTTTATTCTAAAGCTGTAACATCACAAGACTTAGAAATCCCACCTCTTGAAATCAGGAAATTCAGACAGCAACATTGACAACTTCACATTTATTTATTTTACCTTTTTAAAAGGTATCCTTTCTTAGAGCTATGTGTAGCTGTCAGCCACTGTCCTTCTAGTTCATGCTTTAGCCACAAAGATATAATGAATATTTTACACCTATTATCTGATTTATCTCTATAAATATTTTTACTGTGTGTAAACTGCATTTTTTAAATCCTTAATTTCTATTTGTAAAGCATGAAATAAATTATTAGTTTTGTTTGTATCAACCTCCATAATAACATCTTGTGCTGTGCTTGCCAAAAGCCCCATTAAAGACATATGTGTTTTGACACAGCAGTTCCTGTGACAGAATGTGTACCACTTACTAGCAGCTGCAGCTACACTGGTTACTGAAAATTAAACTAAACAAACTGAGAGCTACTTGAAGAAAGTGTTTCTGATACCCTGTCTAGAATTTTTCAAAGTAAAGTTTCAAGATTTAGCTTACAAATAACTCTCTTTAAATCCTATTTCAGATCAGATTGAACCCACAGTTAGCTAATTTGTGTGAGGACACATTATTCAAATCCAGCTTGTCTTGGTGATTTTGGAATCCGTCAGTAATACATAATAATTGTAAATTATGTTTATCTTGACACAACACTACTCTTGGAACAGTGCATAATGTGATTTATGCATGGAAAGAAAGGAGAAGAGAAGAGAAGAGAAGAGAAGAGAGGAGAAGAGAAGAGAAGAGAAGGGAAGAGAAGAGAAGAGAAGAGAAGAGAAGAGAAGAGAAGAGAAGAGAAGAGAAGAGAAGAGAAGAGAAGAGAAGAGAAGAGAAGAGAAGAGAAGAGAAAAGAGAAGACTGGCTCTTTTTGCAGCAGCAGCCTCACTATTTACCCACCTCAGAAACATAGGCTTGAGAGACTGGATTTTGATCAGATAAAAACTCTGGCATTGTATTTAACATTTGTATTTTTAATATATTAAATTATTAATCAAGCAAGTTGATTGAGTCTGGTGAGCAAAACCCATCTGATTTACACACAATATTTCAATGAGTCTAGTAAAATTCTTTGAAAGTGTAGGGGAAGCTTGGGAAGAATGAGATGAAATGAACAGGAATTTAATTCATTAACAGTTTTGATCACAATTTACTGAGGGCAATAAAAAGAGTGCAGTAGAGTGACTAACAAATATCAGTTAAAGTTAAGAATCGAAACCATTGCTCTGCTTAGAGGGAAATGCTGGTAATATCACAGGGGTTCAAAAATCCCAAATAAATAATGTCTTTTTCAGAAGACATACTTAGTTTCTTTCCACCCTAATCACTAAAATTTACATTTTCATTATTACCTGCAGTATATGAGTAAATACATTTGTGCAAACCATAATAGAATAGTACACAGCATAGAGTCAGAAATAAGCATTTTTTTTTTGCTCAGCTTGTGTCTAGACTCAAGGCATTTGCAAGACAGACTCTCATTGGGGGAGGAAAGAAAAGCTGATGCATCTAACTCAAAAATTAGCTGCTAAAATTTAGTCATACGTTGCAAAACGATCACCTAATTGTCACCTTGAAAAACATTGTGATAAAGCAAACAAATCAGCACGAAAAATGTTTGGAAATACCAGAAGAAATTAATGAGAATCAGGAACTTACTTTGCATTGTACCAGATAACAGTGAGGTGTCTGCTGCAGCCTTCAGTCCCACATTTTATTTCTAGTATTAGAGTTAAGGATTGCTTTTCTGGGGTGGTAAGTGTGCAGCACTGCTTTTATCAGGGAATGCAGCTATTCTAGATGTGAGAGGATGACTTCAGTAGCAGGGTAAATTTTTGATGAACCAGAGAATACTTTGTCATCAGAGAAGAGTTTGTTCCTGCTTTTGTGTTCTGGATGAGAAGTGATGGATTTATGGCTGGTTTTTGTTTCATGTGGACAGGTTCATGTACACAAATTTTATTTTCACTTCACCATGTTTCAGAATGCAGCAACACAAAGAAGAGTGTACTTGCAGGCATCAAAGAAAATATAGCTGAAATTTCTTATTATCTGTATCTTGAGAAAAGATAAAATCTTAAGTTATCTGCCATTAAAAAAAAAAATCTGGTGCACCTATATCATTTAAAGACTGTGTGCTGTGGAAATAAACCCCATGGGTTAGTGAGAAAGAACATGTGCATCATGTCCCAGTCTGCACAGTGAAGTGGAAATGCTGAGAGAAGTTTTCCCTGTCATCCCTTGTGGAAGAATGGAGTTGCAGCTACATGACCTGCATTGTATTTTCCAAATGGCCAAAAAAATAGATGGGATATAGTCAGTATGAAGAGCAAACGAAAAAAGAGATGCATGGTAGCTCCAGGTCATTGTCTTGGCTATACATACTGCCTGAAATATTAAGAATGAAATACCGTCTACCAAAAATTCCTCCATTTTCTTCTTAAAGGTGTAGCTGAGTAAATTAAGTTTTTGTGGGAAACAGCTACTTTCAGTTATCTTCTTCAGAAAAGTCAACTTTATTTTTCTGTTTTACTTTTTGGGACAGCATGACAGTGAGTCACAAAACATCTGGGTACATCTTATAACCCAAGATACTTTTGTAAATGGAATACTGTATAATGGCATCCTGATACGGCATCCAGCCCAGAAAATGTTAAGACAAAATGAGATTGTTTAGCAGAACACCAGTGGGTACTATGTAATTCTAAAAAAAAAAAAAAAAAAAAAAAAAAAAAAAACACAACTATATATTTAGAATATGCTTTTTCAGGAAAAATATGATGCAATTTAATTGCTGCTTTCCATTTGCTGGATGGTCTCCACCCTATTTCAGTTCTTGTAAGACTGAGAGATTCCTCTGAATTGGAAAATTGTCAGGCTATACTTCAATTCAGACGTATTTTTTATTTCTCTTCCAGAAATGAAAGTGGTGTAATTATGATCTATCAGATAAAAAAAGCAAAATTCTGACTGGATGTGTCAGCCAGGGTCCTACTCTGAGAAACATTTCTAGAGCAATTCTTCAAAAGCTGATGAGCCATGTATGTGACTTAGGGCAGGAGAAGCCTTCCTAGATCCTGGCTGCTGGTAACAGCTCAAGGACCAGAACTCTTGGGGTACAGGCAAGAGCCTGTTGTGCTCCTGTACCTGGTGCTTACCTCTTCAGGCTTCAGCTCACCAACCCACAACCAGGTTGGTAAACAGAAGCATAAATTATTTTTCCCACATACCCTAAGGAACAGATCGACTGCTTTTAATTCTGGTCAATACCAGTGGTAGGAGCTACGATCTGCAATTTTGAAAAAAATTCAATAAATGACCCTGTCATTGATCATGTTGAAGATGTGGTGTGATTTGTGAGGAGCTCACGTGTGTCCTCAGGCACTACTCCGTCTCTCAGAGGGGCCAGGCAAGGGGCAGGGCCATGACAAGTTTAATCTGCTTAGTGTTCATTTTTTTCTGTATATGCACCTTACCCCAAAGGCCACTTGAAAGAGTGTGGCATCATGGAAGGACTCTTGTCCGGCCTACAGTCATAATTTTTATTTTCCTGAGATACTCAGGGAAATTTCTCAGCAGTGCCTTCTGTGAAAGCAACACAATTTGGAGCAATGGGAAAATGCAATCAAGTCACTTCTGATGCAATCACTGTCAGTGGCTGTCTCAATTAAAATTTTTATCTTACACAAGCAAAGCTATGATACAAAAACATCATTGCCAGGACTTTTAACATGAGCAAAACAATGTATTTTTTCTTTGTCTTATGCTCAGAAATGGTTGAGTCATGTCGGCTACAGTTTTCACAAAAAAATTTCACTGGAGGCAGATAAGCAGATAAGAAAGTTTATTGATGAAATGTTCTGCTAGACAGCATGATAAGTGATGAAAAAAGATGTTTTTTAATGCAGGCATGAGATGCTGTAGCTCCCACACGTCAGGAAATATAGTAGTAAAATAGTAATAGTAATATAGTAGTAAAACTGTACTATAGTAGTAAACCACCAAAATGTTATTTAAATCTCATAATGATGCAAGGGAATGAATTTTTTTCATAACCCCATTTTACAGAAGAGATCTTGGGATCCCTGTCGTGAGACTGGCACCAGGAAGGGCCACTTGCACCTGGAAATGCGATGATGCAAGATGACAGAAGGTGCTACCTATATTTCATAGTTTTGCTCCGAGATTTTACACCTGGATCCTCGTGTCTATCTCTTCACCTGCACAGGATGCACCACTGCTGCATGGTGTCATTTGCTAATTCACTGTATGTCAGCAGGCGGATTTTAGCTGATTTCCTAGAAAACGCTGTTGTCAACTGGACACAGTGACTCTGATGCAGCTGAGGTGCGACTCATGCTGGACTCAAAAGTCTGGAAGTAGCTCCTTCCCTGAGACAGGATGTTCTCTACTGCCAGATTTCTCTGTGAACTATTAATTTGTCTTCTGAATAGAATTACCCCTCCAATTTTTCTGACTTCGACTTTATAGTGAATGTTCTAGGAAAAAAACTTTTCATGAGGCATCACTCAAAACCCAGCTGTTTTCAACAGATAAAAGGACTGAATGAGGGTGGTAGGCAAGAGAGGTACTGAAATCACACAGCCCTTTTTTGCACTTACCAGATCATTCATGGCAATAGCTGTTACCAGATAGATAAAGAGATATTTGTCTAATTTCCTCCTAAAAGCTGGTAATGATGATAATCATCCACTGCATGCAGACTCTGTATTCCAGTGCTAAACTGCTTCAGGATTAGAAGTGTTTCTTTGTGTTTTATCTGGCAGTGAAAGAGGCATATCTACTTACCCTATTTGCTGAAGAGAAGGAGAGCTGTTAGCTCTCTCTTTTCTGAGTCTTTTCTGGGCTGAAGTGATGCATGTGCCAGATCTCAGGCTTCTTTTCAATAGCCCAACCCACCTCTTTTCCCTTAGTGTGTTCCCACAACTCATGTTTTTTGGTTCTCTGGGTGCCTGACTGCTCTCCTTTGCACTCCTCTCATTTGCACCAAGCTATTGCAGCTTCCCAAACAGGAGGGCCCAGTGCTGGGGCCCTGACAGCACTAAGCAGAGCAGAAGGATTTCTTCTCGTCTGGTGGGATATATTCCTCCAACTGGAAATTTGTATTTTCTTTGTAGTATCATGATGGGGACTCTTGTTCTGCCTGTACTTCACAATGATCTTAAGATCCTTTTCTTCAGCTTGTTGTTCTTGCTCCCATGTAGTTAACACCTGTCTGCAGCTCTCTGGTTTGTCTGAGATGTTTTGATTTCTCATTTTCTGCTCCAACATGGCAACTGTCTATTTGTGCAATGAACCTGCTGTCTGTTCTCCTCCCAGTTACCAGTAAGAATACTCAACAGGACTGGACCTTCGACAGCTGTCTGTTGCTCATCTTGCTGCTACCTTATTTAGAAATGCAAATCTATATCTACATCTATGTCTATATCTATATATATATAACAATCCAGTAATAGACATTAAATCAGGTGGTCTGCAATGCCTTCATTCTAGCTTTTATGAAAAAGCCCGTTAGTGTCCTTTTCAATGCTTTAGCTCAAGAATTTTGAATTTTAAATACTCACCAATTCTGATTTGGTTTTGGTGAGGCTTTTGGGTTTTTGAATTGTTTTTGTTTGTTTGTTTGTGAGTTTTTTTGGTTGTCATTTGCTTGGTTCGGTTTTTCTTTTTTTCTTTTTTTTTTTGTTTTAATCCTATTTTGCCAGATTTATATGGTTTTTAAAAAACAAATCTCTTGAAGGTTTTTAAAAAATAAATCTCTCATTTCTAGTTTGAAATACTACTTTTGTCATTGGTATTAGACAGATGGTTCTACTGAATCTTCTTAGTGAATATTGATGTAAAGAAGGCAAAAAGGGCTTTGGCTTTCTCCATGTCATTTGGCAATAGCCTTCCCTCCGGCTGAGTATATGGCCAGTGTTCATACTGGTCTTCTTTCACCTTCCAGAACAAATTTCTTCAGGTCTCTCATTAGCTGTATCTCTATTAGTGACTTGCCCTTTCTGGTTTCTAGCATACATAATTATTTATACATGTCCGTAGCAACCTCTCCTGGTTACCCCCTCCTGCATATTTGCTTTTTGTGTTTGACCTTGGTGAAAGGCCTCTCTGTTCCTGAATCCTGCCCGTGTAATGGGGAATTTGATACTGCTCCTACGTCTTCAGAAGGTTAATAGTTCTTCATAATGTCTTTATTCCCTTGCAATTGTTTCTCTAGCTCTTGTGCCTGGACTTTTTAAACTCTTTGTTTTTGGAGGCCAATTATTTTATTTTTTTTTTTCCTTTTCTACTTCTGTTTCTTTTTCTTTTTCTTTTCCAAAAATTACTATTTGATTATTTTTCACTCAGTCGCCCTGGTTTTCTTCTCCTTCTCTGTTAGAATACAAACTAGGATGCTGTTTTAGCCATCTATGACAAATGTTCTTTTCAGATGTCTCATACTACATTTATCACCTGTGGGACAGTGCAGCAAAGAAAGTATCAGTGGTACAGGAGGGAACATCTGTTATATTTGGCAGCCATGATATACAGTAGAAATGTGAGTAAACTTCTTACTAACAATGCCATAAATTCAGGCAGATTCAGCTGGAAGTATCAAGATTCTTTAAGCAAGTACTGCAGAATAAGACTGGACAAAGTAATAAAGATTCCAAAATGAGACAGAGCCTGAGCTGAGGAGGAATAGGGTGAAATGCACTGCTGTTCATGGTCAGTACTTCCCAGGACAAAGTTCCTGACCCCCTGAAATACAGGGCATAGAAAAAAGGAAACCAGGCAGTGATGTTGTACAAGTACACTGAGCAGTTATGGGGAAGTTCTGAACAAAGAGCATGAATTTTTCTGCTGTCACATGCCTGCTATTAAATCCTAGTGTATCAGATGGCTAAAATTAGAAAAGAAAGTAGTTTTGCAATGCTTCTTTAGTAGGTCATGCATTTGTTTCATGTGTTGACTGACACGGTAGCCCAGTTAGTGGTGTGTGACAGCTGCTGGTTTCTGGTCTTACAGGTAATTGTGTCAAGGCATCACCACAGGTTTCAGTTCATGTAACCTCTCCACTTCACATGGCTTGCTCTGAAGGCTTTAAACTCCATGAAACCTAGTCACAGGAAGGAATTACTAATTTCATTAACAGCAAATATGATGAAAAAGAGGCATAAATTGGAGGACTAGGAAAAAATATTCTTCAAAATTTGTATTAAAGTTTGTAAAAAAATTTAGACTCATCAAAATATTCCATTTGATCTCAGTCACACCTAATCTTAATGTACTGAGCAGTAATCACAACCGTAAGATTTTGTGAAGCAGTTACTATGAAGTGCAAAGTTTGGTAAATTTATTCACATATCCATTGCCCAAGTTGGCAGACTATTTCTGGCTTTTAACTTTAGATAAATTATGTGTGGAATAATTTTAAAGTGCCTAAAGAGGGATGGAGATTCTGAAGAGGAGGGTCTGATCTCTCATATTCAAGAGCCAGCCTACAAACTTTCCACTATTCTATTTATCCTAGCTCATTTGGGCAAGAAGACATATATGCTCAGAAAATTATTTTTATGTCCTAATTCCAGAATACTGAATTCCTGACACACTTTTAGCAAGTGTCTCTAGCCACATTCCCAGCTTAGCTGTCTATATTTGTATTGTTTAATTCCTTTCACTTTGATAAAACAGAGGGTTTCGTTTGTTTTTAAACGTGATTCGGCCTTGAACACTTAAGTAATAGAAGCTGGTTTCTTACCAGGTAAAGCATAAAAAAATAGCTATCTGGCATTGCTTTTAAATTCAATTACATAAAGTACATATAAGGCAATGGAAACGTATTTCTTGTTATCCCCTCACTTACATTTAAATATTTCTGCACAGGCATCTGGTAAAATGGAACATGACAGCAACATCAGTAGCAGTTTTCCACAGCCAGTGCAGAAATAAAATATTTTTAAGGGAAGTACATATGAAGAAAAAAGAAGTTAATTTACAGGGGATTTTCAGAAACACCTCATAGGAATCAGTAACACAATGCTCATATGTAGCTGCTAGGAAAACTTTCCTTATTACAGCTGAGGCCATCACAATCTTTAATGATTTTTACCCACATTTATTGTTCTCATAAGCTAAGAACTGTAAGCTCAATTAAAGATAGGGACCTGAGAAAAATCCTCATTCAGTGTTGCTTTTATTTTTTTATGTTGTTTTGCAATATTTGGCATTTTCCTGGAAATGCCCCAGGTCCTGGAAACAACACTAAAAGGATTACAAATAAGAACTTTAAGAACTTGATCATGCTATGTGATGCAAAAAAAAAAAACAAAACAAAAAGAAACACAAAAACCAAAAAGCCTCAATCATCATAAAATCCCAGAAGACAAATAATAGACAACCTTTCTTCTTCAATTCCTTATTTTCCTCTTTTTTTTTTAAAGGAACATGAAATTATGTTAATAAGCTTTCAGAATGCTTTGATGAGGCATCTCTTGTGATTGAAAGGAAAGATTAGTAAGAAAAAGTCCGAATTTCAAGTTACTGACTTTTATTTCTTCAAGTCTGTTGAGGCCCTGAAATAACATTGCGTTTTACAAACCTAATTTCTGATGAAATCCTATAGAGTAACTTGCACTTCCAGAAGTCTCTAATCTATCCATCCACTCAAAGCAAGACCACCTTCAAAGTGAGCTGAGGTTTTTTCAGTGCCTTATCCAGATGAATATTGAATATTGCCAAGGATGGAGATTGCATAGCTTTCTGGACAACCTGCTCACACCCAGCCATCTTCTTTGTAAAAGTTGGTTTACTTTTCTTTGCTGCAAGATGGGAGAATTGCCCTTTGCCTTTGTGTGCACCTGAGAGAAGAATCAGTCTCACTCATCACTGTACCCACACCCTTGGCCTGAAGATAATGGTGAGGCTCCTGCCCGGGGGAAATAAGCTCAGCTCCCCTGGTCTGTGCTGGCCTGGCATGTCATCACTGTGTAAGAGCCTAATAATAAAAGCAAAGCTCCAAAATGTGCTTGGTCATTATGACTGCTCCAAACCTGAAAGGCTCCAAAAACGCCTCGTCATTTTGTCTGCTTATCNGTAACCTTGGTTTTTTTCTAACTTTTCTCTACTTTTCTCTTTCCTTCTCTTTGCTTTTTTTACTATTAAATAAAATATATCAATTTTTTGGCACCAACATCTAACCTCGTTTGGTTTTAATCTCGTTTTTGGGAATATTTAGAACCTTCTAAGTTCTTTCTGATTTATGCACAGAGAGGTAGCTTTTCTTTGCTTTTCTGGGTTTAAATCGGATCGCAACACGCTGCAGTGGAGTTCACTTGGCTCACTGTAGTTTCTGTTCGTTCTTCATGCACTGGGTGCCTGAAGAAGGCAGTGCACGGCAGGGACTGCAAAGCTGAGGTGATGCGAACATCGTGTCTACCTGTTTGCCAGATGTGGGCTCATTAGCACGGTCAGCATGCAGGATCAGGTTCTTTAGGGCTTACGAATTTCTATTTGTACTAAGAACCAATATATCGTTTGCAGAGTTATGTTTTCTCCATAGGTTCTAAGCAAAACCTAACACTCTTCATTTGGTTTTACAAAGTAGATTAAGCTTTACAGCTTCATTTCTGTCCTTATTTACTTCCCTTGGAGGACTTCAGTGAGGAATATTCAGGTAGTTTGAATCTACACGAGCTGAAACAAATGCTGGTTTTAGTACAGATGCATTCATACAGACAATATCTAAAAATCAACCTGCACTGAAACTCCAGGTTTCACTGTTCACCTTAAACATGAGTCAACCCATGAAAACTGAAAGATACTCAAAGTTTTTTATTGAATTGCTACCTCTCAGCCACCACATAATCATGGCAGCAGGTTACTCTTTGTCTAGCCTAAAGTAGGTTCAATGATAAAAGCTATAGATTATGGATGGGAAAACTGGGCATGTATTCCAGAAAAGGAATATAAAAGTGTCTGGACAAATTAAGATCACATGCTGCTCTAGATGATCTCTGAATGATGCAAGGGTTTCACACTAGAAATATGGAAATAAAGCTTATTGAAATAAGCATGATAATTTAGATTAAATTATTACTGTTATACCATTAACCATCCATTGAGTTCAGGCAAAATTTATTCTTTCCTGTCGTTACTTTTTAATCTGTACATCTGTTTAGGTCTTCATTTCTTGGTGGCATTTACTATCAAAAGAGCCAAAACAGAGGCAGAAAGATATTTTTGTATATTTCTGACTTAACCAAAGCAGGAAACACTGAAAATACTGCAAGAAGTTCAAGTATCTAATGTAATTTCCAGTTTGGCTGACCAAAGAGCTGGGTTGATCATACAGTCTGAATCACTAAATAGAGTGTGATTATCAGTCATTGTTAGTAACAAGTTGCACTCTCGTTAAACAATCATTGACTCATTTAGTTGACACAGCTAGAGATTTTAAATAGTTCTTGTTGTGGCAGTTGCACCTCCATGGTTATGAAATTGTTTGTGACTTGCTCTGTTTGACTGCTTGTTTTTCACTGCTTGAGCTGGGTGATTTTTTACTGGACGCAAGCTGGTACTGTTTACTCCTTTTATCTGAATGACTGACACTTTGAGATTTCTGAATGGGAATTTGACCTGCAATGTGTGTTATCAGATGCACAGTAGGCTGTTCTGAAGCTGATGAAAGTTCTTGAATGTATTAACACATTAATTGTGACCCCATAAATCGCAGATAAATAAGGTCTGTGATTAGAGACCTTCCAGTTCTCATATTCCATATGATCTTTGGAGACACTACCAGCACTGTTCATCTGAATTGCAAAGCCCATTCTGCACCTCAATGGAAATAATTTGTGCTTCCATTTTAGCTATCCTGGAGAAATGGATTGGAGCACTTCACTCTGCAGCAGTGAGCCAGCACCAGACGAGAAGCTCTGTGCTCCTGTCTGGATGGCATGCTTTGATGTTTGCCAGATGCTTTGAAGTCATCCTCACTCCTGGTCAGGTTAGGGTAAAAGCAAGTAAAAGCATTTTATTTACAAAATCCAAACACAGCCAACATGGTTACAGAAGTAACAGGGATTACTAGAAATACAAGTAAACCACGCATGTATTTTCTTTTCCAGGGCTTTCCTTGAAGTCTGGTTGCTGCTAGCAGGCTGTTTTTTCAGTCTCCAAACCTCTGGACCACATTGCAGTCTTTAAATCTTAAATAGAATATACTAGTTTCAAGGGCAAAGGGGCATTTTCTAACCAGCGTCATCTTGGGTTAAGCAAGGATTCATTCAAACTGACATCCTTTGCTCTTCCAACCCTCTTTCTTCTCAAGCGAAAACATAAACCTTTTGTTACTTGGGAGACAGATTTGACATACTTATGCCAGGATTCTGAACCACCCTTGTGCTTGGTTAAACAACTAATAAGTTACCCACCTCTATAATCCATCAACTTTTCATTGTGGCCAGTGGGTATTAATAAACTTTTCACAGCATTTCACACATAGTTCTTCATGAAGAACATGTAACTTAACAACGCTTGCATGAAAACATCAAAATATATTTACTGCCTGTGGCTCATTGCAGGCCCTTATTTGTGGTATGAGCAGATTAGATCTGCCAATAACCAATAATATTAGGAAGATAATTCCAGGTGTCTGACCCTCCAGGATCTTTTCTGGGCATACTTGCATGCTGGCCTGATTACACCATGGTTTTCAAGTCTGTCCCTGTTACAAACTGGGCAGTTCCTTCTTGGGGTTGAGCCTTCTTGGAGGAAAGACTGCCACACATGGTACTACAAGCAGTTTAGCAACCAGATAGGGTATCCCACACAGCTCAGAAAGTAAGGCCTTGCCCAGGGAAGCTGGTGTTTAGTGAATCTGTGGCCATGGTATATAGAGGCAGGCAGTAACTGATAAACTTTGGAGTGTGCACCAGACTACCATCACCAGTGGTGTGGCAACTTCAGGGGGACCTTCAGTATCACAGTTCATTCAGGACAGTTCACTGTAAAGTTCAAGCACAAGAAGTCTAGTAGATTTTTACTCTATGTTCTCCCAAATTCATGATGAAAAGAATACAGATAACAAGAGAGTAGGTATCTCTTCTCATTTATGGATATGGGCTTTTTTGGTTGTGGAAAGGACTGGCTAATGACAGCCAAATTATGGTGCGTTTTTTAGTGTCATCATTAATCATTTGCACTTCAGCTGTCCTTGTGAAATTGTATGCACTTTGTTTTTGCAGACTACATACAGAAGGGACCCTAAGCAAACTGGAGCTTTTCATAAAGCACCTCTGCTAGCATTTAAAATGCAGTGATTCATCTGATGGATCATTTAAATTGACTTCAATAAACAGAGATTTTCAGTAAAACGTGGAAATAGAAATGGGAAAGCACAATCAGCAGCCTAGAGTTTTCCAAAAAGGAAGAATATAATTTTATGTGTTTTCACCTGTAGCATAGCATCTCCTGGAAATATCAGGAGATAAAACAGTAGAAAAGTTACAGATCATATCTTTAGTCTAACTTTCTCACATATAAGAGTTATATCATTATAATTTAGAGTCAAAATATGACTGAGCATGAATTTGCCTGGATCATTGGCCACTATCTTTCGTATAGGGAGGTGAAAGATTTATTTTAAAATTCTGGCTGGTTTTTTTTTGTTTGTTTGTTTGTTTTTTGTGAGTTTGTTTGGTTTTTTGGTTGTTTCTAAAACTTATATGACTATTAACAGCTGAACATGAAGAGTGTGAAGAGTATAAATTCTGAATGTCAAGAGGACCATTAAATTGTGATTTATTTTTGCTATCAAGTATTAAAACCGTCGGCTCACTGCAAACTTGTAGTTTGAGCTTTGGTGTTGCTGAAATGGCAGGATAGAGACTTGCATTCATCACCAGTGTCCTCTTGCTGTGCTGGACACAGAAACTGCCCAGGACTCATCACCAGAACAAGAATGTCCCCTCATTGTGATAATCCAGTCAAAGAAGTCAGCCTGTGCTCTGCCAATCTGTCACCCATTATCAGATATAATGTATATTCCTGATTTTGGTGACATGCATTTTGCTGATTCTGCTGGTCCTTCAGTTCATCCACCTCTGGCATTAAACCTTTAGACAACTTCTAATCTACTTACTCAAGGACCTAAGAACTCAGAGGAGCTGACTATGAAACTTCCTGCCTCAGCTCTCTGACAATGCACAGGAGCTCATTTTTCAGTTGCCTTACGCTGCCATGTAAATACACAGAGGGTGACCAGGGAAACTGGGACCTTGCTGCCTCTGCAGATTCCAGAGTGGCTGCCTGCAGATGCCCATATGGTGCTCTTTGGCTGATACTTGTTGCCAGTGATCTCTGAGTATGAAATGTAAATATAAGGTAGCCTATATTACTGAGATTGGAAGGTGTATTTTATATAAATTCAGTCAAAATGTCCTCAGAAATATTCTGTTAGTTCTTGCAGTTCTTTGTGCAGCACTGGTTTCTGTTATCTGGGTTTGGTATTATCCTGAGTGTGCCAGATGATAGATGAAAAAATGAACAGGCTGCACATGCAGCACCTTCATTGCTGCACTTTTTATGAGCTTGGAAATGGGCAGCATGCCCAAGAATACTGTAGCACATTCCATGCAGTCAGTGGCCCAGCCTCTCACCACATACTACTGCATTAGATTTGAGGTACATTCTCAGGTATTTTGCTTTGTTCTCTGCAGTCAAGCTCATTTTCATATACTAGGTTTAGTCTTACTTAGGTAGCAGTGGAAAAAACAAAGAAAAGGTTTTTCTTTTCCTGGCCATATCAAATGAATATAGAGGGCCAAATTATCAGCAAGGAAAAGACCAGCAAAGACAATTAAACTAAGAGTTTGATCCAATACACCTAATAGAAACTTGATCCTGGGAAGCGGATAATGTTGATCCTGCTTAATGAGAGGAAATTAATAATTTGAATCATATTTTGTACCAAAATAATGTGGTTCAGTAAAGAAAAAAAGCTTATGTTATTAAGTCAACTGAATTATTTGTAAAGAGGTTAACTGAATAGTGTATTACAGTTCAGTTTCAATTGATCAGATTTCAGGGTTAGGCAGGCTGTGTTTCCATATGGTCCTTCACACAGCCCAGCTGTGGTTTTTGATAAGGACAATGTGCATTAGGTCTGCCTAGCTGAGTTTTAGCTACTGGTGTCTCTTCTCCCTCACCTGTGGGAAGTGGTTCTGCACCTTAGTGGGAGCTAAGACATACGTGTTTCTATGTCCCTAGACATATGGACAAGTCCTCTTTTTCCAGTGTAGGTCGGAGGTGGGATTGATCCCTGAGCTTCAGTGTGACAGCAGCAGAGCTGCACTGCCCCTGTGCCATGGCATTTTGCAGCCTCATGGATTCATCACAGACTGTTGGTATCTCTGCAGCTGCTGCAGTGACCATCCCCAACACCAGCCCAACCAGCAGAGAAATGCCTTGTCCTGTTTCCTTCAGAGTAGGAGTGAGACACAGAGGTGTGAGGTGACAGCTCCTTTTTTCTTCACATGCTCAATCTGAGAGTCTCTGACTGATCACAGTTCCCTTCATCCCCTGTTTTGTGAAATATGTACAGTAGTGACTGTACAAGACAGACAAGGTCTTGCTTTCTTCTGCTTTTCAGTTCTGAGCAAGATGCATGTTGAAAGGTTAAGCGTGTGGAGTATTTTAAAAGTAAATGTTTCAGAAAGGTTTGAGCTTCATGTGCCATCCAGCCCTTCCAGGTAAATATTTCATAAACCAATAAGATGAAAAGTATGCAGAGGCTTCCAAGTTTTTAAAAATTAAAATATTTGGATTGCACCATTCTATGGGAAATTAAAAACTGGGATATTGTTATGATTCAGCTTAATGGTTTTTAACACCTATGGGCATATTTTGGATGCTGGGTGAAAATTCACACTGAAAATTTATGATCTTTCTAGATTTTTAGACAATATCTTGCTAATAAAAAAATTTGTGATCACACCGGAAACTGTAGTTATGGTAGTTCTTCATAGAAAGGATATTCAAATTTACTATTTCCTTTAGTAAAATAATGATTAATTCCAAGGATCTTTTTCAGTTTCCAAAAAAAATAGTTTTGAGAAACGCCAAGCAACCACCCATACTATCTTCCAGAATATTAGACACTGTTTCTTTTTTATGCATAACAACACAGTTTGAGAGGCAGGATCTGCTTCAAAGTGGACTTGAAAGGGACTTCGAAAGTGTCCTTTTGTTTGCCATTTTATGAACACTGAAGAACATCGTCTTTGATGCTTTTCTTTGGAAATATTAGGATTGTTAGGTGTTTTCCTACCTGACATTAATTCATTATTTTTACCTAATTAGTAACGTTAGATCAGTATTATATACTGAAGTGAATCAATGAACCATTTTGACACTCAATTTTATTGTTCTTCATTACCCTGGGAGAAACTCTAAGGAGTTTTTAGGAATTTTACTGTTACCCGTCATGCCTTAGTTGAAGTGGCGAAAATGTCACGTATTGTATTGGAGTGGTTAAATAGTCAAAAACAAAGGATTGTGCACAGTCCAACAAAAAGTCAGGTTTCCTGTCAAATTGCTCAATTGTATTCTCTTTAGTCCATCATGACATCATCATTCAGCAGTTCCCCTGTCATCACACAATCTTGGAAGAAAGACAGAACCTGAATTTATATTGCAAGAAAACAAGCCAAGCAAAAGGAAGACTTGCGTTTGTTTGGGAAAAAGAAAAAACAAAAACAAACCAACATGTTTCAGAACAGCTTTATCTGTTACATAGACACAAAAAGCTGCTTCGGTCCAATTCTTGCTTTTTTCTACCACTGGAGAATTCCAAATGGCATGCGGTTTTTCCCATACGAAGTGCCCTGACTGTGGAATGAAAGCCATATATCATGCATGGGCAGAGACACAGTGAAGTCAGTGAGCTCTGTGTGGGTGTGCAATAGATCACAGCCCAAAGAACCATATTTCAGGGCCTGCTCAGGGACTGTGTTGCAACGAGGTCTGGGGATAAGGGTGTGCTGGATGCTTCCTGCCTTTGATCACTGCAGATCTGCAGTGGCTGCCAAGCCTGAACAAAGAGGCAGAGTTGATGCAGACCAAAGTCTCAGAGGCCAGCTGCAGAGACCAGAATTATGAGAATTTGGGGAATTCTCAGTATTTTTTTCTTTAGGCATAGGAACTGCACAAATAAAACTAGCAGCTGCTGTGACAGCAGAAGATGGCCAAAGGAAAGAAGATGCAAATTAAAAAAACCTGACTACTGAAGCTGGGCTAGTTTTCTGGCTGAAACTATAAAAGTATAAAAACTAAGGAATGTGTCCCACAGAAGAAAACATTTGAAAGCTATGATCGCAGGCTGGAGATCATGATGAGTTTTGAGTTGCGATTTGAAGACATGATAATGCCAAAAGGGAAAATTCCACAGAGACACAGTAAAATTGCAACATCTGTTCATCTAAAGCACCTAAGAGCACCCCATGAAGGGTGCTGTTATATTTTGTCAAAACTAAAAAGTTTTGGCCCACTGCTCGTGTAATGACTTTAAAAAATATTCTATCACTTTTCGTATTCACAGTTTTCAGCCAAAATGTCTAGATGGCCAATTTAAATACTTGCCTCTTGTGCCAGTATTGTCCTGTAATAAAAGTAGCCCTTTTCTGTCCTATTTTACCCTTCATTAGAAATATATGGACAGCAAACATAGTCATAATAGTCAGTCAGCCTTCATTTTCCTAGATTAGTCAAGACTTTCTTTTTCTAATTTCTTCAACTGAGAGTTGAATACCTCTGACCACCTTAACAGTCAGCCTTCCAGTTTGCTCTTTTTGAAACTTTATTGAACATGGATTCCTGGAGCACAAATAACCAAGTTATCATCAGTACCTTGCTCAATTAAAAAAAAAAAATCTCTCTGGGTAAATCCTGACAAATACCTTGCCTTTTGTTATAAATGCATTATTTTGACATTTCACTGTTGTCCTACAGTCAACTCATATCTGTGTTTTTTCTTCTTTTGAGATATTCCTAGCTGATCACAAGCCTCTCCTCTTTGGTCATATTCCCAGGTCTTGCATGTCCCGGAAATAATTAATTTCCACCCATCTGTTACTCTAGTAAAGTATGTAGTTTGTTCTTGTCCATGCTTCCACCTTTTGAGTTGAATTTTTAATGCAAATATTTAACAGTGTCTGTCATGTGGCTGAGCATGAAAAACTCCACTAGCATTCAGACAAGTATCTTCTCTTTGAGCTGTACCAGCTGTCATTTCCTCTTTAACATTTCCAGTCTCGTATGTCTGCTAAAAAGTACAACCTCCAACTCCTTTCTCCTGTCCTCCACACTCTTCCCTTCTGCTGCCAAATCAGCTTCCTATCTAGCAGCACTCTTGTCTTGCTTTGGTTCCTTTACCACAAATCCTTGTTTTCCTTCCCTTCTTCCACCACAAATCCTTGTTCTCCTGCCCTTCTTCTAACTGGAAGTTGATCCACCATCACAGTTATTTCACCTTCTCGTATGGCTTCATGGTAATCGACTGTGTTGGGTGGAAATCCTCTCCTGCCCTACTTTTGATGATCCCTGTGTTGTGGAGTTCCTGTGCATCAACCAGCTCTCTTCCCCGCACCTGAAAAACCTGAAATTTGTTTTTGAACAACTTTCAGCACTTCCATCACCCACTTCTCTCATCATGTTGACAGTTTCAAAGATGGCAAATTATGATATCACCCAACAGGTGAGCTGCCTCTCCATGAACTGATGTTTTATCCTTCCCTTATCAGCAGACTTTTTCATCTGTTCTGTTCCTCTAGTCCACTTCCTTACCCAGTGATCTGTTCCTGTCCCTTTTTTTTTCACTTCAGGCAAGTGCTTTTCCATTTGCTGAAAAGTTAAACTCTCTTGTTGCTGATCTGAAAGAGTACTGGTCTCTTCTGATCTGTTTTTATGTTCGTGCTCCTTCCTCCCAGATTTATATCCTGTTTTGTTACAGCCCTTTAGGCAGAAATCATATCATGTATTTCTATTCCCTGCTGTCCTGGAGTCCCTCTTCCATAGCTTTGAATCACAGGGTTTCAGAAAGTGCTGTGGGTAGGAGTAGGTCTCTCCTAGCACATGGCAGCTCATTTGGGATGTCTGACTCAGTCTAGCAGTTCTTGGAGCAAATCACCCTCTGTGACCAGGGTAGTGCAAAGGCCATTTATCCAAATCCTCCCCAGTCAGCAGGACTGGGCAAAGGTGCAGCAACCTTGTGCCACTGGTTTTGAGATCCAGGCAGCATGGGCAGGAGAGGTTGGGAGAAAACAACCTCAACACCACCACACAGGTGTCTCTGCTGCACACATATGACAACTCTGGCCTATCTTCCACTACACTGCTGCTATAAAACAGGATTAAAAATGTATTCTCTCAATTAAGTTCAGCACTGAAACCACATTTATATTTTTTGTTAAAAAAAAGATTTAAAAATCTCATCTTTATAAATATCTTTTCTGGTAGTTTTCTGGTGTTTGATCTTAATATTATTTACATTATGAAGGACCAGGGTGAATACTCCATCATGTTCACCATCAAGTTTTTAGGATTTTTTTTTCTCCTCTCTTAGTAAATTGATATGATATGTGTGTTTATTATGAGTCAAGGGATAGATTAGCTGTCCAGAGATTGCTAATGGCTTATCTTTGCTTTATCTTTACGACTTCAGAAAAGCAGCATAGTGACACTAAGGACAACTACAACACTCTGATACTCAACGTAAATCTTTGACAGAGATTGTAAGTGAATGGCAATAAATCACTAATTCTGTGGTTTTGAAGGTTAGATCACTTTCTTTTCACAGCTCATTATAATTATCACATTTTTAATTAGAAAGTTTGGACCAAAACAAGTTTTTGTGAAACTCTGCAGTGTTGTTAGCACCTGAGCAAAAGCAGTCTAAAGAGAGAGAGGTCAGGCTCTCAGAATCAGGGTGAATGTCTTCATTATTACTTCTCCAAGAGAGAAAAATATGAATCCAAGTATTGTCTCCAGACCACTGAGACAGCAGGCTCAGTCATAGCATCCCAGTGGCAAAATAAGAAACCTATGAAGCTGTAAATACAAGCTTCTAAAGACCATGTGACTCAGAGCTGATGCAAAGATTTCTAATTTCCTGGGTGAATAGGCAGTGTGGTTTCAGCAACATTCCTTCTAGATCCACTTCAAGTTTAAGGCTCTCCAAACTAGAAATGCCACTGGGAGAGAAAGAATAAAGCTTTGTGGAGTAAAATGCCCATCTAAATGTACCTTTCAAGGAGGACTGGCTTTTTCATGCAATATGGTAAATTACTCCATTACCTTGAATAATGTTGCCTTATTTTTCTTTCTTTGACATGCTGTCATGCTTTTTGTTGCTCTGGAGAGTAAGACTTTAAAATCCAGCATGTATTTAGTGTAATTAAAACAAGTCATCATTCCTTGAGGATTATCTAGTTAAGGAATATCTATTTAGGAAGAGAAAGTACTGTGGTTTATACCTTTATTAATATTTCATCTCAGTCTAGAAATCTTGATGTTGGAGCTGTAAAAAGCACCTAGATAAGGCAGTGACTCAGCTGGCAAAGTTTCCAAAAGACCCAGGCTGTGATATCCCCAGACAAGAATAATCACTCTAAAATAAACATTTTTAAAAAATTACCAAGAAAAAAACCCCACTGGATAACATTCACTGTTATTTAGGTAAAATTTCTGACCAGTTTGTGAGATTAAATGTCTGATTTTGAATGTGACCAAGGCTGCTCATGCCTTTTAAAAGGAGTTAATGTACCTCATTCAGAGGAACTTAAACTTCACTCAAAAAAACAAGAGGAGAACCTAACTTATGGTTAGATAACTTACGGTTAACTTACCTCAATCCCATGTTAAGCAAAATCAAACTGAAGCAATTTTTATTTGTGCTGTGATATGTATCCTGATATTATGCTATCTTTCACCCTTCTGGAGTAAATTGTCATATAAAAAAGATCTATTTGAAATAAAAATGCCTGGATTGTTTCTCTGGCTCTGAAATTTGATTGAAGAGGACACTTTGGCAGAAAGCGCATTTCTCTGAAAAAGCCAAATGTATGTCCTTTCAGTAGGTCAGCATTTGTAGGACACTGGGAGTGCACAGGACACCACCTTTATGTCTTTCCCTAGCACCACCAGGAGTGACGTGTTTGGACATAATGCTTGGAAATGGCAGTGGGTGCTGGGGCTTACGTTGGCTGTCACAGATGCAGGCAGCCACCGCTGCTCCTGCCACCAGAATGTGGAAACAGAGGCAAAAGAAAAAAACCTAATCAGCAAGAAGTTATAAAAAGAGTCAAGAAAAGCAAACACTCAAAACAAAAGATGGCCTCTGCTATAGGTCCCAAAGGTCACAGTTGTTAGCACAATGGAGGAAAGAAATCATAGAGGCAATTTGCTTTATTAATCTTTGGCCCTCATTGCAAATTGATTCTAGATACATCTGTTCATTGAATGAAGAAAAAAATGCATTTTGAGTGGTTTAGAAGCTGTTATTAAGCTTCAGTGAAACATTTCAAGGCACTGCTAATATCTTATCTTTGACAGGATTACAGAGTTCTTTTATTCAAAAAATAAATGTCCTGGACCTCTCTTTTTTGCTTCTAGGGCTAAGGATGAGCATTGAAGCTTTTTCTTTAATAAAACCCAAATATTACACCAGTATGTAATTATTTTTTTCATGCTAAATGATCATTTTAAACTCTGTTGAGTACTTTGAAATGCTCGAGGCACTATTTCTACTTTGTGTGGAGGAAGCACGTTGTCTTTTGTTTTGTTACAATGCAGACACAGACAGAGGGTGGTGGCTGTGGGGTTGCAGCCAATGATGGGTAATTTGTGCAGTGCAGCTAAAGCCCCACTCTCATGTGAGCAACAGATCTCAGACACACTGGCATGAGCTTGGGGATGTGTCCAAAGGTTTTGGAGAAACAAAGCAGAGCAAGTAACAGAAGTCTGGGGTAGTGCAGAAAACCTTCATGTAAACACAACTCTCCTGCAGCTGCATCTGAGCGCGGTCAGTCAGAGCCAGTTCAGGTATTTCTGCCTGTGTCCATGTCCTGTCCTTTGGGTGACTCAAGCTACCTCTGGAACAAAGCTTCAGGATAGAAGCATCACCTAACCAGGCTGACGAAAACACCGGGTTACTGGCAGTGCTGAGGTGTCTCAGACGCTGTCAGTGCCGGGAAATAACCCCTGCTTCTCTTCATCAGTCAGGACAGGATGACTGGAGGCCTCAGCCTGAAGAGGCTGATGGACATGTTGTTTCCTTCTTTTTAATTAAAGATGTTTTAAGAGACCATGGTAATGGAATTTATACTTACGCAATCACTAGATTTAATTTATACAAAGAGCCTCTCTGTCAGGAAAAATGTGGCAAATAAACCAGCAAAAATAGGAGGGCTTTTGACTGCAAGGTGTGATTGATAGATATGGATTAGACGCTTCAGATGAGAAACAACTGGGAGCTTTTCTTTCTTGTTTTGAGAAATATCCTCAGGAATTGTACAGGTTGGTGTGAAGACTTGGAAACAGAGTTCATTGGCAAATGATAGGAGTCCCAGGATCTCTCCAGGTCTGCCTAGGGGAAACTTCTTGCATGTTCTTGTATACAAAACAGAAGGCAGCCAACAGGAATGGAAGGAGAACAGTGCTGGAAGCTGCATTTTAATTATGGAGATTTTTCCAAAGGGACCTTGCTTGGTGAGCCGTGTCTGAGCCAGGGAAGAGAGGAGACAGATTGCTTTATACATCATCTGTCAGGAGCCAGCCAATATCCTAGGGATAAGACCAGGAAAGCTTCAAGCAGCCAACAATAGCTCTCTAGGGCTTAGCCAGATAAGCCAAGCTAGCAGGGACTGGCCCTGCTCCAATAACTAGGTGTTACACACAACAGTAGTGACATTACGCACATGGTTTCCCAGTCCTCTCCTATCCCACGTTTCCGAGGTCCAGCTCAGACCTGGTGTGACCTCAAACAAAGTCCGTCCTGGCCAGGTCTCACCTCTGTCTGCTGCATGAAATCAGCCCAGCTTTCAAATCCCTACATAGTCAACAAGTGTAAGAACAGCAGCTTAGGGTGTCATGGCAGCTCTCTTTTTCTAAGGTAGAAAGGAAGGAAGAGAGGGGGAGGGGAAGGAACATAACTCAGAGAGATACCTTTGCTTGGGCACCAGAGGATATGAGCCAGAAGGTGATGAAATGCCACCTTCTGAAACCTAGTACACAGCAAATGACATCAGCATGGGAAGCTTCAGTAAACAGGTCTCTGAAGCTTCCTTTAACTTTCACTTGCTGTGGTGGACAGCATCACAGAGGAAAATAGAATCAGCTAAAGCTATTTTCTTGGCTTCCTTCCAGCTATGCTAACCTTAATGCTGAGTCACGTGTTAGTGTTTCTTTAACCAAGATGGCACCAAAGTAACCTTCTGTTCCCTGCTGCCACAGCAGAGTGCTTCCAGAGGCCAGATTTAAACCTTTTATTCCCAGGACAATTGTCTGAGGATTGTTTCAGTGGCAGTGTGGAAGCAGAGAGCTGATACTGCTTTCCATGAAACAGAGACCAATCAGTCCCACGTTAGACCTCAATGCTTAGAAGGTACCATCAGCCCGACACAGCTTGGTGTTATTTTCTAGCTGTGCAGATTGACTTCTGCTGTTTTACATTTAAGCTGTATTTTGTAGCATTTATCCAAATCCAAGCACATTTGCATTTACCCATCCAGCTATTTTCCCACTGAAAGCACTGCCTTTGAGCCTGCTGTATTTACCGAAATCCAAGATAACGCTGCATCTAGCACAGCCTCATATATTATCTAGGCTTATTAAAAAAAACCCAAAACCTTGAATCTGTTTCTACTAAAAAACCAAAGCACACAACAACATCAACAAGAGTAGCAAAATAAAAAATCCCAGGGGGAATTATTGCAACAAATAGTACTGATTTCTCCAGTGGAGAGCTCTTTACTCTGAAACCTAACGTGATGTGTTCCTGGAAAGGTGCTCTTTCATAGTAATGTAAGCTATCCTGTGTCTGTGGGGTCAACTTGGAAAAAAAAAATCAAAAAAAAGCACTCTGGAAACAAATTTATTTTTTCTACAACAGCAATCTTTTTTGCAACCCAAATGTTTTCTGTAGTTTTGATCAGTACAGTTAGTTAGTTAGTTAGTTTGCAAGTAATCTGCACATCTACACAAATATCTTTGCAGCAAAATTGAAACCGTGGTATTTTTTGGAAATGTAATTTACATTTGTACAAAAATACTTTTATCCATAAATGAAAAAAACAAAAAAGCAAACACATCATGGTAACAAGACAGAAAAAATGGATTTGCATTGCTCATCTTAATCACAAAAGAAGCTAAAGGGTTAGTACAGATCTCATGTAAAATCTCTTTGAGTCATGAGATTCCTAATGACTTTGGTGAGCATAGTGGACACCTCAAACAGAATGGATTTTAGAAAATTCCCAGGTGACACCAGAGCAGTACCTTCTACACTTGCTTTCAGCAAAATGGAAGTATTTCAGCTCTACTGGCAGAAAGACAGAGTGCACTACACTGCAAGTATGAATACCACTTCTTGAACACCTGCATTTCTTTCAGACACACAGGTGCTTTTTATGTGAGAGATGCTGGACATCTTTCTGGCTGGGGCGGGATAGCTTGATGGCCTGGTGAGCATTTCAGCTCTGCACAAAGTCCCCCACTGGTGCCAGCACAGCAGGACATGGTAGCCAAATGGCAGGTGTCCCAGCCTGATGATTTTTATGTTGCAGATCTGAAATGAAGCTGCAAATGCGTAGTCACAATATCTTTCAGTTGCAAAGAGGTATTTGGAGATTGGGGATCAATAGCTCCCTGCATCGCACATTTATAATGTACAAAAATGTTGCTCCTCTTTTACCAGCAGTGTGCCGAATATGCTTGTTTGTAGCTCATCTGAAATGATTGCTTTAGTATTCAAGGAATAGTTAGCCTTAAAATGCACAGCTTAGCCAATATTAGGTTAAGATCCGCATTATATTATTCTTTGAGCATGAGGCACCATATTTGTGTAGCTTAATATGAGCTGCTTTTAGATACTGAATACTTGCTCTCTGTCTCCTCTTTTTCTTTCCAAACAGATTTCTTATTGAGAAAGGGGGGCAAAGTGTGTAGGGCCTGACTGGTGTGTGCCAAGGAGCAAACTGTGTTCATTGCCATAGAAGGAAGGAGGTGGGCAAAACCAAACAAACAAAAAGACAAAGCAACATAAAAGAGAAGAAGGAAACAGAAAAACAAAGGAGTAATGGAAAACCGGACTGGCTAGCACCCCATATTCCCTTATCTTTGCAACAAGCAGTTCATAAACACATGTATGCAATTCACACAAACAAGGAGGGACCCAAAATAGAAAAGCAGTAAACAGGAGAAACAACATCCTATTCACAATACTCTTGGGGACAACTGCTATAAGAGCAGTTCCCAGTGACTTCAGGGACATTTGCTTGTGCACAGCTGATGTCCCAGAAGGAGATATGTGGCAGGGAGAAAGTGTCAGTCATAACTTCTCCAATTATGCAGTAAAAATAACTATCTAAAAATATGCCAGGCTCCCTGTAAACTCCCCCCTCACTCCCCTCATTCTTGTAATATCCAGCAACATCACTCACACCCCGTTGGGCTGCCCCTGGGGCAGGAGCCCTCAGAAACAGGCCTGCCTCCAAAACAGCTGCTTTTGGTATGCATTGCAGCTCTTTTAAAGGAAAATGCTCTAATTCAGCTGCCACAGGAAAGGAATAATGTGAGACATCTCCACTTGACCTTATGAACCAGTTTTGTTGGGATGCTGGGACTGGTATCAGCTCTTTATTCCCTCCATTGTTTCTGGCCACAAGCAAACGCCATATCATTAAAAGTGCTGCTCCTTAAATTTCTTCTCACTTTGGTTCCCTTTTTGAAAGCCTAGCTTGTCTGTTTTGCTTGCTTACCAAAAATAAATGCAACTGAAGCAAAAGTCAGTGCTAATGCCCCTCCTGCACTGGCTACCCATGCCTTGTCTGACTTACGTTACTTGTAGGGAGATAAAAGCCTCATGCTGTGGCTGGTAGTTTTGTCTCAGCAGTCTCAGGGGAAAAACAATACTGGCCTAAGAATGAGATCAACTATTCCATTCCTTGGTCTAATAAAAAAAAAAACGTAAAATGCAAATAATTTTATATAATTGTTCTTGTTTGTTTTAAATAATGATTAAAAAAATTGGCTTTTCTTTTTCTCTTTTTTTTCTCTTTTTATTTTTCTCTTCTTTTTATTCTTCTCTTCTCTTCTCTTCTCTTCTCTTCTCTTCTCTTTTTCCTGTTTTTGTTTTTTGTTTTGTTTTGTTTTTTCTTTTTTCTCTTCTCCTCCCCCCCTTTTATTTTTCTTTTGTTCCTTTGTCTTTTTCTTTTCCATTTTTTAAAAAATTAGGATAATATTCCTGACCTGGAATATTCCCTTTGTGCAGAAGCAAGAACATCCTGATTATTTTGCCCAACTTCAAGACTTTATGGAGGAATCCCACAGACAGGATTCGTTTGGAAGAAAGGTTGATGCTGTTCCACAGTTTTGCACAGGACAGGAGTGAGGGTCCACTTATGGTATATTGACCTGTGGTATTCAGCAGCAAGAAGATGCTGGATTGACTTGTGAGAGGGCAGAGGGGGAGGTGGCTTCCTTGGTAATGTATTCGAAGTGCAAAAAATGTCCTTGTTACAGAGGCAGTGATGTAATTGAAGCCCAGCTCACTTATTCACCTTAGGCTTTGCCTGCAGGTGTGCTATTTCACTGGCAAATCAACACCAACCTCTGTATTTCTCCACACATGAAGGTAAGTGTTTATACCCTTGCCTCTTGAGAAAAGATTCAGCCTTGAAAAGGAGTTAGTACTTGAGGAGTCTTGGTCTTTTCAGGAGCCCCTCACAGAGGGCAGGTGCTTTCACGCTTTCAGTAACACTGTCACTCCTTCCAGGTTTCTGCAGGATCCTGTTTGTGTTGAGTGGGTCTTCCAGTGATAAATCAATCATATTGCTCTGAACTGAAAGCAGTTGGCCTTTCTTCTGTGCAGCTCCTGAAAAAGTGCCAAAGAACGTCATTGATCCACTTTACATAGCTTGACTATATTTAGTATGTGCTGTACCACAAACTCAAATATAGCCTGTGAATCTTGCCTTTTGTTCAACAGATGCAGATTATTGTCTTGACCAGGAGCACCTTAACATGTCTTCACATCTCCTGCATTTCCTCTTCATCTCTTTCTTCCTAAACCTTCGATGCTGTGTCCAGCATAACAGCAAGGTCACCAGTTCATGCACTGTTTGGAATACAGGACAAAACTCTAGTAAGACTTTTTTATTAAAAGGTGTATTAAGAATCATCTTGGCAGTATTCTTCTCCATAGTTTTTTTTATGTTTATTCAGAGGAGATAAGTGAGCTGTTAAGATGTGAATTGGTTTCTTCATTGAACTGGGATAATTTTTGAGGGCAATCACTACTTGCTGGTTTACCACTTGCTGTTTTGTGGTGTTTCATAATAAAGACATCTCATTTTTGAAAAAATGAAGCAAAAAATATGCTCAAAACCATGAAAATTGGGAGATTTTTAATCATAATTCTTTTTTTTTTTTTTTCAATTACATTATATGTATTGGTGAAGATTGAATCATTTTGTGGGAATGTGTTCAGACTCCTATGGAACTCCAATGGAAAACAGGCATTCTGTTTATTTAGACATCCGAACTTGATGCATTTCTTGCTGCATTTTGGAAAAGTTGCAGTGGCCATTGTGCTACTAAGCACTGACAAGTTCTCTTGTCTTTAGCAGGATGGTCCCAGAGCCCAGTGTTCGCAAATTAACAAACTAGCTTTCAACGGTCTTGAAGATGCGGTCTGGGAATTCACAGTTTATTATGCTCTAGTCTTTAGAAGCTCTGAATGTTTTAAAAAGATGGAAGTTATTGTGATTTCTGGAATCTGGAAATTTTCAAAAGGCAGTTCAGTCATGCCTTGCATGACCTTGAGTAGGACTGTTCATAGAATATATAGTGGTTTGGGTTGGAAGGAACCTTAAAGATCACCTAGTTCCAATTCCTACACCACACGCAGGGACACCTTCCACTAGACCAGGATGCTCAATATCCCATCCATCCTGGCACTGACCACTTCCAGACATGAGGCATCCACAGCCTTTCTAGGCAATCTGTTCCGCTGCCTCATCACCCTTTCAATAAAGAATTTCCTCTTAATATCCAACCTTAATTTACCCTCTTTCAGTTTAAAGCCAACCTTCCTTGCCCTATCACTACATGCCCTTGTAAAAAGTCCCTTTTCTGCCTTTCTGTAAGCCTTTACATATCTTTTTGTTGCTCTAGTAGCGAGCACGGAGAGAAAACCAACACAGATTTGGACCAGGAAGAAAAGGTGAAGAAGAAGTGTCTTTATTTAATTAATTCAACTAGTCTTATACATTAGTATTCTAGCATGGTATAAGGTCATTGGACCTTAAGCCGTCCACCTCCTGAAGTGATTGGTCAGTTCTCCCAACACCCATTCCAAAATATTTCTCTAGTCAGTATCACAACAATTCTACAAACAATCTGCAGGTGCAAGATAGCAAAGTTAGTTTATAAAACCTATATCATTGTTTCTAATAGTTTACATGGGAAAGGCAGAGCTCTCATGAAATGCTGCAGCCTCACAAGATGCTGCAGAAAGCTGGGAAGTTTCTCTGCTAAAGCTTTTTAGCATCCACATCTTTTAGGTACTGGAAGGCTGCTCTGAAGTCACCCTGAAGCCTTCTCTTCTCCAGGCTGAATAACTCCAACTTTCCCTGCCTGTCCTCACAGAAGTGCTCCAGCCTTCTGATCTTCTATGGTCTCTGCACTTGCTGCAACAGGTCCATGCCTTGTGCTGAGGACCGCAGAGATGGATGCAGTGCTACAGGAGGGGTCTCACATGGGCAGAGAAGAGGGGTAGAATCCTGCTGCCCACACTGCTCTGGATAAGCTCAGGATGTAGTTGGCCCCCTGGGCTGCGGGTGCAGGTTGCCAGGTCATGTCCAGTCTCTCATCCACAAGCAGGAAGTCAGATTTGTTGTTGGAGTCTGAAATGTCCTTCCATGCTAGAAAGGTAGGTTCTGATTGACTCTGTTTAAAACTTCATGCTAATTTGCAGATTCCAAGACCAAGAAATAGAGGTTTGTAGGTTACAGTCTTCATTTTTCAAAACTCATCTCTGAAGTGTTTCTTTTAAACACTCCATTTAAGAAAATCAGATTTTCAGAGAACATTTGAAGGCTGAGGAAAATTCCTTATATTTACAGAAACTTTGAACTCGTATATTCAATTAAAATGATAAGCTGAGGCACATGACTTTAAAAGGCATTATCTTATGTAACTTTTTAAGGTCATATATTAGCTATGAGCAAGAGAAGGTCTGGAAGGGTGGACCATATGGTGCAATAATTTGGGATCCAACTTGCTGTTTTTTATATAAGCGGGGAGAGCTAGTTAAGCACAATTTAGCACATTTTACAGTTTTTACTGTATGTATGTGGAATTTATGAAAGATCTTCCCAGAAATGAGTTCACATACAGAGATTCCCAACGTGGCACATTTGGAAAACACCTTGAAAATAATTACTGTGACAAAATTAGGAGCTCTGCTAAGAAACTTAACAGCATATTTCAGCAGCTGGTACTGTCTTCTGATATATTGGAAGTTCAAAACCTCAAAATTATGCTCACAGTGGGAAGTTGATCCTTTCCAGTTGCTCCCAACTTCTCTCTCTGAAGCATTACCGTTAAAAGAGCTGTGGCAGTTTCAGCACATCTGTGCTTATGATTTTAACACCAAAATCCCTCTATTTAAATTTTATCTTTAGCAGCTGAGGAAATGCACAAATAGAAGCAGATGTCTTATGGGAAAAAATATTACCAGAAACTTAGGAACCAGTGCAGATTCTTTGGGAATCCATGTTTTCTCTGTTGAGTTTGGATGGTCCTGCTTTTTGCACAATACTATTAAAGGGAAATCATGCTTGCTTTTGAACCAGAAAATGCTGGCGCACTTGGAGCCAATGCAAAAATGATGCTGTATTCAGGAGACGCACACTCCTCTTTTAGAAAGTGAGATCTTTGTCTCTGGAGAGAAGGCCGTGTCGGGTTGCTGCTGCCTGGGAGAGGGACAGCTTAGACCTGCCAAAGAGCCAACCCTTTGGGTGGCTCAGGAATTTCGGTGATGGGTTTGGGACAATGCCATGCTCATTCTTTGGCTTGTAACAGGGCCCACATGATGCATGAAACTACTGAAGATGAAGAAGATAAAATGGAAAAGGCAAGGCCATTTAAGAGCATACAAGTAAGTGTTCCTGTAATCATCAAATAACTGTAAAGTGTCAGAAGTTCCAGAAGTTGAGAGGAAGATATTAAAGATGGCACTGTTCAAAGAAGAATGACACACATTTTCCAGAATTTTATTCTGTCCCTTGGTCTGGATGGAGCTGAGCATGCATTCTTCCTCCCACTCTGTCTCACCTCTTTCTTAATTTCCTCACTGTATGTAAAAAACAGTAAAAATTTAGGAATTCCTGGACATCACAGAAGAATGAATCAACGGCAAAGCTCTCTCTGTGGACTTCTATTTCTATATACAACCATGTCATCTTAGTGAGACATGAGTTATTCTGATTTACAATCTTCTTCTCACTAATCAGAATGAATCACTTATAGATAAGTGTTTGCAAAGTGATGTTGAGCCTCTCTGTTCAAACCGGGCAGTGACCCAAGAGGGAAATTCAGTTTTCCAAAATACCCTTAAATCAATGAGAAAATGGAAAAAGAGGAACTCTACAGACTAAAGATTGGCCGATAACTGTCTTTGTGTATTGACTGTATTTGATAGAAATATTAATTTTTTAGCTATGTGGGCAGGGATTTCTTTTTGTTCATGCATTACCATGCTTCTGTAGATTGCCAGCTTTGTCTTACATTTCTTGTTCAATTGCCTGTAAAAAGAGCTTTGTGCAAAACCCTGGTGAACTTCCTAACCTCCTTTATTCACAATGATGAGATGCTTTGAGAGATTAAATAAAATTCCTTTTTTTAGTGCTAATCATAATGAAATGCAGATGTTTGATATTCCCCATTTTTATCAGTGACTCCATTTCACAAAGTTAGATCCAGCAGTAGAGCTGTTACAAGTATAAATGTATTCCCAAGGACAATCCATTCCAAGTGCATTTGGTGTGAAAAAAAGAAGTTTGTTTCCAGTTTGCTCACAAAAAAGCACGCAGTTGAAAAACTGTTCATATTTGTGTTGTATGATCATTTGACCTTTCCCACCCATGCTTAATTCAAGTATAGTTTTAAATAAAAAACATTTTTGCCTCATGTTACTAATTACAGATGCTGTGAATAAAACAATAACATATCAGTCCCTCAGAAATAGAGAGCTCACTCTTTATAGTCCTGAGAACAAAATATTCAGCATTAATTGACCTCAATGAAAATGATTTAAGTGTTTAGCTTACAGTCAAGTTAAATGACAGTCAAGTTAAATGACAGTAAGGCCCCTGATACTATTCCTATAAATCTGCTGATGATTTGGCAACTCTCAGGAAGAGGAACTGGATCAGATTGGTCTGGTAAAGCACTTTCCTTTATAGGAAAAATTAAACATCATTAAAAAACGATTATAACAGCAATTTGATTCTAAAGAGGGAGGACTCAAACATATTCCTGCACATCAACTCTGTCAGGGCAATGTCCACATGTGTGCTACTTGTCTGTGGCAATGCACAGGAATTTATATGAGCTTGGCATTCTTTCACTAAGGCTGAGCTAACTGGAATTACTTCTCCTCAGCCTGGGGCAGGGAGCATCCACATACATAGTTACCCCAGCTCAGCCAGCAAACAGCAGCTTTCTGACGAGTGCTGGCAAAATCCGACTGTTGATGGCTGTTTTTCAATGCAGAGCCACAACTGAACCAAGTGTCCTTCCACTAGGAGAGTTCACTTCTGAATCAACCACTGGAAAGAGAAGAGAACATGTGGCATACAAGCCTGACGAGACCTGAACTATAAAATACCTTATAGCCAGGTTACAGTGATGGCTTTGACCTGGGCCACAGTGTCCCTATATAAAATAATTTCCTTTTGTCATGTAGGATTTTACTTATGAACCAAAAAAATCCCAAACGCAAGCCACTTTTGCTTTAAACAGTACTTATCTGGCAGACCTCATTTGAGCTTGATAAGCATGACAGCAGTTAAGGCACAGCTATGAATGGTGACGGGTAGGAACCCAACTGAGTTAGATATTCCTGATATTCCTGATCTCCCTGCAACTATTCTGTCTGGAGATGAGTTGAGTTGGAGCTTAGATGCGCCTTGTAATCCTCGGCAGGTCCTTGGAACAGTCTTCTTCACTGGGCTTGCTGTCAGAGTGCTGTGGGCACGGAGATCCCTGGGTCCCTGCTGCCAGAATGGCACCTGCAGCATCCTGAGCACTTGAAGGTGCCATGCTGCTGCTCCCGCTCCTCAGGATTCTGCACCATCACTGGGAACAGCACCATGAGAGACACTGCCAGAAAATCACGGCACTGTAATGTGCGGTTGTCCAGCCCTCGAGTGGGCTGTGGTCCTTGAATGCCCATCAGGCCATGGCCATCCAATGGCTGGATTTCCTGGGCTTAGAGGATGGCTCAGAAGGCGGGTCTGAGGGCGGTACTGAAATCTAGGGTACTGTCTACTTCCAGAACATTCTTCCCTGTTCAACACCTCATTGGTTTTCTATCCTAGTTCCCTCCTACTAGTTCAACCCATTGGCTATTGTATCATTCACTCTACCCATGTCACTGTACCCCATTGGTTATTCCCCTCTTCTCCACCCCTAATCCCCGTAGTATAAGAATCCTGAACACTGCTCCGATTCTGCTGTTTGTTCCTGGACCCTCCCGAGGTATAAACCCTTTGGAACCCACACAAAGAGTCCCTCTCTACTTCTTCGCCTCTGCCGACGAGAGCTTGCACCTGCAGTTTGGGGATTGCTCCCTTAGCTGCGGAGCCAGCCGCAAACCACTGCAGCAGCCCTTGCGCAGTCTGCAGGAAGGACGCTGTGCCTCCGTGGGCAACCCAGAGAGCGTCACTGCAGTCCCTGGGAAAAGTGAACCTCATGCTCCCAACACAAAACTACAATTTTCAGAGTGATGAGCAAAACTGCCACTGTCATAAATATGCATTTAAGAGGTTTTCAGGCCATAGGGCAGATACGCAGTGGCGCAGCATGTTAGTGAAGACAGCAGCTGAGTAATCTCATAACAAATCTGTTGCAGATGAAACACAAAGCAAATCAAAGTGACTTGTTATGTAAACCTGGGATTTTTTTTGCTCGTTGCTGGCCTGCTGTTACCCAGCTACTGCCTGGTGAGAGAAACAATCACAGGTGAGAGTGATTTCTTCCAGCACATTAATTCATTATGCATATAATAAATACCAGTCTTCATTTAGGTTCTGGGAAGTTAGTATTGCAATTGAAAGCTCATGATGTTTTCCTATCACCCACACCTAGATACACATGACCCAACCCAAACATGCATACTATTTTGGTGAGTTACTTGTCTTAAAAATGGTTCCTTTCAGCACACATCCCGTGGTGCTTTTTCTTTGCATCTACCAAGTGAAAGGTTGTGCATCCTTGCTCTGGAAGGCAACCACACATTTTTTTCCTTAAAAAACGTCTTTCCTTCTTGCCACAATGGCTGGGGTTAGGGAGCTACAACACATACACAGGGGGAATTTTGGTTTTGTTGATGTTTAATCAATACTTTAATTTGGGGTTTGCATAGGATTTGTTTTCTCTGTTGATTTTCCATAGTATCCTTCACTTGTGGTATTGTTAATCTTGCCAATATTAGAAATGTCTGGTACTGAAAATGTTGAAAAGTTGGAACTAAAAACAAAAGGTCTACAGAAAGATAAATACACCTGAAGGCATACAGAAATCTTCAGATAATTTTCATATCTCAAAATTTAAATCAACATAAACCCAGGTATTTTCAGCATGAGATGAAACTAAAAGTAGGAATACTCATACTCAGTTTTTTATGATAACAAGAAATTTGTTCCAATATTGCATTATTATCTCAAACGTTGGCCAAGCTTACTACACTACATGCTGTTAGATGTAGATTTTGATTAGATTATTTTTTCTCTCTCCCTTTTTTCTACCTTATTTCAGAGTCTCTTTTAATTTAAGACTCTGGCTTGCCTCAGTTCAGCCAAGTCAGAAAAACTAGTGCAGCTTTTCATCTGTCACTAGTATACAAAATGTCCTAAAATATACATTATCCATCAGACCTATGTAAAAATGACCTCATGTTCATTGCCTTTATGTGCTTGGATTTTTCATTAAAATTCTCTTTGCTAAGAAAAAGATCTCTTCAATATGTTTCCTAGACCAAACCTTGGGGGAAAAAAAGGCCATGTTGAAATGTAATGGAATTTGGGACTTTGCAGAATTCTCACTTTGAAAGGCATTCTTCAAAATGTGTGGTACTTCCACAGAGAGAGAAACCCAAGAATACACTCTATGATCTTCACAAAATATTTTCTTTTTGTAAGATAGAAAGTGAGAAGCAGTGTATTGTCAGGCACTTGAGAAGTGTTACAACTACATAGTAATGCAAGCCCCAGAGTGCTTTAATACAGTTACAAAATGGACCTGTTTTTCTATAAAAAGAATAAGTAAAAAGGATAATACCTCATTGAATAATTCCAAGTCTGCATCACAATGAGCTTATGTCATTCCCTATAATTATGAAGCCATGATCAAAGAATAATTATTCACCATTAAGCCATTAGAGTTCTTGAGATTACAGGGCAGTTAGCAAGTGAATAAAGGATAAAGGAATTTAGGAACTGCCCCACAAGTAAAAGAAAATCCTCCTTCTTATCTAGTGTTTTGGGTCATGGACTGTATAGCACATAATACTTCAAAATCTCACCTACACATACTTAGGGTTAAAAAATATATATAATAATAAGCAATTTTATTCTGACTCAGGAAGTTTTATAGCGGAGTAAAACACTGGTCATTCTTACTGTTCAAAATGAATGCTACTTATATCAGCAGAAGTCTTTTATCCCAGAAAATATTGTGTGTTTGAGCACTTTGCATGAAAGTTTATGACCTGTTCTGTTCAAATTAAACTTCATCATTGGTATACCATCTCTGAATCTTCTCATCCCTTTTTAGAATAAATACTGTGTCTGTAAAATCTCCCTGGTATATTCTTACTGTTATCTCTCAGACCTTTCTCAAGGCTTTCTGAGGCTTTTTTTTCTTGAGAAAAACTCTTTCCACTTATTTCCAGTGAATGACCATTTCCCACTCCACTCATGCAATCTGAAGTATTTGAGGCACATACAAGTTCCTGACACTGCATTGTTGAAACCTCCTCACTGCCTGTTTAGTTTAATTGCTAATAACTCCTGTAATGCATGAAATAAAACTTTCACTAGGTTTAAAGAAATCATAAATAGTTTGAAGAACAAGTTGAGATATTTGGTGCAAGTCCTTATCTAGACTCCTTAACCACAACTGGTTGAAGTACTGAACTTAATTGAAACTGAAACCAATGCAGGCTTTTCGAAGTAGAAAAATCACTTCAATAATGGCTGTGGACAATTAGTATAAAAACATGTGTTCCCTCTTGCCAAATGACACATTTACTTCTGTACAGTAATATCATTGCTCGACTTCACAAAAAGATTTATTAGCTACTTTTCTGCAATGGCACATCTACCATTATGAGGAAGTACTGAAATATGAGTCTGCTTTCAGGGAACTAAAGATCATATATGATCAGTCGCTTAGGCAGAAGTAGAGGGAAGAATTTCAAGATTCTTCTCCTCTTTCGTTGGAGCTGCTAAACTGGTCACTGATCTGGGAATCCACCATCTCTTACTTTACTGTTTCTAATGGTGTTCTTTTTCTCAAAGAGGACAATTAAAGCCTAAAAAAATCACTGGACACAATATTTTTCCAGTCTCTGATCTGTTAACAGAAGAGACAGCTGGCTGTTGTAATTTTATTTTCTCTCTGAGAGAAGCCATCAAGCCAGACCTGATGTCACTGTAAATCTTTCTGAGTGGGTGGTCATCTTCTTCTTCTGCTTAGTGCAGTGTCTGGTGTGTGGGAGGCTATGGCTCTTAAATGCTGTCATTATACTGAGTCACTTAAGCTGTAAGAAAAAGGTAAAGCTTTTTGGTAGGAATGCTGCTGATGTGGAGGGAAATTAAGTGGTATGAGTGGTCCCACAATAGGATAGCACTTAAACAAGAAGGCCAAGCCTATCTTCTGACCAGTCCTGTGGGCACTGGAAAGAAGCTGGTGTCATGCTGCAGCTGGGACTGTGGTTTCATGTGCCTCAGGTGGAAGGAGTGAAATGGAAGACACAGGGCCAGAGTAATTCTGGTGTAGTTGTAGTTCCGCTGAATGTGTATGCTAGAAAGCACGTGTAGCCACCCACATATAAGCAGACTTCTGGCATTTTTTTATAGTGGAGTCTATGAATAAGAGGGATGAAAGAGATTTACTTATTTTTGTATATGTCCAGGAACATACTAAAACATGGTACATTCCTGTGATAATTCTGATCATTGCCCAAAATTTCCCAATTGTCTTGAGAAGGGGAAGGCTACTACTCCCAGTGTTAACAGCAGCAATACCTTCTAACCAATATGACAGCCATTAGCAGAAGATGAAAGGAAAATATGTTAAGAAATCAAGAGCTGACTTCAGGAGGTAAAATAATGAGTCAGCCATGAGAAACTGAGGTAATGAAATGCTTGCCTGCATCTTACTCAGGGAGTTGCCTAGAAGGTTAGCAGTGAAACCTGAAACTGTATGAAACTGACTTGGTTTTATACCACATTGCAACTCTGAAAGTCACAGCAGATTTCCCAAAACAGGCCACAAAAAGCCTGCAGGAAAGCTGTGTGGTGCCATGACTCTTCCAGCCAGCAGAGACCACAGCTGTGTGTCCAAGGGCTCCATGGAAGCACGGCGTGGCTCCGGCTGGCCACCACACAGCTGTGTCTGCACGACCTGAGCCAGGAGGCCCTGCTGATAGACCACAGTGCTGTGTGCTGGTATTCAAACGAGTCATGAAAGAGGAGCCGGCAACTAGGCAAAAATACAGCGCAATGAAATGGTTGCATAAGTTTGGGTGTGAGGCAATAAGACAACCTCAATAATTGTTTTGTTCGTGGGGTCCTACAACAGCATGTTCCAGTAACCTGCATCTGCTTTCTGGCACAGCTTTTTGGCAGACTCTGTTTGCCTTTCTGTTAATGAGGGATTTCTTTCTTCTGAGGCCAAAAGACTCTACCTTTGCTGAGACACTGATAGCTGAAATAAAGTAAGCCCTTTCTCGTCCATGGTCAGTACAATCCTTGAAACTTTTCATCATCATAACATATGTCTTTGAGACCCATGTCTGTTGCCTTCCTCAAAAACCTTTATTAGATCTCAACAAACTCTGAAAAGATGAAGGAAGGGTTAATTTTCCGTATGTTGGTAATTTCCAGCAAAGTTCTGTACCTCTAAATCTGTTTAGACTGTGCTCGGCAGGAAACCAGGCATTTTAATTTGGGGGAAAAAAAATGCATCCTAAAATAAGTAATCTGAAATAGGTCAAGTGAATCATGGGGTAGAAGCATCTGTTTTGTTCAGTTGACTACAGATGGTGGCTCCCTCCCCAGTCTAAGAGATGTTTGCAAATGAGATCCACCTACTCTCACTACCTCTGGATGCATCTGTATTAGAAGTGTAGGGAAACCTAACCTGTCTCCATGCAAACCACATTTGATTTGAAATAGTATAGATATTATCTTGTGTTTCTGTGCCTGTTTTTTAAAGGCTGGGTAATACCATTCCAATCTTCTACTACCCCCCAATTTATTTGGCTGGGTACAGAACTGCACAAATTGACTTTTTTGCAGGTGTACATAAACTGGGATTTTGTACTACTAGGGGAAGATTTACCAGCACGGGTTGGAAGTAGCTTGAGAAATCTCTGCCAAGCACTTCACACATAAGACATAGACCTAAATAACCTCTTACTCCCTTCACTAATTGTCCCTTTTCTGTATGCAGGTTAGAGGAACATATCAAACGACGTTTGATTCTCCTGAACCACCTTTTCTGATGGTGTTACTATCCTTCAAACTGAGCTCAGGAGTTTGTCGCTGGTAGATTTCAGGCTTTTCACAGGTGTCAGCTCTTTTTGCAAAAAGCAGAGGACTGGTCTGAGTTTTCCTTGACACCAGTGATATTATTTTGGTTTTTGTTTCTAAGCAGATGACTTTCTTTTGGTCTCTTCTTTTGTTGCAATAGGTAATTTCTTCATAATTAATGTGTAAAGGACCTGCTGGCAGTCATTCCAGAAGGCTCTGGTGAACAAACCATAGAGTCTTATCATATGCAGATTTGGACTTTTTTTTCTGCAGATTTGGACTTTTTTTATATTGGTCAGCTTATCCACTTCATTGTTCACCTGTGCTAGTAGTGTGGGAGAATGAAATCTCAGAGCTCAGTATTTAGTTGCATTAAGTATCCTTTTAGTCTCTTGCTGGGCTCATCACCAGAATGGTCATGTAGGGAAAAGACTTCCTGTCCCATTACCTTCGGCCACCTGCTCTTCATACTGCTCAGCTTCACAGTCTGATGATGTGCCAGGTCCAAGAAAATGGGTTCTTCTTCCCAGGCACATCCCACGGAGTGGCTTTGCCCCAAGAGGGGCTGCTACATCTCTCCAGCTTTTGCTGCTTTCCTGGAGAATGAGAGTTTAGTAAGCAGGGCTGTGGCGTGCAGGGGACAGGCCACACCTTGCCCCAACAGACCTCCCTCACTGCCTGTATGGGGATAGGTGGGTGGGATGTGTGTTACCTCTTTCAGATGCTTACCTTCTGAAAAGTGGTCCATAAGATACGGGATATAATTTTTTTCTTTTCCTTCTTGGATGTGATATTATTGCTTATTTTTTAACTTACTATACTGAATATATTTTTATACTCTTTTATTACCTCAGTGTCAGATTGCAAAAAGAAGACTTCTAATGTACTCATGTGCACGTGTACATTTCTTAAAATAGTATATTCATGTGTAGATCAGTTATTTTCTGAAGAAGAGCATCTAAGACCTGAATTATCATTACAGGTACTTCGATTACTTTCTAGAGAAATTGGATGTATAGTATTCTATAGTATTCTATATAGTATTCAGGAAATAGTCACTTCCTGATGGTTCAAATTGTTTAATGCCAACATTAAAGATAGTCCCTTAAAACACTCCCTATTATTCCCTATTTCAAGAAAGAAAATTTAATACATCTTAAAAACTTTCATCCTTTCTCAATCTTTAAGGTCTTTAATGTGACTTGTACAAGAGTTCAGAACCTGATTCCCAGTACCGACCTCAGCATTTCTTGTTCTGCAAATCACAGAAGGGAAATAAAAGTGCCTGCCAATAGCACTCATCTCTTAAACTCTTCACCTTCTAACACTAGAGAGAAGCAGCATTTCAGATTATGCACACTGTTGGATTTCCCATTTGTCATTAGAACAGAAGCTTTCTGCAACACCTGCTGACCAGTACCCAAGTAATGCTTACAAATCATGACCATTCTTGCACATATGAATTTCTATAGCAGTTCATATAAAGAGGAAGAAGGTATGATTGCACTCCCTGTTGATAACCAACTGATTAGAAATGAAATTTTTTTCCAGTAACAACTCATCTTGTTTGTAGTTTTGTGTTAAATATTTGGTGTTCAGTTGCAGAAGGCCCTTATTGCCATGGCCTTCCCTGGCTCCTTCATGTTCCCTCTTTTTCAGATCAAAATCATTATGAAAAGCATTTTGAACAATTTTTTGGCTGTAGGTTTAGCCAATAAATCATCCTCCACACAAAAGTTCTGCAGAGCTTGGCCCTTTGCTCACATGTACAGCTCTGAAGAAGGCTTTGATTCCAGCATGGGGAAGCATGAGATCTTATGATGTTTATAGAGCACAATGGCATAAAATGTAGGAAACCATCTAGTTATTTCCTTTACTAAGTACAAAACATTGTATTTGTTAGTCATTTAATGATGATTTCAGAAATGAATTTTTAATGATGGAAGGGGGACAACATTACTTAGTAATTAGGGAAATGAGAAACCGGTATTTATTCAAATAAACCCAGCCCTTCTGTTTCCTGGATGACAAAACATTATGGAAATATGATTTCATAAGGTATGCTAATTTATTTTGGAAATGGGGGAAAGAATTGTCCAACCAAACATGAAAATAATAATTGGCATTTCAGTGGGGCTACATTATTCCATTTACAGAAATTCTGCATCCTGAAAAAACATCTGCAATTTCAATTTTGATCATGATTCACTAGAATATACACTTTCTTTTTTATCTGTAAACATGTTAAACAACATACAGACATTGAAACAAATGGAATATAAAATGAAAGTGAACATTTCATTGAATTCAATTTTTTGAACAGTTTGCTAAAGCTGTATATTTTCTCGTAAACTAAACAATGCATTGGAATAGCATAATTTCACTTCAGAGAGCTTACAGTTAATGTCTTAAATGGAATATACGCTACTGAATTTTAAATATTTTCTTAAACCAGATCTTTTCAGTTAAATGTCATTTGCATTGTTTTACTTTATGACGTTGTTAATTATACTACTGACACTATATTTTTATCTGATTCTAATACCTAATGCTCACAAGATGCACTTTATTTCTTTTTAATTCCTGTTGGTCTAAAGTCCCCATTGTTTATAATCCTTGATTCTACAAAAGCCATGGTTGTCATAATTCCTAAATAAAGTTAAAAACAAAAGGAATTTAAAATTTTCTTGCTGCTCTTGTTCTTACTCAAATAGGGTGATAAAAATGATGTTACAGATAACTAAATATGTCACTTATCTACAAAAAATTATCCCTATAAAACAAGTATAGCACTGAGCTATAATTGTCTGCAAATATGCATGAGAAAAATCTACATAACCAAATCCATTCATTGGCAATCACAAGAAAGAGTCCAAGCTGAGCAGTCTCAAGAGCTTAATTATTTCTACACTGAATACAGAAACAGGAAATGAATGGGGTGGTTATATAAATGAGTGCAATACTTTGGGCAGAATGAAATTCACATGCTTAGGCCGAACATTATACAAGTAGATCTACTGACTTCATAAATGACATACAGACGTTATTAGGATTTCCCAATACTTGTTTATTAAGCTGTCCCCAAACTAGAGATCTGTAAAACAAAACCCCAAGTGGTGAGATGCAGTTTGGTAATATGTACATGCAGTTTTATGCGCATACTATAGGAAGCTATGAACAAATTTTGAGTTTAAGTGGGACGTTTTAGGCACCCTAGAAGAACTAAAACATTTTTAAAACCCCACACATTATGAATTTATATATGCTCAATTGTATCACCTATATAAAATTTAAAGTAAATTTTATAACCATATTTTCAGCATGCTAAAATCTTAATGAACAAATAGAAAGAGTAGTAAATGAGGCAAATTGTAATTAACACTATCTTTGCTGAACTATTTTCTTTCTCAGTTTTTGTTTGTTTTTTGGTTTTTTTGGGAGAGGTTGGGTTTTTTTGTAATTGTTGGATTTTTTTAAAATTCCCAAACTGTACTTTGGTTATCCAACCCAGAAAAGAATTTCTCCCATCTCTGAACTCCACAGAAAATGCCTATTAAAAAAATATATAATTGAAAGAGTAGTCAGATTTTCTGTCATGTCTGACTTGGGAACAAACAGTACGAAGTGCTTTCTCATTACGTGGAACACAAGGATTCAATAAAAAAGTGGAGTTGGCCAGTGGGTAGCACTTCCAGTACATAAAATGTTGATGTTTCAAAATTTGTTTTTATTCTGGTTTAGAATAGAAAAGAAACCATGCAAGCCTTTTGGAAAGGAATTCTGTTGAACACTCTTTTTTTTTTAAATAGAAAAGGACTGTTTTCTTAAATTCTTTTTCAATGAAAATGAGCTTTGAGTTGAAAACTGTAGTGATCCACTGACACTTCTGCAAAATGTGGGCTTTGGCAAAATATTAAAATTCAGCAAAAAATAAAATAAAACTTTAAAGCATATGTCATCAAATTTTCTAGTGATTTCTAAGCCAAAGTAATCAGCAGAAGCTCAGTGATTACTCTTATCATAGCAATCATGAAGTATTGCAGTGTCTTGGCTTAGGATTTTAACCTAACCACTAGAAACTACAAACTTTGAATCCTTTTTTACTTTAAGGAAAGGGTGGACACCATCCAGGTAGCACAAACACAGTCCATAATTTCCACTCAGTTTTTTGGCCAAAATATGAATGCTTTTGTCATCAATTTTTTCCACATGGGGATGATACTACTCAAATATAATGACAGCGTGATGAGAAGATGTTTACATTATGACTTTTTTTAGCACTGCTATTCTTTTTAATAGACGAGAAGCTGTTAACCACAGGAAGTTGATCACTTAAACCTGCTCACCGTTAATTACATCTGCTCAGCACCCTCCTGTAAAGAGGAAAGCTTTCTGCTACTATATTTCAACAATTTGAATGGTCTTCATGGAGTCATACAATTTTAGTCAGGCAGCATATGTAATTTTTTGTGTTTCTGATAATTTTTGTTCATAACCTGAGAAACGTGGTGTCTCAGGTGGATTCAGCTGTAAGAGCCAAGATCTGGTGCAGCCCCATGGTGTTAGATGTGCATGATGGCTCTCAGGGGTCTCATGCCAGAGGTCAGGGTCCAGGTGTCATCATGTAAACAGGAGGTTCCATGGCATTGTAGTGAAGCTCCAGCTGAACATCTCATAGTGGGGATGCTGCCGTCCTCAGGTACACCATGGTATTCCATGGGCAGAGGAGACCTGATTCAACGGGGGATCCAGGAAACTGGTGAGACTTCCTCCTAGCCTGGTAGTCTAAATTAGGTGCCTAAACCTAGTCAGATACTACATTTCTGTAATTCCTAGGACATAATTCCCCTCATTTCCCTCAAAAAAACCCCCAAACCTCACAACAGAAAGACTACATACTTCTTTTCTTGTTCTTTTTCACTGGCAACAGTTGTTGGCCTCTGACTGAAACAGCAGAAGGGTAAATAAGACCTTGGCAGTCCACTTGCAACTCCATCTTCATGTTCTTTGCTAATGGACGTATCTGTCTTCAAACCAGGGGCACAGGGTATCAATATTCAATCTGCACAGAGATCCGAGTAATTTATTGTCTTTGCATGCATCAGTTAGCAAATGTTTCAGAACTGCAAGGCTCCTCACCACCACAAAATTTTCATCCTTCCCTTTCTAACGAAAAGTGGCCTCACACTGTCAGGTGTGGTGAGTAACAGCTTTTGAAACTATTTTTTCTTTAATGAATCTCCTCAACTGATGCTGATGATGTTCAGATCTTGGGTACAAATCATTGCTCTTTCTTTGAGTCCCATTGAATCTGTTGGCCTTAGTCACTATACCAAAGAAAGATATGTGAAAATGAATACAAGATTCAGTGTGATCACAGCTACAGCTTGCAGCCTCATCGGCTGCTCCACCGAGCATTTCACAAGAAGCAGAACTTCAGAATCATTTCCTTTTTATCCTCTAGTTCAAAGACATTAAGGGAATCAAACCTCAGAGGTTCTTTCTAACCACATACTTTTGTGGGCAACTCTGAGCATTAAGGTTTCCCTCTGTAATTTGTAGCCTTTGCTATGTGCATTTCTGTAATTAGTAGCAATGATTAGACTACACATTTTTAATTTGATATTACTTTGAAATGGATCTGCATCACATATGCAACATATTTTAATACATTTAGTGAATACCACTGTTGTTTCCAGGGCTCAGCCAGGGAGGTGTAAGGTGGGTACTTAGCAGTTTCATTTCAATACATATTTTGTAGATGTTGTATAAACCCCAAAAAGTATTTGATTTTGTCCGTCCGAAGGAAGAAGAAGATATAATGTCAGTCTGTAAAGAACTGAGATGAGCCATTGGCCACTGTGAGCTAACTGGTGCAAGACAAAGAAATGTATCTGTGTGTCATCTGGCCAGTGGAAATATACTTGGGAACTGCTGCTACCCCTCTGAGCTGCAAGTCACTTTCTGGCAACAGTAAGCCACTGAGCAGGATTGTATGAAGGATAATATACTGTTATCTGACTAAGTTATGCTTTTGGAAAGATGCTGGTATCCAATGGAGGTCAGGCTCTAGGGAATTCCATCACTAGATTTGATTTAGACTAATTTCTGCATTTAGTTGTGACTGACACCAGTTAGCCATTTTTGTCAGCCACTGACATTGGTGACAGTGTTGTATGTCATTTTGCAGAATATTTGTATTCATAAAAGTATGATAAGATAGTTCTCACTGGTATTTTATAGTGCATTTCAAAAAAAAGCATATCCCCCACCCTCAGGGATTACGTGTTACCAAGAACCAGCTCCCATACAACAAAAATGCTAAGGCCCAGGTAAGAGGTTTAGGATATTACCATGGAACCTAGAATCTCAGTTCCGAAGGAAGTGTCTTCTTGTTTACAGCTGTTGCAGACAAGCAATATGAACTCTATCATAAATGCAAATGCAAATAAATTAGGAGTATAATGGCTGTCCTAACCCAGGCCAGGCTTCAAAGCGAGATAGTGCCAAGATGCTTCTTGAAAAATATCTGTGAAGCAGAGAAGTCTGCCTGATCTTGAAGAAAAGCTAGGTGAGTATCACAAAGACTATGGCTCATCCTGGAAAGAGATGCAGCTGTTCCTCTCACTGCCTCATGTTCAAGCATATAAAAAAGAGGATTGGTGAACTTTCCTGGAAAAGGAGGGAAAGAATCCTCAGGAATACAAAGAATGTTATATTAAAAAACAGAATACTTGGATTAAAATTAAACATTCTGAATTTAAACATGCTATTTCAGCTTCCACTCTCTGGTCTTTAAATAATTTTTTTTCCAAACATCATGTAATGAAGTCATTGTTAATATACTCAGAAATTTTAATCTATGTAAAAAAGCCCCAACCCATGCAGTAGTATCAGCCCAGTAAGAGTTCAGTTTATCCTTCTTTTCCAGGCGATACTTGGTTTGTCTTCATTTCTGGTGGCTCTAATTCAGGGTGGGAAAGAGAAAGTTTCAAATCAAAGATGTGACTGTATAATGAAAATCATTCCCTTGTGCCTTTGTCTTATAACTGCTTAATGCTTTTGGGGAGGGAGGACTATTCTGAAGGGCTAGTGGTGGTTGAGGATGACACAGCTTGGAGGCAGGAGGTGGCACAGGTGAGCAGCTCTCTGGGTGGTGTCTCTGCTGCTGTGCCACTCATGTGCCCTGGCTCAGAGGGGTGGTGGCTCCTGAGTCACGAGGAGCTGGTGGGCAGTTTGACTGTGCTGCTCAAGCCAGGGTTACATCACAAGACAAATGGTAGGTCTGGCAGAGAAGCTGCTGAGGAATGAGAACTCTTGGCAGTGACAGAAGATGATCCCACCAGATCTGCTGAGGCAAACAAGGCTGGGTTACTCTGGGTATGAGTTGTCTTGTGGCCCCCACAACACCTCCCCTCAAGAGTGCAGGGCTTGCTGAGAGCTGTTGTCAGCAACACCAACAGCAACCTTCTGCCTGCATACATGGAGGGCAAGATTTTGTCAAGGTTTTGTGGCCATTAAGGCATGGTTTAGTAGAGTCATATCTTCCTTTTGGGTATATGGGACACTTAAACATATGCCAGAACGAGGGAGCTAATTGTGGTCAGGAGCTGCCAATCAAGACCATTTATTTGCAAGTACGCATTCAAAATCTGTGGTGGTTTAAGCCTTGCTTGTTGCAGTACATGACTGTGATGTTGTAGGCTATGATCTACATAAATTGTAAAAGGGGTACCACATTATCAATATTACAATATCTAGAGTATAGAAATTACACCTATGTTTCTATACATGAGTATAAACCATACAGGAAATGTGTATGTACCAAAAGAATGAAAAAATAAATTATATAAGCTCTTTCTTACACCCACTCACTGTTCGGGATTGTCACACAGTACTAGGCAAGGATAGGTATGTAAATGATTTTCATAGCTTAGTTTAGAATTATTTTGTAATCTGTGAACAAAGAGCTAATTATAATGATGCTAATAGACATATAAATGTCTGTTTAAGCCCATAGTTGCTGCAATCTTTTAGGTAATCAGCATAATCCATGATCATTGCAAATGGAACTTGAGATGTGGTTGAGTCCTAATAAGGTTATGGATTCAGCTTCACATCTGGAAGCAAAGCCAACATGTTACTCTCTTGAAGGCATTTGAGCAAGGCTCCTGGTTTTCTGCCTATACGTGCTGCTGAGCTTCCCCCCTGACCCTCTGTATGTATATCCTTCTTGAAATCCTCAAAGAAATTATTTAAAGTATGTCTTATGTGAATGTTAAATCCTTTTTCCAAGAAATTTAAATGGCACTTTTAAAGCACTTTTTCCATTCACTTTCCATGACAAAATTAACTTGGACATTAAATTATACAATGCCAAAAAAGACTTAAATTCCCAAAGTAGAACTAAAACTGAATTAGATGCCAACTTATGGCATCATGGTCTGAAAATTCTATATTTAATTGTCATCTTAATTAGGTTTTTTTAAACTCTGCAATTACCTTACTTTTGACCTTATTATTTTTTAGTTGCTTAGAATTGCAGCTCTGTTAATTTCTAACACTGCAGTTGTGTCCATAGCACTAAGTACTTGGAACTTAATTAATGTTCAAGCTTAATAAGCATCCCAAAGTGAAACATGTCTCCTCTTTGAGGCCTTGAATGAATTTATCCAGGAGACATTGGGCCAGCAGCAGAACTGGGCACCTGACAAAGATTTCTGAGACTGTCACTCTAAGACCTCACTGTGTCTGAAATTCAGGATTTCTGCTCTTAACTGAGTGCTCTGTTTAGCAAGACAGTCCCTCTTGCTCTCACACACATATACACACTTTTTTTAACAGTTACCACTGGCATATAATTTTTTTTCAGGTTTGTACAACATCACCAGAAAGTGTCCTTCACTTGTGTGCCAGAAGAAACTGATAGCCTTTGGTTAGGACATTTCCCAGGCAGGTGAATATATAGAGCTGAAGAACTCCAGATAACCCCATGACATTTCAGATCCATTTTTTATCTATTACTAGAATGTTCAGTGGAAGTGGTGAGGTAGGAGAAACAATGAACAAAACATAGCAGTTGCAATGCTGTTACAATAAGAATGATTGGTCAATAATATTCAGTGTGTCTGGTTTCACTGTCTGCTTTATTTGTGTTACCACTTATATACCCCATGTGACAATATGGACTATTTATTGCATTGTGAATGAAGGCATATAAGAATTTTTCTGAATGTTGCGCTGGAAAACATCAGAAAAGAGTAAATAAGGATTGACTTTTGGGAAAAAATACTAGTGGTACCAACAATGGGAGGACATCTGGGCTGTGAATGTGCATGGATTGGGACACTCCCCAGAAAATCTGCTGAGGAGCATCTTTCATCATAGCAGTTTTCATTACATGCTCAATCAGGGTGATTGAGAATAAAATTCAGTACATTGACTGTTCTGAGTGAAAGTGTTAGGCATCAGTTTTTCTCAGATGTCATACAAGAATGCAAATGGTTCTGTGTTTCATGAAGAATTTCTCTTTAGAAAACCTGATTTTTTTTTGGTTTGTTGGTTGGTGTGGTTTGTTTTGGTTTTTTTTGCTACATTTCATTTTTACATCACTTGTAGTGAGACAAAACCCTGAGCTTCTTTTGACTTGCAGTCTCAGGGTCATAAAATAATTTGGGTTGGAAGAGACCTCTGGAGGTTTTCTGGTGCAACATCTTTTCTAAATTCATTGAAGTTAGACCAGACTATCCCACCTCCCGTCCCTCAAAAGGTTTCAGCTTCTGAACATCTTAGTAGCCCCTTGCTGAACTTTCTCTGTTTTGTCCTGATCTGTCAGTGTCTACTGGGAAAATCAAAGCTGGTCAAGGAATCCCAGGTGTGGCCTGAAGAGTGTTACAGGAATGCAAATAATTACTTCCCTTGATCTGCCTGCTGGTCCTTGTTCATACAACTCTCTATGCAGCTCTTCCATCCTCCGGTGGCACACTGCTGTCCCATCCTAAACCTTGTCCATCAGGGCTGCCCAGATTCTTTTCTTCAAAGCTCCTTTCCAGCCAGGTAACCTCCGGAGTTCACAGCTGCATGGGGCTGGTCTGTGCCAAGGATAGGACTTGGCATTTGTTTTTGATGAACATCATGAGCTTTTGATTTGTCCATTTTTCCAGCCTATCGAGACCCCTCTGAAAGGCAGTCCTGCCCTCCATTGTGTTGACCATGATGTGCTTTTTGGTGTCCTCTCCACCTTTGCCTGGGTTGTGTTCTGTCCTTAGGCCCAAGTTGTTCTTAACATCTCAGAAGTATTGTGCTCCTATTAGCCCCTGAGCAAGACCAGTCACAAGTGGTGAGTCACCACCTGGACATTAAATCGCTGATCACTACACTTTGAGACTCACTGTTCAGATCATTTTCTACCCACCTGGGTAGTTGACTCGTCTGGTTCATATGTCCCCATTTTGGCTATAGGGATATTACTGAAAAACTTCAGCTAACTGGTGCCTGCTGCTCTCCCCTTGCTCACAGTCTCCTATGTAAAGGCTAGCCAGGCATTATTTGTCCTTTGTAAGGTCATGCTGGTTGTTCTTTTTCACCATCCTCTTCCTCTTGCTCTCAGTGAGAACTAGCTTTGTGTTAACTTATTGTCTAGAGTTTGGTCTGTCACTTAAACACTTCAGGTAAAGATTCCTCTCTAATTAGCTAATTTCTCTTTCTCAGGCAGGAATCATGACTTCTGTGTGAGAAAACTCACAGGACACAACTGCACAGGGCTGCTTTACCAGAGGAAAGTATGAGGTTCATAAGACTGCTAGATATTATCTGACCAGAAAGGATGTATTTTGCTTATGATGTAAATAAAGGTGTAAGGTGAGTGACATCTGAAAATATGAACCATAAAGCTATTTGCCACTTGATTTAATATTCAAAAAGCAAAAATGGGCGAAGAAGCTTGCCAGGGCCAACATAATTACTTATTCAGATCCACTTATTGATTTGCAAGTTTCAAAGCAAAGATTGAAGAGGTTTCTGAAGGAAATTCATGAGCAATATGACCTGAGCAGGCTGAGGAAGTTCAGTTTTGTTCTGATAACTGCTGTACAAAGTGCTCTTCCAACAGTGGCCAGGCTGGAAACACTTTAAGTAGAGTGGATTGGCTGCAAATCAAACCATTTTATCGCTCATTACCTTTACTAAATCACTGAGATATGTGCTAAGTAAATCTGTTGCTAGCAGTAAATGATTTATGAAGCAGAGGGAAGAAATCTAATAGGACTAAATCCCCCTTAGTACAACTGCACGGTATAATCTGTCATCGCAAAGTGGAGGAGAAGCTGTGCAAGTCTTTCCCTAATCAGCACTGAAACCATGCCCAGACCTGTCTGACACACATCTTTAGGCATCCTTCTTGTCTTTCGTCATGAAGAAAACAGATTTTCCCTAATGATTTTTATTTCTTCATGCGCATAATTTGTAGTCATTGGTAATTTTGTTCTCTCCCTTACAAATTAAGCATTACATTACGAGTTGTAGATCCTATATTTTATGTATTTTCATGGTCTCAATCTACCTGAACCTCTCATCTGCAATATGTCACACTCTACAGTGAAATTCATGATAAAATATAAATGCATTACAAGTGTAAAGGTTACAAGGTTTGCTCAAATTAACAACTAAATGAAGTAGCAAAGGTCTAACTGTTGACTTTCTGCAACTTCACACCTTTCATCCTTCCTCTAATTTGATGTTCCTTCTGAAGATTAAAAGAGTTAGAAAATGTTTTACCATTTTGCTATGTGATTGTATTTTGCCCCTTGGCAGATAGAAGAGAGAGCACTAGGCTTGTTGGATAAAAAAAGCTGCAGTCTGACAAAAGCTGCACACAGAGCTGGCAAATACTATTTCTTTACAGGTGAGGAAGGTATGAATACAATTCCTTTTATTGTTTTGTAATATTAGGGAAGAGGTCAGTGTGATAGGAGATGTGAAAGTTCTGTGTTATAGATGAATGGGATGTTTTAATTCAATGTGATTGCCTTTCCATATCTTTATGAAACTATTTGACAATATAGGGTAACAAGGTCAGCTTAGGAGGGCCTGGATTTGTCAAAGTTATTTAAACTGCCAAATCATTTGGGCATATATGTTTTCTTTAGATGGACTGAAGCTGTGGCTTAACCATGTTTTTTTTTGCCAGAAAATCTGAGAATTCAGTACTGGATCAAATTAAGTACTTATAAATCCAAGACAGGACTTTGGTGGACCTGAATCATCTCATGAAATACCACCCAGTCCCCTTCTGTTTAGTGGACACCCAACAGTACCAGGACCCGAGTTCACACAGTACTTCCTTTTACAACCTGGCCCTTCCCAAAGTGTCTCCAGTGCTGTTCTTGAGCCTCTGGACACTTCTGTCCCACACTGGACAGGCAGGTGCCTAAGCCTAAGGGGTGTGTGAAAAACAGTGTGAAGGCAGTGGTCCAACCTGTGCCCCTGTGAAGAGTGAGGGGCAAAATCCAAGAGACTTTTGGCTGGTAGTTTCAACGTGCAGCAGGAGGTGAGAAAATGAGTTTTGGTGCATCCAAAGCTGGCTTCTGTAACATCCCATGGCTACTGAATTCAGCAGAGATGATGGGAGTGACTGCCCTGATCAGGTAGAGGTGAGAGAGAAGGTCTTAAATCTCCCCAGGCTGGGAAGGCAATTGGATTAGGCTTCCCAGTTCCCCAGGAGCTGTGAGGACCCTGCTATCACATGAAGCAAAGGCTATTTCTGTCTGTCCGCCAACATAATAACACATCCCATTAAGTCATTTGAAAGCCTTCACATGAGCATTTGGGGCCACAGCCCCTGAGTAGCTGAATATGCAGCTTTTGCCAAATGTCTCAGGCTGAGAGCAGGGGTGGCACTGGATGGAACCCTGTCCTCAGTGGTTCCTGGTGCCAGTCCTGGCCGAGCCTGGCTCAGTGTGCAGGGATCCTGTTTCCAAGTCCTCCAGCTTTGCCTGTGCCCTGAAGCAGCTGGACACCTCACAGACCTGCTGGTCAGGGTACTTAAAAGTTACCCCATCTATTTATTTCTTTTGCTTAACTGGACAAAGCTTTTATGACCTCCAAGAATCTAAATTGCTCCATCCAGTAAATTACTGTTCATGTGAGAACATTAGGACTTTTAATTATAAATCAAAATTGCCACAGGTTAATGGTACCACAGACAGAGATGAGGAAGCTTTGATGATTCTTGTGCGTGCTTCATATGCAGGGATAATCCTGATTCAGCAGGTAGTGGTGTCAAAGACTAATTTGCATGAACTTCAATATATTAAATACCCTTTCTTCTAATTTTCCCAAAGATTATCTGAGCAACTTGAGAGGTTGCTTGTTTTTCTTTCTCCTTCTGTAAAGCTGTGTTTGCTCTTTGCCCGTTAAGAGGCATGTCCATTTGTTTAGGGCATGTCCACACAGAGATTCAAATATCCTTGGTTTAAGCATTAGTCAGTCAAAAACAGGTAAAAACTTGAGATTTTTCTCATGCAGGATCAGGAACTGTAGTTACATTACAGTATGACAGGTTTTTTAATACTGTGACCATGGATATAAGCGATGAGTAACAATTACTGCAGGTGGATGCAGTCCTTGTTGCATAAATTTTAAATCTGAGAATATTAAGTACTTTAGGCCTCTGCTAAATTATCCCTTGTAATTATTTGGAACAAACAAAGCAGAATTATAATATTACAAAGCAAAATTATAATAAGCATGTTTTTGAAACATGCTTATTATAATTTTTTCAAACAGGCCATGGTGGTGTGTTACAAAAAAAAATGAGTTAGTCATGGCAACACTGAATGGATGCTACCCCAAAACAGAGCTATGACACTCAAAAAATTTCAAATAATGTAAAAAAAAAAAAAAAAGAAGATGTCAGGTGTCAATGAATTCCTTGGTATCACTGTTACCTTCCTTGCTGTATTTGATGCTAAAATAGAGAGTACATGGCTGCCTATGGGCCACTGAATACGATCTGGTTCCTAACTAATGCAGATGAGTTGGCATTGACATTCTGTCAACCATAGCACAGCTATGGCAACACATCTCCCAAGTCATAACATGGCTTACAGATCACGAGATTATTTTTGAAGCACAGAATTTTTCTACCATTGCTCTTTTCTTTCGCACCCGTGGCATCACAAGACTGACTCCAGCTGCAGAGACACACTTTTCTATTTATAGGTAGACCCTGTGAAAATTGACAGTAACAGAATTTTGAGTGGAGACAGGGGCCAGGTGAAACAATGATGATCAAACTACCTGTACCTTGTGTTAATTTACTGAAGAAGACAACCACTGTCCAAAAACAGTGATTATTGTCCTGACCACACAAAACGATGTAATGCTTATGAATCAGGAATGTTTTTATTTGTTTTGATCACTGAAAAGCATGGTAGTCTTCCTCGATGGACAGGGGTCTAGAGTTGCCCTGCTGTCCTCAACCTCCTAGGCAGAGTGAGCAAAGGATTAGTAATGGATAATAAAAGAGATGTGCTCCAAGTCTATGCTTCTTATACAAACTGGGGAAAAGGTCTGAGTCATGAACACAAACCTTGGATGGGACAGAATGGTGGGAAAGGAGAAGAAAGAGGGACACAACCAGCTTGGCTGAGAGATGTGCACACATAAATCTGAGACCAGAATACATCATTAAGTTTAAATTAGAAGCAAACCAAGAGTGAGTGAAAGGAAGAGGGCATGATGAATTGTGGATGAGGCTGTGCACTGACAGAGGTGTGATGACTTAGCTAAGTACATGACTCAGGTGCTGGGAACTCTGACACTGACACTTCACCACAATTCTGGGCGAGTCCCAGCTTTTCTCTGGGTCATGTCCGACCTCTGAGTAAGCAGATTAAATTCCCATCATGCTCAATGCAGTTATGTTTACAGATGTTGGCTTCATAAGTCACAGAATGCTCCACATACATCTGTAAATGTCTGGTTTGTTTGAAAAGATGCCAAAATATCTACTTCTGTTACGAATTTTAAGCTGGAAATGCCAAGTCAAAGGGAGTAAGAAGGAATTGTGCAAATAAATGTCACTATCAGAACAAGCTACAGGACTCTTAATCCTGGAAGGTTAAGGTCACTGATCCTGTTTTCAAATATACTGAGCATCAATTTCCTACTCTGCAGTACCTTCAACATTTTGGTAAATCAGACCACATGCTTCCCTTCTGGGATGTTAAGAGGTTGTTAAACTCCACTGTGTAGTCTCAGATCAGCCAGCCGTTCTGCTTTAATTAGTTAGTTCCCTTGAAGACAGAAAACAATTTTCTTTGGGTTTATTTTTTGGATGACTTTTCTACCTTCTGATGATAAACCACAATTTTATTTTTCTCCTTCCAAATAACTCTTTCCTTTATGAGGGTTGTTCTTACACATAATGCCCTTGGGCCTCTGAATCTGTCTGGATGTCCAAGACAGCACTTATCCCGGCAGAAACCAAAATCTATGTGTGCCTGACACAGTTTACCAGTGTATTGTACCATTATTCAGTGAATTGCTGGGATAGTGATGTGTTGCAGTCTCATACTTCAAAGCCAACGTTTATTTGCTTGTGCCAGCCAGAGCATTTCAATGCAATGAATTCCTTTCTGTAACTGGAAATTAAGAAAGAAACAAAATTCTCAATCTCTCCAACTCCTTACCTATATCTTACAGCTTCTGGGTCTTAAATGACATTAGCAGTGGTGGACATGGTTCCTGGCATGTGGCTCTGTCTGGTGTGTGACTGTTCAGGCAGTAGTGAAGATAACCAGGTATCCTCCAGTCCTCCATCCTCAGGTATGTGATCAGCTCAAATTAGTGTTTTTTGGTGGTGGTGGTGGTGGGTTTTTTTTAAGTGGATATTGCATCCTAAATAATAGAAATAAGTAAATTCCTAGTTTTCCACTTAACTGATTTACATACAAATAATTTTCAGTCCAGGGCATAATTTCACTGACATCGAAACTTGACTGTGTTGCACAAGTAGGAGCAAACATATTACCTTTAAAAAATAAAGTCAAAAAAATAAACTAAAAAAAAAATCAAATAAACTCTAACAAGTTAGTGTGCTTTCTACAGTTATCAGAACAGCTGAGCGAGATGACTATATTCCCAGAAACTAGGTTCACATAGTTATAAGAATGCCACCACAGAGATGACTAAGTGTTACCGCAGTGTGTGAACACCACACAATAGTAATTCCCAAATTGACCATCAGGGAAAAAAGGATATTGGAAAAGAGAAATTTGACAAAATAGGAAAGCATGTAAAGCAGTGAACTGGTGTGTTTGAGTCAATGAAATACCGAACACAGCTGACTACCATGCCCAAGAGACTATCAGGAGTCTGGACAGTTCTGGTGACTCACTCTGCATATGTAGAGGGTTGGCTTAGGTGGAGATCCAAGACTGTTAATGTCTCTCTGTCTTTTTTTTTAATATTAAGATTTTCTATTTTTCATTGCCTGCTGCCTCCTGTTGGCACTGTGTAAACTTCAAGTACCAAGTTGTAAAGACAGTAAAGATTAGTAAAGCTAATCTTTTTTCTTTGTGAAATTTTGCTTATTCAATAAACTTTCCAATTTACACTGACATTGACATATGTGATGAATATGAACTGAAATGCTGTGCTTTGAAGAATTTAAGGTATCACACAGTAAAATAAATCACTACGTTTTCATATCATTAACATTAAAAATGAGTCTTGCCTTCTCTCAAGTTTGATAAAAAACTGAAATTCTGTTGAGAATGTCTCAGATTTGCAGTTCTTATTTGTTTACAATGAATAAGCACTTCTTGGAAAGCTTCAAGGAGGAACAGTGTTTTTAAGATTTGTAAACTGATTCATAATGTTTTGGCAATCAGCACATGAAACTTACTAGTTTTACACAGGTTAATCTGAAACCAAGAAAGACTTGGAATTTTTGTCTGACTTTTTAACTGAAACTTGGGCTTTTTTCAATCAGTTTCACATTCGCATCAATCAGAAAAACAGCTGGGCTACTATGGAAAAGCACTGTGTGTACTAGTGGATAATGTAGTGCTGCATGAAATGACAATGTAAATTTAATACTTTTTTCTTCTAAAACCACAAGTAAGGAGACCAAATTTTTTCCTCAGATTGTATGTAAACATTTTCAGGTTACATCTATCTCTTGCTTCCTGTTGAAAATAATTTTTTGCTTCAGAGAACATATTTTTTGACTTGCATACCAAAGCTTGTTAGTGCCTCAGAGATACTGAGAGAGGGAAACAGGTGAGATTTTCTAAAGTACAGAAAGTTCTGCCCTAGCTGTTCCACTGCAGTGAGCAAAAGCCCTGACATATCCCTTGACATCCAGGGGCAAAGACATGAGCCAATGCTGAGTATGTTAAAAATTCCACCCAGCACTTTCGTGGTTCTGACAAACAGACAGCATCCTTTGTATTGATGGAAAGAGTGAAGAAATCACAGAATGTTACATGTTTATTTGTGCAGATGTTTTAAGAGCATAAAAATCCTGCTGTCACATAGGGAAATTATTTGTTTTATTTTACATTGTAACATTATCCACTAAAATTGAATTGAAAGCTGTTTCTCTCTATCTGGACATACTCCATGATTTTGGTGGTTTGTTTTGTTTTTTTTTTTTTTTTGCTGGTAATCAATCATTCAAGACAGTGCTTCACATCTCCAGATGCCCTGAGAGCACTGTCTTTTACAAGTTTCTCTGCTCTCCTAAAGCACTAAGATGTGCCTTAGGTGTAAATTGGAAAAAACAAGAAGAACAAAGCCAACCAAATTAAAATTTAGTGCTTATCTAATGTAAGACTGAAGGATTTTAGGTAGTTTTGGGGAGCCATTTGAATACCACAGTTCAAAGACAACTCTAGTAACGAAGTTCTTGAATGGAATGCATTAGTCTAAAACAGACTATATGCCTTTTCCACGGTGTTTAATTAGGAAGAGCTTTGAGGATTTAAAAGAGTGACATATCCACTCATGGCCAGGAGTATACCTTGAATCTGACCTGTCAGAGCACTCATCATCACAGAGCAGAGCCAGCCTTCCAAAATTTGAGGCTGACTAAGAAGAGAAGCAGAAAGAATGGCACTTGTTTTAGGCATAAAAGAAATTACACAGCCTTGAAAGAAGAGATGGGTGATCATCCAGCAAACTGCAGAAAGGTCTGCAGGTCTTACTTGTCCCAATGTCCCCTTATCAGGGGACCTTATCTCAGGTCCACTTATCTTCTGCTGAAGCCACTACCAAGAATAATTTCTTGCCTTTACTCTCTGTATGATGGCACCATGCACAAAGTGCATTTCTGTAGTGGTGTCCATCTTGTCTATCTCCTTGTATTTTACCTAGGATCACCTTGGGGACAGAGTGGCCTGGGACAAGGTCACCTCAGAAGTCTTGAAAGTGATTAAATAGCACAAGGAACATAGGTCAGTGTTCAGGTCACTTTCTGGACCTCTTTAAATTATTATTATAAATATCTTAGTATGTCCTGTGGGTGATATGGAGCCACATCAGAAAGTTTCAAAATAGTGAAGGGTATACACACAACAGTTTTTATGATTTTTTAGTTGAATCATTATTAAAATTAGAGGCAAAATCAGTAATTAGTGAGTCAAAAATTTCAACTAAAAAGCAAGGAAAAATCCCTCAGACTGAAAATATATTTGAATGTTATTCAACTTTTTAAAGAAGTCCAAACCCCAACAATCAATTTGCATTCCACAAATTCCAGGGATAGGCAGTGCCTTATTTTCAGTGACAGTGAAATGTACTTTTAAGATAATTTACTTGTTTATGTTACATCAATCACTTGTCCCTCTGCATGATAAGAACTTCTCCTCTGTAAAACACTGCTGTAGAAATGGCTGAGAGGAGAAAAAGGCAAAGATCCTTCTCATAAACTCTGTGTAAAAATGAAAGTTTTAGTAGCTGTGTGCTTTGATTTTCTTCTTGTCTGGGAAAAGAAGAAAGTGAGAACTAAATTTCAACACTGTATAAATGCTGAAAGTCTGTTCTTGCCTTTTTCTTCAGCTCCATATTTCCTATTGAAGATGCGCTATAATTCAATCCAACATTTAAGTGACAAAGGCTCATTATCTCTTGTGGTCAGGATATCTCATGGTTCATACCCATAGGATTTAATTTTTAATTTTATTTTTGTTATTCCACTCTTCAGTGTGGGTAGAGATGGAAGCTAAAGTTGTTCCAAACACATGCACAAAAAGCTACAATGAATGTGTCAAAGTACTTTCTAAAGGTTTCGAAAGGAAATTAATTTTGGAAGTAGGATAAAAAGACAGAATGGTTCCACTTTTTTCAGGAAGCTTTTTAATGAAAATGCCATATTTTGTTTTGGTATTCAGTTTTAAACTTTTCCTTCCTTCTCATTTGCTGTATCTCTTCTTTACCTTCCCTTTTCCTCTGTCTCATGTTGTGAAAAAGTAGGAGGTTTGGAGAAAGGAGGCCAATAAGAATTGGCAGAAGGATTAAAGATATCTACCTGGAAGAAACTGGGCCTGTTGAGTGAATATTTTAGTGAATCATTGCAGTAATGGTTAATTATGTAGTGAAAATTTCAACTTTGTAAAAGTCCTGTGTGCTCCTGCCCATAAGATGCGCAGTCCTTGTGCATTCAGCTTTGGAAAATCATGTCACTTTTAGTGTGACAGAGCTTTCCCCTTGCAATGTCTGTTCCTCTTTTTTTAATGTGAGCTCTTTTTAAATCTCTGTTTTCAGTGGGAGAAATTTCAATTTTCTAAAGAGCAGAGAGTAGTCAAACTCATGCAACCTTTTGTTTGTTATCTCTCAAAAACTGGGCTACGTCATGCCAGACAGCAAACTGTGAACTTCCTTATTCCCATTCTTGATACTTGAGGGGGTTTTTTTGGCTCAGCTTTATATTGGGGCTATAGATGGTTAATATTCTACCATTTCTGAATCCAGCAAGAGACGTCATCTATTTGTATGGTGCTTTGTATTATTTGGCTTGGTAATTTATTAGTCAGCTTACTGTAGGCTTCAGCATTATGTAAGTGCCATAAAATTTAATTGGGTGCTATTTCCTGTACACTTTCTCATGCCTGTTTATGAAAGGAAGTTCCATCTCTTTCTAAGTGCAGAAACATCCCTCGATCAGGTAGACTGTACAGAGAACTGCAGGTAAGCAGACTGCAGAATCAGAAATTATAATTTGCCACAGTTTTCACCCTTATGTACTTCCATAAATTATTTTGTCTCTTTTTTTTTCCTAGAAGTTGAAAATGATCACAGGTAAATTAGGCAAGCAAGCAAAAAGGTATTATTTTACAATCACGACTGAGACATACTATAATTGCAGTATGAAGCAGGACCTCCTATATTGAATTCAGTGACAGTGGAATTAAACCCAAATGGAGGCACAGGAACCTTCACTGACTTGCATAGTGGAAACAGTGTAAAATCAGTGTAAACCAGGTTTGAATAAGCATTTGTCAATAACTAAAGCTGCTGCCACATATAGAGAAACAGGTATCAGAAAAATAGATATCAGAAAAATAGCAATTATGAAGAATGCCTTGGATTCTAAATGGAGCTAAATCTGCCCATGTTGTCACTTGAATAAGTTTGGCTTTGCAAAAGTACCTGGGATAACAGTGAGATAAAAGCCTCTCAAGTGAATAGAGAGATTTTGTCTCACAGGTGATAATAAAGTCTGTGTAGGAGAGAAATGAGAGGTAGTTAGACACAGCTAGACAGGGGTAACTGAGGCAGTGTGCACTCTCCACTGCAAATTAACATCTAGAACAGCAAAATTCCTCTTGACACGTTTTATATATCTGAAGACTCATGTGTCTGTGCTGCATTCATCCCTCCATCCATCTGTCCATCCATCCAGGCAGCTTCCTGGCCTCCTTCACTCCTGTGGTCACAGCTAAACAGCTGCAAAAAAGTCAAATCTACTTTATCTTCCTTGTGGTTAATGGAAATACCTTCTATGTTAGGGTTTCAGAAGGTCAGCTGTCCAGTGAGAGGGAGCAGTCTTCTTGATCCTGCCACCTCTGATATGACCCTGGCTGCTCCTCCACTGCTGTCATTATTCCCGATTTCTCAAAGGAGCAATAGGCAACTTGTAAAACAGTCTGTTGGCTTCAAGCTTCTTGGGATGGGAAAGGGTGAAGGGACGTGTTCAGCAGGGCTGCAGGGGACTGACAAACAATTCAGATGTCTCACTGACTGCAAAAAATATATTTATGGACAGTAATTCTGTGTCTTAGATAATGTATAATCCTTTTCCTGGTAACCATGCCCAGCACTGCTCACTTCAGGTCTAGGGCATGATTGCTTTACAGTAACTCCTTGTTCATTGACCTGTTTTCATGAAAAGCTCATGGAATTCCTCAAGAAAATAAATATTTCACAGTTAGTGTGGAATCTGCTGTGAGTCTTTTGGTCTGAAAGTACACACATTGCTTATAACTGACCAAAGTAGTATTGGAAGAAAAAAGTGGATAGGGGAAATGATCAGCTGTCATATTTCATTAGGCTGAGAAGACTCGTGTTTACAGTGATTCTCACTGTTCACATCTCTAAACCTGGCGTGAGGTTTGGGACAAGAAGAAATTATGTGCTCAGGTTATAGGAGGCTGCTAAAGGTACTTCTACATGCTTCTATGTTTGTTCATCTAGAAAATAAATAGGATTTAACCTACCATATAATAACATTTGATAAATTCTCTGATGTGTGATAGCAAAATAAAGATTGATTTTTTAAATCACTGCATTTTTAAAACAAGTATCTGTGATTTAGGGTAAAAAAAAAACCCAGCAGTCCAAAATGATGGGTTGTTGATGTCTTATAATATTTTGAAGAATTTATCCTGATCTCAGTGGTTACTTAGTCTTTACAGAGCCATGAGTGAGCTGATCCTGGGCTGGAAACAGTCCTACTTAGAGCAGTAGGTTGGACTAAATGTTCTGCAGAGCTCCCTGCCAAGAAACATTTCTACAACTGCAATTTTTTCTCTCCCAAAACCACTGAGAGATGTGCCTTGCTGTCTCACACTGGCTGTGCCAGCTTTCCTGGCTGTGAAGAGGAAATCAAACATCAGCTCCCTACCCAACAGGGGCATGAGGAGGAGGAGAATGTTTACACAGTGGTATGAAAATGTAAACTAGGTGTCCCAGGACTATGCTGTGACATTGCCTTTGCATTTGGAGGGGCTCTGTGTGAGGAAAACCATTTGTCCCTTTCTTGCTCTGTATGAGGCCCTGTGATAAATACGATTGAATGATTTATTTGTTTGGGCAAAAGGTGATTTGCAACCTGAGAAGCTGCTTCGGCACTTCTTTCCAGCTGTCCTAAGTCCAACCCACAGATGACAAGAAATAAAGTGGAAGGCATCCTATTGTGTGGATTGAAGTGAAAGTCTGTGGATGAAAACAAATCCAATTTTAAGGCAAAGTCTGCCACACACCCACTGTGGATTTTGGAGAGCTCCTTCAGGCCTCCTGGAGGTAGCAGACTGTGAAATGCAAGGGATGTTTCAATAAAGGTGCTGGTGTGGTATGCCTGCAAAGATTATTTGAGACTACTTAGAGCAAAGAGAAATCAAATGTTTCTTTTCCCATGGGATCTCTAATAGGAGAGGTGCCCTGAGTGGTTTCAAGGGGACCTTGGAAGTCAAAGCCTTGCTGCTTGGCTGTGCTGTCTCACCACACTGGCTCAGGTCTCTGGCCCAGGAGGCTCTTAAGGCTGGTGCAGGCCAGAACTACACAGGAAATCCAAGAGCAAGAGTATGGTGCTGACAAGTGTATTTCCAAGTTTTCTATTTTGAGACCTTGAACCTTGTTCACACACCTCTGATTCACCCACTCAAGTTTTCAGAAGTAACTGGACAAATACACTGTGGTCCCGTTTGCTTTGTCCCTTGCAGATGAATGTTTCCTTGTGTCCACTACTCCAGACAAAGGATATGAGGTTTGGATCTGCAGGAGACTGCCAAACAGGACAAGAGGGCAACATAGGTGGGTTTTTTGAGAGCAATTCTCATTGTGTCCAACAAGGAAATTCAATGAACATTCATTGTACTAGGTATGAGGAAACATTGTTCTAATAAATTCCAGCCTTTAAACCCTTGACTCTGCCGTTTCTCATGATGGTTGTTTATTGCTTTTTAGACTAAAGGGCAAGCTCACACCATAAATATGTTCTTGGAGTCTCCTCAGCTAAAAGTTTCTCAGCCTAATTCTGTTTTAGTTCCCTCCTAAAGCAAGATCAGCCATAAGGATGATTACTCCTCTGCACTAAAATTTTCTGAGGAAATGCCTATATTTCCACCTGGATTATTTTTCTGCTGGAAGCAGAGAACATCATCTTTGCGTACAGAATGTCTGTAGAAACTTATTTTGTCATTTCACTCTGCTTCTTCTCATTTATTTACATTGCAACAGCACCCACAGGCCTTAACTGAGGAGAAGTCTCCATGGCACTAGACAGCGTACAAACATAGAGGAAGATTCCAAAGACCTTGGAATCAAATAAAGCAATATTATGGTGCCTTTTCTTTAGCTACAGGAGAAGAGACTTAGGACCCAATTAGATTAAGAACATTCTTAGCCCCAATCTATGAGATTACATTTTCAGTCTCTTCCTGACACTCTATCTCTTAGAGAGCACTTGCATTAAATAAACCATATTATGGATTATGAGACAATATCAAATATGTTAATTCAAGTGGAAAAAAAATCAATATGACAACTAAACAAAACATTGTGATTATCTCTGCCTTTTGATAAATCCAGTTATTTGCTTAATCTTTTCTGTGTTGGAAGGCTGTTCATTATAGATTTTCTTCCAGTAGATATACTTTCAGAAAAATTAATATTAACTGGAATCAGCTGAAATGAGGTGGGGTCTGTTCTTGGCTCTGATGATGCAAAAATAATAGTGAATATTTTCAGAGTTATATGACTACTGTTTTGGCTACATGTGTGTCTGACCTGATATCAATGTCACAAAAGCAATCCGAATAATGCACTTTAAATTTGTCTCATGATCAAAACAAGATAACAGAAAAGGGCTAGCTGCTCAGATATCTATGAGGAAGGGCTCACACTTTACTTTAATTCGCAGCAAACTTACCTTTGAAGACAAATCATAAAATCAAAGTTGTGTGTTTTTTGGCACACAGACTATTTAAGATGGCACTGTATTGAGAATGACTATTGTATGTGAAGGAAAAAGAATTTTCTATTTTACCCAGATGTCCTAATAGCAGAGAAAAACCTGTTCTGTGTAAGTCAAGTGAAAGACGTGCCATAGAGGCATTTTTATTATACACATCCAGTAAAACTAAAATACACAGAAAACCAAGTGTAGCAAAACAGAATATGTCCTGAAGCTACAGTTACATATACATTTCCAGTTCCCGGTATGGACCTTATAATTTTTGCTCATAAACATTCAAGGTATTATTAGCAACCTCTTACATCAATTAGAAAGAAACAGTTTAAGGGAGATAAAAAGACATATTCTAAACTAAATATGTGTCGATTATTAATGCAAGAAAACTGTGTTATCCCAAAAACTTAAGAGAACTAAGAATGAACAAATTGTGCTTCTCCCTAATCCTTCCCAAATGAAAATAGAGACTTTCAAATTTTTGTTAAATTGCCAGAACTGGGAATAAGGGAACAGCAATTCCTTTAATTTGTTGTTAAAGAAGTTTAATTAAGATTTACCTTTTAATTTATTGCTTGCACATTTAGAGGCACACCCTGTGCACAGTCTGTGATCTCCTTCAGAGGTGATGGAGAGCCAGCAGAGACACATCCTATCACCCCGGACTCTCCTCTGTTCCCATCTACAGCCTCAGTAATTGCCTGTGTAAGGTCTTCAGCTGCTCCAGTGACATGAATTGCCCCAAGTCTGCAATAGCGGTACGAGCAGAATGGCCACAGCTCTTAGTCAGGAGTGGAAATTCTTTTTATAGCGATGTTGAAGGGAAATGCCTCACGTTCCTATCCCTGTCAAACAATGACACAACCTGAGTGAACAATTGCAACCCTACGAGTAGGACTTTGAGCATCTTCAGACAATTTATCATTGCTCCTGTGCGAAACAGATACCATCAGCTGCTCCAGCTGAAGCACATTGGTCTATGGGCTCTGATGGTGCTCATCCCAAGGTCCAAGGTTTGGACAACTTCATTATGGGACCTCCCTCCATTATTTTACAATTGTCTTAAAAATCTAGATAGCACACAGTTGACTGAAAACTGTCAAATGTCATCCCTATTTTCAAGAAGGTTAAGAAGGAAGATCCTGGTAATTACAGGATCATTTCTGTGCCTCGTGAAACTATGCAGAATTTTATTCTGGAAGTTATTGAAAAACACTTGAGAGACAAGGCAGCCTTTGGTCATAGCCAGCACAGGTTCACAAGCAAGAAGTCCTGCTTAACTAGCTTAATTTTCTTTTATGGCAAGGGTCAGCCATTTTGTTGACCCAGTTAAACTCGTAGTTGTGAGGTTTTAGTAGTTAGCACAACTTTCTATGCTATCTCTCACAGTAACCTTCTGGACAAACTCTCCTGCACATGGCTAGACAAGTCCATAATATGTTGGGAGAACAACAAGGTGATGGGTCTGGCTGAAAGTGTTACAGTAAATGGACTTAGGTCAGGCTGGTGGACAGTCACCATTGGGTGCCCCAGGGCTGAGTGTTAGGGCTGGTGCTCTTTAATGTTTTTGTGAAAGATCTGGACACAGAATTCGAATGTCCATCAAGTAACTTTGCTGATGATACTAAATGAGGAGAAGCTGTGGACTCCCTTTGTGATAAAGAGGCCTTATAGAGAGATCTGTATAGACTACGGACCTGGGGAATTACCAACCATATCAATTTCAACATGAGCAAGTGCAGTTTTGGGCACTGCATTAGAGGAACAACATCAAACTATTGGAGTATATCCAGAGGAGGATCACCCAGATGGAGAAAGTTCTCAAGGGCAAGTCTAACGAGGAGAGGCTGAGATCAATTGGCTTGTTCCTCTTGGAGAAGGCTGAGAGGGGACCTTACAGCAGGGTACACTTTCCTCATGGGGGGCAGTGGAGGTGCTGATCTGTCCCTGGTGACCAGTGGCAGGACACAACCAAGTGGAATGAAGATGCACTGGAAAGTTCAGGCTGAGTATTAGGAAAACGTTCTTCACTTGGAGGGTTAGTCCCTGGAATGGCCTTCCCAGGGAAGTGGTCACGACATCAAGCCTGTCAGAATTCAAGGAGCATCTGGACAATGCTTTCAGTGAAACTCCTAGTTTCATCTAGTCCTGTGAGAAGCATGGATTTGGACTCGATGATCCTAATGGCTCTCTTCCAACTCAAGATATTCCATCATTCTATGATTCTGCCTTTCTGTTTGGGAGGCTCACAGCTCCTGCAAGAAATGTGACACCTGCAACGGTGACACGTGCAAGAAATGCCTGGGGGCAGTGATGGGCACATAGCACATCAGAGGAGGAAATCCCTCCCTGACACCCAAAGAGACCCCTGCAGTTTCACCCTGAAAGATGCGAGGGTTACTGTCTTGGTCTCTGCTCTATCCTGTCCTCACACTGTGTTCTTGCAGATTTGCCAGTGTCCCTTGGGCTTCCTCCCATGTTCCATAAGGTTTGCAGCTTCTGCCAGTGCTGCCTGTATTGGACAAAGAGAAGGGACAGAGGGAACCACAGCCAAGGAGGTGAAGAGGTGAGGAAATGGACTACAGGTTGCACTGTTGAAGCAGGGGAACATGGGGCCCAAATATTTTTTTTATTCCTTGGCCAAAGAAAGCTCTTTTCTGTGATGTGTTGTCTAGACATATCCTATGAGGCTTAGGGGGAAATCAGCTCTCAAAATGTCTTGCTATTCAAGCACACATCCTAATTCTACCATTCTCTCATTTCCAAATTTGCATGCCCACAGGAAGCTTGCTGGACTATAACTTGCGAAGTTGTGACAGATATCTCTGCCTTTGGATACTAAGGCTGTGCTTGGATAAGGGTAGGGTGACTTTAGGTTTCTGTGTGTGGCTATCTAACAGCTCATGATGTCCCTCCCTGGAATTTCTGGAGTGACATGACTCAGCAAATATGTCTCTTTTTTCTTGTGTATGCGAATAAACAAAGCAATATCAAGTTTCACCAGGGACTGAAGTTTGTGCTGAAGTCAGTAACACCTCTGAATCTATTCCAGTTTTGCTATTGGCTTCAACTCCTAAAAACATTTTTTAAAAGGTGTATGACAAAATAGAGGACGATGTTGTCACTCAGATTACACTGGTTTTGGAAAAAATACTATTTATCATTTTTTTTTAAAGCAATTTTATTCTTCAGTTTAAGGTTTTCTTTTTTTTTACTAGAAATTATATACACAATCAAAAGGATATTCATATCCTACATGTCTAGTTGTAATGTCAAAGTGCATGATGGATGTATTGTTGTGGAAGAGTCAGGTCAAAGCTAATCAGTAGGTAAAAAGGGATTTGAATCATTTGCAGGAAAATGTATCAGTAAGCTTTAATTGATCAGGAAGTCAATGCATAGCTGCTAATTCACACACTCCATTTTTTTCAGTGTTTCTCTGCAAACTTAATGTTTAGCTGTCATAGACACCTAGACATAAACAATGTATGGTAAACTGCAGCATGAATTACAAAATTATAGGGAAGTTCATCAATAGGAGGTGCCTTCATCTTGGACGTATGTCTATGTGGTGTGAAAACACAACTGATTGAATGGTTATGTGTAAATTAGTCATTACAGTCTCGATCTATGTGTTGGGCATCCTGAGCTAAGATCAGTATAAAAGGTAGAGGCCAAACCCAAACCAGAACACAAACTTATCAAAAAAGTTTGGTTTTTTAGGTCCCAAAAACCTAGTGTATTGTTTTGGAGTCCACTTGGAGACATTGGGGAATCATTTACAAGCAAATTTACACGTTTGCTTGTGAAAACAAAATTAAAATATAATTTTATTTTTGGCTGGTGTTGCCAGATTTTAGGCAGTTTCACTAATATTTCTTCTCTACCCAAAAAATGCACATTTTCATAAATAAAATGTTCTTTTGAATGTTCCACTGATTTATTTTTCCTTGGAAAACTCAAGGAAATGAGTAAGACTGGTTCTGAAATAGGAAGATTACAGCCTAAAGTAGAACAGAATACCCACTGCAACTTATCCTCTAGAGATTTTTCAAAGAGAAATGAGATCAAATGTGAGGAAGGTAGTAAAGATCCTTTCAATCTGATGACGTCTGATAGAAATGGAGATAAAATATTATCAAGGGTCAAGGTTGTGGCATGTTTGTTTAACATGCTGTTTTGTTCAATGTTTTTTTGTTAAAAAAGAGGCACACTAGAAATTGAAGAGATGTTTCCAGTTGCAAAAGGGTATAGAAAAGTGGACAAATATATCAATTATATAGTGCATCATGATACTAATACAAAGTAGTAGCTGTTAGAACAAAATCTGCAGAGAATGAACGATTAGAAGCAGAAAAAATACACAAGACTTTGCGTCTTGTAACATCTGAAGTACAAAAATCTTTTTAAGAGTCTCACGAGAGCAAAGATTCAGAAGAATTTAGTACGGTCATCCTGTGTGCAATAAAGTGTTTCAGTTCACAATGTTACATTCTTTCTAAGAGCTAAAATAACAGAACTGTGAGGAAAGCTTGAATAGTTTGTCAGAGCCACCACTGGAGCAAAGAGCATCTGACTGCAGGGGAGCATCACCCAGAGCAGAGGCCACTTGCATGCTGAGAATGGCAGCACCAGAAACCTACAAACCTGGCAAAGGATTACGGGCTAATATATAAAATCAGGATGATTATAGCAAGGACCTTTGTCTCCGTGTGATCAAATCAAATGACAAAATTTTTTGCCATATCTGAAGTTTAAAAAAAGGGGGCTCTATTTGAGGCTTTAACCTTTCATATTAAGGTTTATTTAAAACTCAAAATGTGTCTGCTGAAAAAATAGTGATCTCTGAAGGAACCAAGCCTGAGTTTTCTCAAGAAGCTTCTATTCATTAAAGATATTATATTGGAAGACTCAGCTCCATGTCTCTTGGGCGTTTTTCAGTAAATAAATTTTGGTAGTAAAAACTAGTCCAGGTGCTAGAAAGACTTAATAAGTGAATGAATACAAAATTATTCTGTTTGAATGGTTGTGGTAATCTTCCCAAACTACTGTACTGTAGCAATTCTTATAGACATGAATTTTTCTTGGTAGATGAACACAAATGTAATTTAAAAATGCACTTTTAAAAGATACAACATTCAGCTATTCAGAAATCACTATGAAGCAGTAAAAAAACCCCCCCAGACAGTGATTGCCAGGCACAGAATTCCTCAGTACCATCTTCAGCTACTTTTACTATGAAAGTGTGAGGAATATAAGTGGATATTCTAACAGAGAAAGCAGCACTATAGAGCTAAGCCTGTTTCAGGCTTTTCAGTCCCTTTTATTTACTAGTCTTAAATTAGTTTCTTACATCAGCTTTTAAGCAACTGAGAAATAGGCAAACGAATGAGTACACAAATGCAAAAGACGCACAAAAGATGTGGATGTAGCTCACAGTGTAAATATGGGTTTTTTTGTTTAAAATGGACCCATAGCATCACTTTCCTGATGACAGAAGTGAGGACATTGTAGAAGTGGTGATGAAGAAAAGGAAGTTATCCTGCATGCAAGGTAATGGGTTTCCAGAGGCTGAATATGCTGATGGTAATAGAGGAAGCAAAGCGAACACGCTTTTTTTTTTTTTTTTTAATTAATTACTTTGAAAAGTAGTGCTTTAAAACAACATAGGAATCCTCACCTCTACTTCAGTGTTACAGAGTTGGAAAAAGCAACTGTTGAGAGCCAACGCATGAACAGGTTGGGCGCGTTCACCAGAGGAAGAGCATCAGCAGGCACAACTCTTCTGCAAGGAGCAGAGATTCGCAAAGGCCAAGGAGCAGTGTGGGGAAACCTGCACAAAAGCTGCGGCTTGTGCCAACTTTTCTAGAAAAGACGAATGAAATCCTTATAGTCATCAGCCTAGTATGTCTTTTGGAGATGTTCCCTCTTTCATTATTGTTTCTACCCTTCCCTTGGTCTAGATTATGCCACTCTTGCTTTGCCACATTCATTCATAAGTTCTTCCAATGGCAAACCCATAAAGCCCCAACTTATTAAGCCGTTTCTTCCTTGGGAACTGAACAATCTCTTCTATTAGGTTTTAAAACCTCCTCAAATCGCACAACTAAACTGTTAACTTTGAGGTATGATATCTGAATTGTACTATGGCACCACAAGCTTCAGGATAGCAATTCCCAGCTCTTTGGGGAGGAATGCCTGCCCAGTGACATTATCTGAGAGCACTGCCAGAACAAAAAGTGAGAGTGGCTTGTGCAAATGCATCCCTGCTTGTGAAATATCCCCCTACCCTACAGGCCCTAAGTTCTGCTTCAGCACATGAAGCTTAGGTGCCTGGCTGGAAACATGAGAATCCCACCAGATGAAATAAACTTGCTTTAGTGGAACAGTGAGGGCAACCTAAACCTAAAAAGGACAGAGATCTTTAGCTAGTGTAAAGCATCCAGTGGCTCCATACTGAATTGTCTTCTCTCAAAATTTGGCACAGGGTCTTTTTTACTTTCAAGAAAAAATTACATGGAAAAGAGGTCCAATGAAAATAACAATAATAAGAAATTGTACAGACATGGAATAACATAATAAACTGTAAGGGAGAAGTTGCAAAAGAGGAAATCTAAATTCTGGATATTTTGCAAGTGGTGATTTCCCTTCTGCTCCCTGCCCTTTTCTCCAACACACAGGCTCAAACTCTCTCCTCTTCACTTTCCCCCAGGAGGAGAACAGATTTTGCAATACTTCCCTGCTGCAGTGAACTCTTACTGACACAAAGAATCCCACTAAGATCTCACAGATATGAGGAAACTTTACACAATAAAGGGAGCAGGAGAGGCAAATGAACAGAGCTAAAAAATGTTTGGGACCACGGAGTTTCTTTGCTCTGAGTACATGTGTACTTCATTTGCCAGCTGGCCCATGTTCACCTTGTTTCTGAATGATTTTCTGAACAGGGGCTTGATGGCTATTTGGACTCTATATCTCCATATGTGACTTCATGATTAAAGTGCCACCTGATATAACTGATATGATGAGAGACACTAAGCAATCTGTAGCATGCATTTTTAAACCTTTCGAGATTTTGACCTATAGTCCTGACAAGACTCATCAAAAAAACCAGAAAAACATCCCTTATTTCTTCTGATCCATGTAGTCACATGATGTAATGTAACCAAAGATGTGCAGTGACCAGAAGACCAGATGAACTCAATCATTTTGGTACAGAATTTATGATACAGAATTTGAAGAAGCTGTCCTGGTCAAAAACAACCCCAAACCAAATGAAATCGTCAAAGAAGCACTTCTTGATTTTCTGTTAGCTGGTAACTACTGTCTGTAAAAAAGGAAACAAACAAATGGACTGACCAGACTACTAACCTGCTAGACTCACAGAAATCTGAAGTATATCAGTACCTGCTGATAAAAACATTATCCACATATATGTATTGTTTTAAAATTGATTTTATTCAGCTAAACATCAAATTTGCAATATAATGCTATACATATTTGCTCCACTTTCTGGACAATACATTTTCCCAAGGGCACTCTGTTTAAGGAAGGATTATGTAATGAATACTTATGACTTCCCCAAACTACTTCTCAAAAATTTTAGTAGTTAAATTTAGTTTTAAATTTATTTAAAAAATGCTATAAGAAAGGAATGAAAAGGAAGGAGATTTAAAGGTTGAAGCTGTTTTGTTTCCTAATCATGTAGTGAAGTGAAAGATTTTTTGGTTTTTTTATGAAGGAAGTTGGAAACTATCACATGCTCTTCCCAGATGTGTAATAACTCTCTCCTGCCAGACAGCCCTGGCAGTTCAGCTCATGAGAACCTACAGTGGGATTTCCTGAGCTTCAGAGATTTGGTTTTCCCCAATAAGCTCTACAAAGTCCTTCCCAAATTCTCTGAATTCTACAAATAGATAAAACTAATGTGCTAATCTCATCACCCTGAGTCCCCCAAACATTTTTGATATTTCCTGTATTTTACTGGCCTGAAAATATTGTCATGGCAGCTTCCTTCAGAGTTTTTAATCACATGTATGCCCAGCACTTGCTGCAAACATGAAATGTAGGATAGAAAAGTGGCATTTATCTCATTTTCGAAATTATTCCCCTTTATACTTCCATTCCTCAAAACTCTCATTTGGTTCAGGCTCATGTAAAACACAAGACTGAAGTTTTAGAAAGCTGTTATCCAAAGCCAAGCTCTACCTTGTCCCTTTGCAAGTGAAAACAGGTAGCTGAGGCCAGGGGATGTCTGGTGCATCTTGCCCAGGGACAGACGTGGGCTGGGTCGGCCCACAGAGCAGGGATGTGTCTGCTCCTCCGATCAGAATGCTTCACACCATGGGAGCAGCATTGCTCAGGGCACTGGGGGAGACAACCTCTTCTGAAATTTACTGACTTGGAAGTGTGAGGGCATTTCTTTCCAAATCAGGACCCCAGTTCTCCTGGTTTCATGGATCTATCACTCTAAGACATATATATGCCTATGTCCTTGGCTTTGCAGCTGGAGATGTACTGGAAGATACTCCTGAAGTAGGTGGTTGAGGTAGGAGGAGTTCCTTCCTGGGATTACAACAGACAACACAAAATTGCTTTACTGCAAAATAACCTCTCCTAGCTTTAATTTCTATCCCTTCAAATCAGAAATTTCCATAACATTTTAAAAAAATTACTATCAAACTGATTTTGTTACATCTGCACATAATTATATTTTTAAAGCTGTGGGATTCAATCCTTGATTCCTCTGTTAGAGATACAGAAGGTCTGGTTTTAATTTCTTTGTTGCATCTAGTGCCTTACAGACATGAATCACATCCCTCACCACTTGCCATATAATTGTAAGGGGATATAGTACATCCTCATCTATCTTTGTTGCATGATGCTTACATAACTTGTACTATGCACATGCAAAGAAAATCATGTCAGCAGCCAACACTAACAAGAACCAGTCATTCTACATGCAAGAGTTGATTCATCACTTTCAATTAAAAAAAAATCCATTTCTTTTGCTCTAGTTTATTCACTCTAAAGACAAAATAGCAGTCCTTTAGAATGACTATAAGTATCTGAAACAACAGAAAAACCAGTTGTTTTCCCTGCTTTGTTGTTCATAAAAGGATATATATTGATCCATTGAAATTAAATAATGATAACTAGTAGCTGTGATTCACAAAAAGTCTAAGCCTTAAAGGATTAGTCTTGAGGTTCCTACATGCTTAACATACTTCTGTTATGAGGAATGAGTGCACAGGTTGTATCTACACAGCGATACCTGAATCTGGCCTGGAGGATCAAGGAAGCTTGAAAATCTTCCCTTAATTTGGGTTACATATAGATCTCAGCTGCCCTCACTGCAAGAGGTACTGATGCTCTCTGCTGATGAAGCCATGGCCACTTCACTGTGCTGTCATGTTACTGAAAGGACGGACAACACATGTGGGAGTGCTGAAGCACTGCTGGCAGCCCTTCTAGGACCATTGCAATCCCGTACTCACTCATCCTGACCACCCAAGGGAGCTGCAGGGTCACTGCCAGCCTCACACTCTTCCTTCTCTGTCACTTTGGGCCACCAACCCTTTGCTCACTATGACACATTCTCAAGGGGAGTCAGGAGTAACAAATATTTCTGCTTGACCACAGTCCAGCATCTCGCCTGGGAGAGATGCAGGCAATGGATTTAAACTCCCAGAGACCATGACCAAAGCTGAAGCTGGATCTTCCCCACTGTAAAATGAAGACAGTAACACCTTGTTCTTTTTTAAAATATTAAAGCACTGTGACTACTGGGGTTTTTTTCTAATTAGCCTTTTTTGAGTTTTAGGGCAAAAGTATTAGCCTGGGATCAGGTAATGAGACCCCAGGAAATGATAGCCCCTGACCAGCCCTGGGGCATGCAGGTGCTCTCAGTAGCGACTGGGCAGCATAAGCTCATCCTTTCCCATTTCCTGTACTTTTTTTCTTGGGATAAAAGAGCTTTTGAAAACACATTTGGATGCCTAACCCTAGAACACACAAGTGTAACATTTTTTCAGAAGACTGGCCTCTGATTTGCCTTGTAAAATTCTGAAGAAAGGTGGGGGGTTTTCTTTTTGGAATAATTTCATGTGTTCTGTTTTAAACTATGCCCAAGCAAAGAAACTGCTGCAACAGGAAGCTGAAAACTTCAGGGACAGAATCTTGTTATTAATTCTGATACCTTACAGTAAATAATTAACATATTTTAATGGTTTAAAAGGAATGCAGAAGCATCAGTTTTCATTCATCTGTAATAATAAAGGAGGAGGGGGAGGAGTGAGCTGACAGGAGGATATGAGATAGTATGAATTAAAGTTAATAAATAATGCCTACATTGTTAGTCATCAGTTTTGCCTTACACATCTCAACATCCCATATGCTACACACTGCAAAGTCTGACAAACTTTTGAAATGGGCTTGTTTTGCATGGAAAAAAAAGATGGATTGTATTTAAGTAGATATTCAGAAGAACTCTCTTCAGATGGGAATTAAACAGAGGGAAATAAATCTAAACATTATTTTCTCTCATAGTTTCTTTTTTTTTCTATTTTTATTCAATGTGATATGATTCATAAATATTTGATGGGCTATGACTCAGTAAATGTCATTTTCTTGGCTCTGAAGGGGATTTTGAGTGTTGATCAAAATGATATACAGTCTCTCTGGAACAAGTAAGACAAGTACTTTATATCTGAAGGCCAGATTCTAGGTCTGTCAAAATAAATCACAAAGCCTCAATTGTATTCCAGGATTAAAATGGGTAAGTTGTTGGGGAAATCTAGGTTAAAATTTTAGCAATGCTGTTATACTAGGAAATCTTCTCTGACTTTTCTTTAGCTCTTCACTTGCTGATACTGCAGAAGCACTAACTTCTGTAAACTATAAAGGTGTGCCCAACGTTATGAAAAATACTTAAAGTGACCATGGCATTTTTCATGGTTGTTTTCAAGCTTCCTCCTGTCTAAGAAACAAATTTGTTTCCTCTGACCTTGTTGATGTTCTGACTGTAAACCAGGACAAGTCTTCTTCCATGACTCCATTGCCTCCCCTGGACCATACTCAAAAGGTGAGAATCAACTCTGACCTGAAATGGGAGATAGACAAAAAATGCATGCATTTTATCAAGCTGTCTGTGATTTTTGGTGGGCTGTGCAGCAAGCATTGCATAGCAGCAGCTGGAATTGAGAGGGTGTAGGCTGGTGCACTGTTTCCAGAATTTTGTGGTGAAACACTCCACCTCTCTATAGAGTTTGGAAAGACAACAGAAGAGGATGCAAGAAGATGCATTTTTTACCTGTTTTGTTGCTTTATTGTGTTTAGTTGTAAGTCTTATCCCCTCGCCTCCCAAGAGATGCATAAGTCCTGAAGCATGGGACAAGCAGATTACTTGAGCAACAGGCAACTGGGCTGCCTTCCCGAAGATAAATGCTTGGTTTTCAGTGGAAATATTTTTGCCTCAAAGTTTTCGGTTTCCAAAATAACAAAGCACTGATGAAGCCTTTTCCCATACAACTAAAACTCCCTCACTAAGAAAAACAATATGAGAATTCAGTAAAAGCAGGGGAAGAATAATACTGTCAGAGATATCAGCTCCTACACACTTAAATATGATTTTTCTTTGGTGACTTTCTTTTGGTTTCATTCTATGAGAAATGACAGTAATTAGCAAAGAAAAAGATTTATTTTCAAGCACTTTATCTGGCTCCTTGAGACATGAAGTTTTCCCTACAAATGGGTAATTACTACAAAAAAATTTTGATTCATGTTTCCTGGAAACTGTGGCTGATATCCCGGTACAATTGGAAATGCTGGTTCTTTCATCTGCTTTCTTCGACTAGGTTCTCAAACAATTTGTCCTGTCATATTTGGAGATGTGAATTTAGCACTTTCACCCTGAATAGTTGAATCTATGTCCCTCCACTCCTTCTTACATTAATTCTTTAATTGTTATACTACTATCTTATTGAGGAATGAAAAAAAGGGAAAAAAACAAAAAAAAAGAGGAGGGGATCCAAGAGTACTTCTCTTTTGCAAGTACCACAGGAAAAAAAAAAAAAAAAGAAGAAAGAAAATGCCTGTCTTCAACATATTTTGTAGCAGAGTGTGATTGCCTCAGCTCATCTTCAGTGCCACCTTGCAAAGCTGCCTGGGTTTGGGCCTGTGGAGAGCTCAGCAAGAAAAAGGCCAAGTTTGGGATGTGGCTGGGATGAGGTATGGTGGTTGTGCCAGCCACCTCAGCCCTGTCAAGATGCAAGGCAGTTCTGGACATGCTCAGAGGCACTACAAATGCTGAGTGGGTTGGCTATTAAAATCACAGGTTAGAGCTATGGAACTTAAATTTTGCTGAAAATCCATTTAAGAGCCATAAAGCTTTCTGGGAGTGGCAGGGAAGGAGAAGAAAAGGAAGATTTAACCCTCATTTTCTGTAGCTTTTGATTAGCAAAAGACTCTACTATCAGATTTATTGGTTGTTTTTCTTGGCTTTATAAAACAGTACCACTTGGATTGGTACACTCCTGCCAAATTCTTCATGAATAGGCGACGACATGAGTTGAATTGGAAAGTTTTGTATTAAGGGAAGGTGATTTTTCAAAACTAATTTCCTTGTGATCTTGTCCCAGCCACTGGGACCAGACAAAGGCCATTTCCACCCACTCTCATGCCTTTGGCAGCAGGCAAAGAGATCAGTTTTTCAAAAGAGTTTAGCAAGCTCCAGAAGCTGTTAAACTTCAGGAGAAAATTTTTATACCTGGAAGCACCAAGACAGACAGTTGTAACCAGATTAAGGAGAATGTCATTAGTATTGATTAAGTGCACAATATTTTTGAATTGTCTCTTTAGCTTTTGTACAGCAGGACCATATGTAGTGCACTTTGTGATACTGGACAGCTGGTAAGAGAACCATCCTTTCTGGCAGCCTTTGGCAGCCATATCATGCTTCATTATCCCCCACTGTCCTCAGGACACTAAGCAATCCTATATGCTTACATCACCTGAAAGTCCCCTGTGGCTGATTTTGTTCCTTTTGAAAGCTGAACTCTGAGTTTTGGATGGCATTAGCAGGTGATGCAGAGCACTTGCAGCCCCCTCACACCACTCTGATGACACCTACTAAGCATTGCCTTTACTGCCACCTTCAGTAATGCAGCACAGAGGATGAGTCCTTTCACCACCTCAGCCTCCTCACACAAGGTAGAAGAATGAAAACAATAGAAGGAGCCCTAAAATCTCATCCTTTACGAGAAGGATAGGTTAGTGCAAGCCGTATGGAATGCTGCCATGATCCACCCTGCCAGTGGAGACCTCTCAATCCAGGGAGAGGGTGTGTTCAGTGAATCCTGGGGCAAGGTATGACAGAGGCAGGATGAATCCACAAAACACCACAGAAACCCTGGACTGCCTTGAAACCTATAAGGCAAGGCAAGGAGACAACACAGCCCCAGTGAGGAGAGACACAAGATGGGTATGCAGAATGCACACAAAACTTCTTCAAAGAAAGACGCCAGTTACGTAACAAAGGAAACAACTGGTGTGGGGGCTGGGCTGGGGTGGAAGAGAAATACAAGACTTAAATGACTGATGGCAACCTCTGATCTAAGAGAGGTTTGGATCAGATCATCAGAGGTGTTACTTGGAAGGGATCACAGAAGTCAGCAGCATAATATGAACCAACACCAGCTGAGAGGTTGATTTCACATGTAGATTATAAAAGTACCTTAAATACGGCCATGAAAGATGTGTGAATTATCCTGTAGTTGAAAAGGGGTAATGGTGTAACGGGTAACTATGAAACAGAAATTATGTTGTGCATTCATACCCCCAGCATACTTTATGCATTGGCTTTATTGGACTCATATGTGCAAGGCAGTCCTGCTATCAGGATCATCCCCTCACTTGGGTGTCAGACCATGTAAAATTTTTATTTCTTTCAAGGCAAAAGCCATGGTTGAAGGGCATGTGTGTGAAGGCATTATGAGGAGAATGGAAGAACAGACAAGCTGAAGCTAATGCATATCTGACAGAGAGGCATTGAGCCTCAATAAAGAGCCGTGTGAGAGTTGCTCATCTCTATATCAGAGGTAGCAGCTCGAGAGAAGGGGGATTTATCCCAAACTTGCAAGTAAATCATAGTGTTTAGCTAAGAGAGAGATATTCACCTTTTATTGTTTTGTGCCCTTCTGCTGCTGGATGGGAACCATCAGGAGGAAAAAGGAAATTATGGTTAATGAAGTTGTGCAGCTCTTTCACGCAGTTACTGGTCATGGGAAAACAAAGAAGGACTTACAGGAGACTGGAAACACTGTCCTGGTGAGTAACCAGGAATGGGAGAAAATGAGAGGATTTGAGGACCCCCTCAGGACAAGGGAAAGAGCAGCAAAACCTTCAGTGCCTCAACTCTGTGACAAGCTTGCCAGCAGAGCAAGCTGCTTCTTCAGTGGCATATGAGGACACTATAATTACTGCTTTTTGAAGAGATACTGGAACAAAATTTCTAGTTCAGACCTGCTCCCATACTGTGTACTCAAGCCTGAAGGTATTCTTTAGTTTAATTATATAAATTGTTTTGTAAAACAGAACATGAGAAGTGGTGTACAAATGACTGACAGAACAGAGTACGAATGACCATGTTGTTTTGATGGATTAAAGGAAAAGGAAAGTTTATTTTGGATAACACTTTGAGAAGAGCTGTCACTTAATTTCAGGAAATAAGTAAAGATGTGACTGCATCTTATTTCAGTACTCTTTTATAAACCAGTCAAAAGATTACAGACTTAATCCAGATCCCAAGGAAATGTTCTCTGTGATTCCCATTCTTATCCAAATGCTTAGGAGAAGTCCTCAGGTCAGTACTATGGAGTGTGGTGGAGGAACACACATTATTGTGCCAAAGATTATTTTGAGATCACACATAGTAATTTTGCCTTTTGAGTTGTCCTAAACTCAGGAGAAATACTCATACGAGTTGCTAAAAGTCTATTACAGAACACTGAATCTTCTTACAGATGCTTTATTTTAATAAAGATATTTAAGGGGAGACCAGAAATGTCAAGATTTCATTTCCCTGGGCGCTCCTCTTCAATCGTGGTATGTCATGTTCATATCAAGCTTGGAAGGTGCGCTGCTTAAAATTTCAGTTTTGGAATTAAGATGCTGAAAGCTTTTAGCTCCAGCACTTTTAAAAACAGAACCTTAAGGAGTGGAGGAGTTGATAAAAATAACTTTTTGGGCTGTCCCAAATCTCCCCCAGGAGGGAATGATTGTAGGAAAGGTCTGGGTCCATTTTTAGATGAATCATAAATTATACACTCTATCTAGTAGTTAAAGAGGGAGAAATGCAGAAAAATGTAACCTTTTGATCCTTCCTTCCCCAAACAGCTAAAGTTCTCAAGAAAACATGAACTACTATAAATATTAGTCACTCCCCTTAGAGATTAATTTGCTGCTTGAAATCCTATTACAGAACTTGCTCTTTGTGCATGAAAGAGAGTATATGCCACTTTGAGATCAGAACTTAGGGAAATATATTAATTAGTATGGAAGACAATCCTTATTATAGATGATTGCACTCAGAGGTAGGAGACATGGCTTCATTTTTAATTTGGATGTTGACTCAAGAGTTGGAGTGGCAAGTTAGCACCAGTAATGAAGTGCAAAGAATAAATCCTCTTACAACATCATGGTTCATAAGAGTTCATAAACCAGCAGAGTGGGAAAGGAGTGGAGGGGGAGAGTATCAGTTGTGATGTAGGAGTATTTTTAATCAGATTGAACCATGCAGCACAGTTTATATTTACAGCTGAGACAAAGCCTCAAGTTAGATTTAACCTTGCTCTTAACGCCTGTTCTCACATTTATGTAAAATTGAAGAGAAAATTCCCATCAGGCAGGTGAGGGTCCAGGTTCTGGAATGAGGTCCCTGATGACTTGATTGTGATGTTGGCCGTTGACAACATGCCACAGGCATGCCCAGACAAATGGGAAAAGATTTCCTGTGCCCGGGTGGCACTGGCACAATGGCAGCAGTCTGAACTGTTGACATTTTGGAGGACATTTCTCAGAGCACTTGAACTGGCAGCATGTAAGCTGTCATTTTATGAGCTACAGATCTTATTAATAGGGAGGGACTTGTCTTGACAAGGGTCTGGTAGAATTTCTTAAAACAAAGGTAGCCCTGTAACACATGCCAGATGCCAGACCATAAACATGTACATATATAATCACATAATTTTATAGCTTACAAATATAAGCTCCTCCTTAACATTCTGCATTTTTTCATTCAGACACTGCATATGCTTCCACCCACTACGTTTTCCATCCACACCTTTACCTTACTGACTTGTCTCTATATAATCTTGTATTCACTATCAGGATTAGTGTTACAGTAGTGAAATGGGCTGTGTCTTTGTTCTTAGCATCATAGTAAAGTATTTCCTTCTAATGAATATAAAAATTGAATTAACTCATTTTTAGATCTGTTCTGTCCTGCTCTTCTAACAAGTCACAGGTATGACAGAGTGTTGTTATGTGCCAATTACAAACGCTCAGATGCTTCTTTTCTCAATGAACTGACCCCTTCAAAAGCACAGCAAGTCACTTCATTTACTGAAGTGTCAAATTTCTTGGAAATAGTATAGTCATACATCTCTCAGAGAAATAGATTCTGTCAACCTGCTGTCAGTTGACTATGTCCCATATAGTTAAAGGTATTTTAAGTATTCTTGGAAAGAAACTGTTGGGAAAAGTATTTAATAAATGGAAATTCGACACAAATAAAGGAGAAATGCTACTGGCATGCATTTGTTGTTGTTTGGGATAACTTGTCAAAGGAGTTGGCAAAGAATTTAAGTAATATGTATCTTTAGGGAGTAACATATAATGAAGTCGTTCCACATTTTTTGTTGCTTGGCTTTTTTTTTTTTAATTGGAAATGCTCAAATAAAAAACTTCTCATAATATTTAGTCCTAACTTAATGTTGCTGAGAATGAGATGCAGGTTGATACAGCAAAAGAGGTAGCCAAAATGAACCTGAGAGTAGTTGTTGAAAATATTTGGATTTTAAACATTTCTGAAGCTGAAAATGAAAATTGATATCTTTGCCTTTGACTAAAAATGATGACTAAAAAGGCCTTTTGATTCAATGGTGGGAAGAAACAAACTCATTATTTTGCATATCCTTTTCTGTGGATTCAAGGGGACAAATTTCACATTCCTGCTTCTATGGAAAAGTACTTATTTTAAGTATTAAAATACCAGACGCATAAATACCAGGAATTTCTGAATACGTTTGCTCTAATCCTAAGAATGATCCATATGTGGGTGGAAACCAGTACTTAAAGGTTTCAGAGGAAATATCCTGGAGCCTTTTTTAGCTGATGAATAGCAGCACACAGATTAGAAATCTCTTGAGAAACTATTCCATTGCAATGGGTCTAACTTGCAGGGGCAGACATGGACACAAGCCACAGGCAAAAGGAGGATGTTAACTTCATACCTCACCACCAGCAATGAAACACTCAAATCTGAACCCAAAACTTCTCAGTTTCAGGGGTTCAAAGCAGAGAGCTTAGTTCAGGTACATTGGTAATGTAAATAATGTTAAATTATCTTACCTGGGGAGGTTTATGTTATTCTTATATAATGTCTCTCCTTTCAGTCGGGCACAACTGGAGACCTGCAGCTGGACAGCCAGCTGGAAGGGAGTGGTGTGCTGGATGGAGCAAACAGGGGAATGTGTTGTCTACACGACTGCACTGTCTGGGGGGCATCCCTATAGCTGTTCTTGCTTTAATGCATTTAGTATTTAGGCAAACTCATAAAATTCAAATTATCTTACAAAAAAATAATTTTAAAGAAATTTCTTACATTCTAACAGACCAGTTTAAATAAATGGGATGATTTGGCTGTCAAAATTAAATTCATTCATCAGAACTGCAGATAAGGAGGATGGTGAGGAAAGATCATTACAGTAAAAGACATAGGACATATTTTCACTGACTAGTTTATTCAAAATTATCAATTAGGATATAAACAATTAGTCATTAAGTGGTGTTACAAAAGGTTAACAAATCTAGCCAGGTACTAACAGATTAATAAAAAGTTTGTAGTGTCCTCTGATCAAACCCCTGCAGCAAGGTGAAACACCAAGTTAGTGTGTACACTCAATTCTAGCCCGTATTGTAGAAATAAAAATAAAAAGAAAACACATCATGTAGCAAAACCAGAGGCCCCACAGCCTAAAAACACAGTGTGGAGCTGAACCACACTCTGAGCATTCACCTCAGTCCTTTAGACTAGTGGTTTAGGGTCACATCTGCCAGGGTTGACCTGAACCACCAGTCCTTGAGGTTGGCCATGCCAAATGTCAGTGGAGCAGGTTATTAAAGTAAATAAAAGGGGCTGCACAGAAAAAGAGAAAGCAGCCAAACTATTTTAGACTTTCCAGTGATCAAAAGCTTAGAATTATCAGAGCATAAAAATGCTAGGAAACCAATTTTCATTTTCTCTGTCTGCTCTGATGTAGAAACAGGTACAAATCTGTACTAAACATGCTAGCGATATTTTTTTTTCTCTGCAGACTTCTCTGCAGCAGTTTTCAGAGGCTATTCATGCTAAATATGCTGACAGATCCACCACTTTCTCTGGTAAAGAGGGATAAGGTTGTCCACTCCCATTCCCCACCCTTTCAAAGGAATGCCTTCGCCATCCTCCGTTCACCACAGAGACAGCCTGGAACCAGATACCTGGCATGAGATAACTTATGAATGCTTGAATAGGATTCTGTAATTCTCCTAGTCTATATATCTGCTCTCTTTAGGGCCCTCAATCTGTTTTGGAGAAGAACTAAATAACATATTCTGACAAATCTGAAACATACTCGTGTCTAATGACAAGAGTAATGCTTTTCCCAGTTCTGTCAAAAAGCAGCAAATTCAAGTCCCAGAGACAGGATTAATGACTGTTCCCAAGCACAGAGAAGAAATTTGATTTATCTAAAAACCTATTGGCCAGCTGGCCCATCCATTGCCCTTCTCTCTGCCTGCCATTCCTAACAGACAGCATGCTTTGGCTTTTTCCTTCCCAGTCCAGACAAAACCCTCTGAGGCTGCAGGACTGCATGCTCTGCTCTGAGCCCAGATGAAGGAGCTTAGAATCAGAACATAGACACTGGCAACTGACTACACTGGTGTAGTCTACACTGGAGCATACTACAGTATGCATTGTGACACAGCACTATATGTGCAGGCACATGCATGCCCTGTTTGAGCAGTATCTGCCTAGAAATAAAGTGAGTGTAAAGGGGAAAATGCATTGGAAGTCTAGACACATACGCATTTGTCTGGCTTCAAATTTTTGTGAGTTTATTAGCACAGGGTTGAAAAAAAATTTCCACTACAAATTACCTACAATAAAACAAAAGTTTTTTAAAATGTCAAGCAATTTCTCTTTAACTGACTCTTTCAGGGTCTAAATTCAAACCTTTTTTTTCCACATGGAATGAGAAAGGGAAATGGAGGTTAGGGGATGCTCCAGACACTGTCACTGGCAGTGAGGCCTGGCAGGATACATCCCAGACATCCTGGCCCCAGCACAGCCAACAGAGCATCCTTGTCCAGAGTATTAGATGCAAAATGCTTTATTTCAGTGGTTAGAAACTGATGGCCTGAGCACCCAAAGCACTGCTCCACTTCAGCTCATGCCTTTGCATATGGTGGGAGCCCATGCTTACAATTCCCATGCTTACATCTGTGCTCTGGCAGTACAGCTGAAGGTGCTACCAGAGCCATCAAGTTTAGACCCCAAAATTGCAGATAACTGTGCTATGTTAAAGGTCACTGACAAGCCACTCAACTCCAGCAGGCAGAAAAAAATACCCAAAGTACTCATAGAGAATATGTGGAATATTTCAAACCCTACCCCCAGACCTTGAAATTTGTATCAGTTCACAAAGAAGTTCACTTATCACTCCAAAAATCTTAGCCTTTTGCAATGGAATGTGTCCTATTAGAGCTGTGCTACTGGCCATATTCTGTGTGATGAGCAATGGGGAAAGAAGTGGAAAAAACCCCCAAATTCAGTAATCTTAGTCTTTTGTACCTGGCAAATTCTTAGGACTTTAGAACTAATCTTACAACTGCTCTAAGCATGCTAAATAAATAAAAGTAGCACAGGTTGTAAGGTATCTCACTAGCATCATTACAAAGAGGAATATATCTTTTCCATGACCAACAGAAACAGCCCCATTATTTTTACATCTCTGAATGGTGGAATCCCCCTTCCTCCTCCTCTCTGGAGAAACATGTGAAGGGAGTTTCTTACAAAACCCAGAGGGATAATCTCTGCCTGTCTTCATGCCTGCAGTGCTGTCACACACAAATATCTTGAAATGAGAGATAAAAATTTACCCTGCTACCAACAGTATCAGGGCAGTTTTAGGTACTACTAGGCAGAAAACAAATGAACGAACAAACAGAAAACCTCTTTGTGTTGAGTCATTGATTTAACAGATTTAATTTGCAAGTACTTCTCTATTTTGAGGTAAATTACAAGCGTCAACAAAAGTGTGCAAATAAACTAGTCACTCTACTTGTGTATACATGATGAGAATCAAAGTTAAGAGAGTAATTGATATAGTTTTCTTTGTTTTCTTTCATTCAACTAATATCTAAGATATAGATGCAAAAAAGCTCACTGTACATTCACTTAAAATTAGTTAGTTCCTTGTTCCTGTTCTACATGTTGTTATACTCATTTATTGGTTACAAAGGACAACATAGAAAGTGTCTACACATTTGCATTTTGCTTGTCATGCTATCTGTGGTACAGCTATTGTACTGAGGTTCCTTTCCTCCTAACTGTGCATTGAAGTAGCTCTGGAGGTTATAACAGAAAAACAAACTGCATCCAATTATTAGTGCATCAGAATTAATGTTCCAGATTAAAGTAAACTTTTCATGCCTCAGATATCATTTACAATTCTCTCTAGGAGAGATGTATGGAAACGTCTGTCTGTTTGGATGCTTTTTCAGTTCACTCTGAAAATAATAACGAACAAATGAAACTTCACCTGGGAAACAAACGAAACTGCTAATGAGCTCAAAGGAGCATGTGGTTGATTTCTTATTAAAGTGGATGCTGATACAGATTTAGAAACACAATGAACTTAACGCACAGTTTAGGAATCTTGTCCGAAGTTTAGTCTGGCTCAGATTAGAAGAGAGCTTTCTTACTGTGAACATTTTCTTCTTTTTTACACAGAAGAATTCTCTTTCTCTAATGAAGGTGGGATAATGAGCAGGAAGCTGTGAGCAGTGGAAGAAGCAAGGTAAAAAAGAAGGAACTGCCAAAAAGAATTCATACAGGTTTCTCGCCTTTCAGAGAAGACAGTGAGAGAAAATGCTTGCATCTAACATGTGAAATGTTCTGCGCATTTTTTTGTGAGGGCACAAAAACCCCCTTGATTTAAACAGGGCCCTGAAGAGTGGCAGAACATGAGAAGCACTATGCAGTCAAGCCAATGTTTGTCACTGTCTGATTTAGTTTCAGTGAAGTAAAAGTCCACTTGTTTCCTGGAACAACCGAAAAATGTGGAAAACCTGTATTACATTGTGTTAATGGCGTATTTAATGCTTTATATATAGCCTCCTGGAGTAATCTTGTTTTGAGAGAATCAAAATATTTAATTTTAAAATAGACTCCAGAGCATATTCTGCAAAGCTATTAATGTGTTATGAACAGCATGGCAGAAAAAAAAAAGAGTCAACTATGAACTTTATTTTAATATTTGTTTCTTTCCTTTAGAGCTTGACTCATGTGTTTTATAATGTGAGTCTGGTCCAGCATGTCACTGTCTCCTGATTACTTTACAGGTGAGTAGCAGAGGTGGACAGAGCACATAGTTTTATTTGGGAAAAAACCCAAAACATCGGTCTCCAGACAGAAAGAAAAAGATAGAAACTACAATCAAAAATGGTAGCAACAGGATTCTGAGAGAGTAAAAAATTAATTTATTGGTATGCTCCCACACTTTTTGACTTCCTAAAGAACAAGTAATCCAGAATCCAAATGTTCAACTCTTGACCCCAGTCAGAGTTTCTTCCACTCCAGACTATGTTCTTAGCCTGTATGTGTATGTTTCATGTGTTTAGATTTAGATAGAATGAGCTACATTTCATGTGATCATTACAGAGCTCCCTGTATGCCATGTGGGAAAAACCAGTTATTTCGCAGTAACACCCAGTGAAACTGAAACAATCTATCACCCAAGCAAACCAATAGGAAACACTTAGAACTGAATTACTTGACCACCCAGAGCAGGCTCCAAGCAAGCTACCAGGCACTTGAAAAGCCTCCCATGTGGAGCAGCGTACAGATATCCTAGCAGGCTTCGCACACTCTGAAGACATGATTGTCCTATTGCCCATCCCAGCAATTGTGTGTGTGTGTCCCTTTGCGGTACTGCGCTGTTATGTTCTCTTTCATCACTCTATAAAGTTCAGTGTCCTGATCCACATCCCAAAATTAGGTAACTGAGGAAACTGTGTCTCATATAATGGGGAAGCATATGGGTGTTAGTCCCAGTCTGGTCAAAAGACTGAATTTAGATATTTCCACAGGTTGTAGAGAGGCAACTGCCCTGATGGATGCACAGTAGCATCCTGATGAAAACTTTATTTCCCCCCCCTATTGCAGCAGAGTGTGGTTCCTTCAGTTTTTCCTGTTGAACTTCCTACCTGTTCTGTCTAGAAGGGAAATTTGAATTGACCCCAAATCAAAAAGAATCACTATATCACAGCTGTAAAAGCATTAATTTAAAGAGAAAAAACAGTTGGAGTTGAATTCATAGCAAGAGGAGATATTAATAGTGGCTTGCAGTCAGGCATCTCATAGCCTGGAGGCCTGGCTAGCCCTCCTGCAGAAGGATGGTCCCTCAACATCAGAGTTCTTCAGCTCCTAGGTTTATGGAAAGAAAGAGTGTTTGGAAGAGATTAAAAATATCATTTATGCGAAAACACTGAACAATCCTGCTGTAAAGATTGGAGCTGAGGAGTTCACAAATACCCACCAACTACAATGTGTAGGAGAGGTGGAATTTGTCAGCCCTCCCTGTCAGCCCCAGAGAGCTTGAAGGTGGTATTGGCTGAGACCACTGGATACTATCCACCATCACCTCTACATTTTTTTAGACACAGAGTTTTTCAGACTTCTGTTCTCCATGAGATTAGCCAAGCAACAACAGCCATGAAGCCCTATACTGAATCCTAGGTGTGTGATGGAGCTGACTGGTGGTTGTGCTCCATGCTCAGCCTAGTCAAATTGTCTGTGATATTCATTGTATTGCACACTCATGAAAGGATCTAGCTAAGGCTGAGAGAAATAACTGGGGCTTTCTGAGTCTGCACATGATTCATGGTGCTTCTCAAAAGCTGTAATCTTGAATGCACTTTCAAAGTACCAGGGTTGCTGGGTGGTATTTTCAGAATCTAGTTTGGCCCTGGTCACCATGGTGGCAGGTGGATGATAAAGCCTTCTGTGTAGCCTACAAATACGTGTTTACCAAATGCTGCCTTGCTTAGCCTATAGGAATTTGCACAAACTGAAATTTTCTAGGGCAAGCTCCAGGACAAGAACCTGGATAAACACAGCAGTTCTCTGTCTCTAACAAGCGAGCAAACAGCAGCAGTGGAGATTACGGAACTGCCCTGTTGGTGCCAAATACTGTGTTGAAGGTTCATGCCCAATCTTGTACTACATTTAATGTTTCAATGAATGATTGGTCACAAGGGAAAGAAGAAACCTTATGCTGCCCTTCAACTGACAAATACTAACATAATATTTCAGAAATAAGTGGTATGTCTAGTTGTAACAACATATCCAGCCAGATACACAAAAGCAGAAACCACTCTTTCTGATTGGGAGTTCAGCCCCTTCCTGGTACAGAATCGTGAACAGCAGAAACATTTTCTGTGCGTGATGATACTCTGCATGTGTGCTGTAATTTGGATCAGTGAGGCATTCTCCTCGTAACTTTCTGTTTGGCCTATTTTTAAATCACTGACTGAGGAAACCTTTTGGCTCCGCTTAAAACTAAAATGAAGTTAACTGCTTTACATCAACAGGCAGGTAGACTTCGTTTCTGCAGTGTCAAAGTGGAACTCTCTAAGTGAGTCTTGATGACTCTTTTCAAATACAGGTGTCAGGGCTTGTAGGCCTGCACACAGCAGGGATCCTGCCATCAGTTTTCAGATGCCTGGGTAACACCGTAACATTTGCCTAACTGCTGACAAAATCTATTCTAGTAAATTAAACAGAAAAAAATAAAAGGTGCCCAGGCAATGGGACTTACTTCCCAGACAATTGAACTATTCTGACACAAATCTGGGTGGAATGAAGATTACCCTCATAGATGGCCCCCTGATCTATGGCTAATAGAGAGTTAGGTGCAATACACACACAGTTTGGGTGCAGGTACTGTGTACCCAAGTTCAGTAATATGGAGTCTGTGCAGCTGGCATTGATGCTAGGCAAAAGTCCTGAGTGTGTTTTATTTATTCATATCACTGAGAAAAACAAAAGCCAAAGATTTTAACACTGTGCTCTGCCATATTATATTCTGTTCTAGTCCAGATCTCATAAAGCCCAGAGCTCACTCGCCATGTATATAGCCAGAAGGGACTACCAGGGCATCTGAGGACAGTCTGAGAATGCAAAATTGTCTAGGTAAATTAAAGCACTATGTCCTGGGGTGGAGGGGGCANATACAATGAACTTTGCCTAAATACAAGACTTCCCTTGTCAAGGACAATCCATTGTACCAGTTCAAGGTGAAGTGTAGTAGTCTAGGGAACAGTCTAGAAAAAAGGGTCTAGAATAAAAGTGCAAAAATAGATGTGAATTAATGGTTTCACAGTCTTGTGAAAAAAGTAAACAGTGGCTCTGTGAACAGGAACAATTTTACTTGGCCTTGGTAAAATCCACATTAAATCGTTAAATATTTTGTCTGTGTTAGGGAAATCCAGGGAATTTCCTTCTTCCTTCCCATTTGTCACCTTTTCAAATCACTGTGAAGCAAGTGAAGAAAATTCAAAGAAAAATAGAAAGACTAGAACACAAAAATATCTAGAAATATTACCTATGTACAGAAATTTAAAGTGGCAACAGTATTCAGTCTATGAGAACACCAGAGGACTAAGTCTTCGCATATGGAAAAGCCAGCGGGAGGGAATAATCTGTTTTCCATATTGTCTTTAGATAGGATCAAGTGTCAGAAACTTCCTGCAACACTGGACCATGTTTTCCACTGAATCTCAAGATGTGCCGAGGGGAGAATGCCCCCATATTAAGAGGAGGCTGGGCAGTAGTTGTAAGGAGCCTCGTGAGCACACTGATATGGGTGATGATCTCTTGAAAAATCATGGTTTGTTTTCTGTGACTTCCATATATATTTCCACCTCACCGGTGTATGCCTGAAATCGTGCTAGAACTAATACCTCACTCTATTTGCATTTGTGGGGTCTCTCTTCTCAGCGGTGATTTATCATTTTTTTTGACACTCAGTTAGCTAATTAATTGAATATTTAGTGTTAAGTTTTTCTGGTAGTGCTTATTATGTGGCACTTTAAATCACACACACATTACGAAATATCTGGTATATAGTGTCCATACAGTTACATCAGTTTGCTGCTTGGTTCCCAAGACTGTGCACTCAGCTCTACAGACTAGATTTTCATTAATCCTTCAGAATTCAGAACTTTTTCTTCCTCATGGGAATATAAGATTTTTTTCCCCCTACAGTGCTTAGAGAGTTGTCTGTGTAGAGTGTGGCCCTAATCCACCAGGGATTTATCAACTGCCTTTTCACAGGTAAAAAGGGTTTAAAAATGGTGGGAACATCCTGGATACTGAAATGTGAGAAAAGCAATAGCATCTCAGTCTCTCTCTCATTCAAATGTAGAGAACAATTCTTAACCCATAGGTTTTATGACATTTTCTGCAAAATCACCAGAGAAGAGATAAACATGCTGGGTTGTTTGGGCACTTTGAAGATCAGGTTTCTATCTGAGTTACATAAAGAAGACAGGAAGGACCGAGAATTCCTGAGACAGAGATATTCTCCCTGTCTCTCTCTGTCTGTCTCTCTCTCTATGCAATACCTCCATCCCCCCATTAGAAATGGGGAGTTGTGAACAGCTGCTTACAGAATGAGCTGCACAGATTTCAGCTATTCCCCAAGAAGAAACTAGTGTCCTCCTTGCTCTGGGATTTTTCCTGCAAGTACCACATAGGGTCTTTCTGTTGCTTATGAGACAATAATATAAAGGAAACTACCCAGAAATAGATGAGCTCCAAATGACAGCATTTACTAACCATGCTGCATTTGCTCATATTTGTTACTATTCTGACCGACTGCTGCCAATTTCCAAAAAATAAACTGTTCATTTATAAACTAATAAAACTGCAGTCTGCTCTTATATAGATTAGCTGGTAGATGTAAATCTCACATGGATCAGCCTACAGTGCAAGAAACTCATTGTATAACAGATACAGTGACTCAATTTGCAGTTCTTCATGTTTCAGTGCCCACTCTATGGCTTTCATAAAAATTACTCTATATCGTCAAGAGTGCTGTGTGCTATTACAGTTTATTTCAAGTAAACATTTTGCACTGAGAAAGAGTAGAATGACTAATTTATGTCAAAACACTGACAGCAAGCATCTCAGAGTCTGCTTCTTGATCACCTCTAGACATAATGCATGAGTTGGGCTACGTCATGTAATCTGCGATATGTGTAAAAAATATATAATTATATAATAAATATAATTTATTGCCAAAGTGGATATTTTGGGATAATTTTATTAGCACGATGGATTTCTGAGACTACAGAGCTCACAGCAGTGTGAACATCTAAACAGCAGTTTTGTAACAGAAACTACCCAACTCCCCAGGTAAACTGATTCTTATGTCAAGTAAGTAAAGGGCATGAACCGTCCTTTTGTTTACTATAGAAAAAACGGTCTTTTAAGCCAAGCAGCAACAAAGTGGAATGTTTTTGCTAAATTATGTTTCTTCCTTTATTCTTTCTAGTTTTTAAAACATCAACAAGTTTATCCATCTTTCTTTTTACTTACATTCTGAATTTTTTTCTTGAGATTCTCTAACAAAAAAGGCAGATAGCATTTTGCACAAACGAGACATATCCCCCTGTTAAAAGTGCTGTTCATTAGGTTAAAATAACAGCTTTGGTTTTCAGCTGGGAATGAAATGTTCTCAAAAAATGCCCACAGGTCTCTGAAAACAGCATTTATTTTTACTTATTGTGCTTGATTATGATATTATCTTGCTCAAAAAGGACAGAAACAGCAAATCACAGAAGAGTTTTTAAAATCTTCTATCTTCTTTGCTTTATAAGTAGGCTAAGAATAAGAGAGAGAATCATCATTGTTGCATCACCAGTACTTTCTCTGATCTCTTCACCCAACAGGAGTTTCACTTGTTACTTCCTTACACCTCCTTCAATATGTCCATGAAAAATGAGTAGGTATCAATCTATGCTCCAGGTAATACCCTTCTCAAAACCACCTTGCCCGCATTTGACAGCACAGGAGGCTTGATTGATGTGGGAAATGCAACCCCAAGCTGGTTTCACTAAGTGCCAAATGGGACAAAGGGAGTTTTTGACAAAGTCTAAGAGGAATGGAACGGAGATGGCCAAGGTAATTTTGTTTGATTCATTGCACAATCCTTGCATGGTAGCTGCTTCAAATATATCCTTAATGTAACAGGAGATCAGACACCCAACACTCTGATAAACAGACCTCACCACATCCTGATTTGCATCCAGACTCTAGAGTTAAGCTCTATTCATTCCTTTTTGCTGTGGTTTCTTTATACAGTTCTTGGAGGAAAGAAAAAAGTTCAATTGACATGATATTTTGCAAGACAAGTCCCCAAATTACAAGAAGTTGAGCAACATTTTGGCAAAGATTTTGGCATTTTCTTTCCTTCTTTCATGCATTTATCTTTGTCCAAAGTCTCCATGACTCTCCTTTCTGCACAAACTACTCTGTTTGCTGAAGGAGTCTTCATCTCCTTTTAATCCTTCCTGAACTTTGCAGGTTCCATTGTGTTTAGTTTTGTCTACTAGACAATGTATTTTCCTTTTTTTTTCCCCTCCCCAATGATTTTCTTCTGTCTTTTTGAAATTTTTTCCTCTTTTTTTTTTTTCTCTCAAGACTTGTCATGACTTCTCTATCCCTCCAAAGGCTTTAGCATTTCTTTTATTATTATTTTTTCTTCTTAACATTTCTCCTTAGCCAGACTTTTACTAGTAAATTTCTGTGTTAATGAAAAGACAAGCAAGCATGGACAAAACACAGCAAACTAAAACCAGAAACTAGATTCCAGTTTCCATGTAGATTTTTTGCATTATTTGTAGTTCTGAGAGTGCAAAAGATCATTTCCGTATCCACTATCCTTTGAGAATTACATCAGTGAATGGCAATCTGAATTTCTCAGAACTTCTGTGGGAGCAGTACTGATGGAACAGGAATAGGAATATCATAGTTATCCTGATCCTGTTCAGTACAAGCTGAAATACTCTGGGGTGAATCCATGCCACAGACAATGGAAATCAGTCAGCGACACCTGAGTATAAAGAACAGACCTACACACTGAGAACTCTTTTCCAGCATGTTTGTATACTGTGAATAATGGCCACTGTTGAAAGTGCAGCTTACGAGAAAAGAACACAATCACTTTTCCAAAGCAGCTAAGTAGCTGTCCTCCATTTCCAGCAGGAAAGGAACAACACGTTATTTGAAACAGAAAATGAGCTGAAAGCCTATGTAACCAGATTTATAGAAATGAGGCAGAAGTCCTTGTTTTGAGAATAATGTCAAACAAAGTACTACACTTCCACAAGTATCTTTGCGCTTTAGGATGTGCACCTCCACACATACTTTTGGACATGCCTGTCTTCAGTGACATATCAGGAGTCTGGGTAGCAATGCTCAGAAATTTATTGACATTTTGATAGTTTGGCTTGATATCAAATACACTTAGCAAAAAATTACCAGGCAGAGCAGGACTGGGTTTTATTGTATCCGGCAGATTCTTTAACAAATAATATTTAGTTTGATAAAATCAGAAACATTTTATCTTTTATATATTTGTTATGCATTCCTTTATGCAGAAGATGAGTACTGAAACATCTACTCTCTTGATGGTTTCTAGTATAATGTAAAAACATTTAATTATTTATTTCTTTGGGTTACTATTTACCTGTGAGGGATTACAGACAATGCAACTATCGTTCAGCCTATCTATTATTCTCCCAAGCCTTTGCAGTGACTTTTAAAAACAAGACCATGGTATGAGTAAACAATTCCAAGTGCTCTTCTTATTTCAATTTAAAATTTAACTGAACTTGTGTATATGTGTCTAAAATAACTGAACTTATGTATATGTTTCCTTTAAAAATATGAAATTGCTTTTGTTGTTTGTAGAATTTTCCATGAATGTGACCCAAATGAGCATTTGGAATAATCAGTAATAGCAGTAAAATCAAAATCATGTGCTTTGATCTTACTGAAACAGTGGGTTTCACAATTAAAAAAAAAAAAAAAGAGAGAAAAGAAAAAGAATCATGAAAACATTACAATTTTATGCCCATTTGCATCAGAAGGGAATTTCTTATTCCAAGCTTTGTCTATTTTTTACCAAACAGCACCCTATTAGCATCATATAAATACTCTAAAGTCCCATATTTCAAAAGCTTGTAGTGCAGAGCAGCTTGAACGACATGCTTTAATTAAGCCAAATTCCATGGCTATTTTACCCTCTATCTTCTTGAAACCCAGTGCATTCTATGCAAGGCCTACAGAGATATCGCTGGGAATTTACTCCAAATAAAAATTCCTGGCAGCATTTGCTGCACACCACCTCACAACTAAGAGCTCCAAAACATACAGCATACACCCTGAAGAGGCAAAAGCCCAGGCACTGGTAATGATGAAAGTGGATAACAGTCCTCCTGGAGGTACCATCGTGACAGGGGTGGGCTAAATGGGAACCAAGGAAACTTTGTGATCTGGATTCTAACAGCCCTTACTCGCTCATTTATTTTTTGCAGCAAGGGCTACAGATTACATGATAGTCTCTGAGGACGCAGTTTGATGCTCAAGGCTTCCTAGTGCACAGAAGTTGCGTTCAGTCTGCTCATGAGTCATCAGTGGTGCCCCATTGAGCAGTCTTTGGCAATGGCTACATGTATTTGTATCCTCATACACATGTTCTGCCATGTATGGAGCTTTAGAGTCTGAGTTAGGAGGCAGCAGGGCCAAACAGCTACAGGAGAACCCAAGGATCCATGAAATGTCCTAATTTATGTCTGGGGTAGCATTCAGCCAACAGGAGACTCTCCTTTCTTTGAAACAGAAAATGAGATGAAAGCCTGCATAACCAGATTTCTCAAAGACTTTCTTACAAAAGCCCATCAGTATCCTCCTGCAGCACTCCAGAGCTTGCTGGAAGAAAATGACACTATGTTATCTGTCTCTTGGATCTACTCATCAGTAGTCATTACTGTTTGTATACGGTGTTTCAACCTACCATCCAGTAAATTAACACAACATCACAAACCACTTTACTGCAGGGCATTTTTAGTCTTCAGTGGAGGGACAAGAAGGACAGTGTGTCTGAGAAGGGCCACTGAGGTTCACCCTCATTGTCCTGCCAGGTGCTAGCTACCATCCCTTAGAGTACACTTTCACTCAAAATAAAATATGACTATCTCCTTAAGCTAACTCTAGTTCTGACATAATGCCATGAAGTCTACTTTTTAAAGCTCAACATCTCTCAAATAACAAAAGCAGCCTTCGTCACCAGTACTTCTGTTCAAACATGTGTGGAGATTAAAAAAAAGGAACAGATTATCAAAGAGAAAAAAACTCATCGCAGGAAAAGGTGAGTGAGCTCATTGCTTTCTCAATGCTGAGTTCTTTTTTTAACACTACTGTTTGAATCTCACATGTTCTAGCTTTGTTTCTTGTCAAAGATTTGAAATAAGATATCCAGAGAAATTATCCAACCTGTGTGATACATTACCTGCTTACGGGTTTGGTTGGGTTTTTGTTTGTCTATGTTTTTTCGTTTGTTTACTTTTTTGGCTGGAATTTTTGTTTGGTTGGTTAATAGGGTTTTTGCTACACTTCTCTATGTTTTGTTGCTGTGTGTGCTTAAAATTTTGTGGAAACCTTTAGGTGAAAAATCGCATATCTCCGCTGTTAGAGTGAAAGGTTACTTCCTTCACACCTTCAGAGCAGTATTGGTACCAGCCAGAAGTACCACCACGTAAGGCCTCCCTGCTTTTTAACAAATTGATGGGTTGGTTGAAAATCCCACCACTTTGGGCAGTATTATCAGAAGTACAAAGTGGGAAGAGATGGTGATTAACAGGTACACACAGACCAGGCCTGGATTTCTCATATCCTTACAGCTTTGCTGTACACCTTAATACACACAAAGAGTTCATAAGGCCTTGTCTGCTCACATTTGTACAAACGGCAAGAGGCCGTGGACACAAATGGCAACAAAAGAAATTCCAACCAGACATGAGGAAAAAGCATCTCACACTAAGAGTGGTTAAGCACCAGTACCAGCTGCCCACAGAAGCTGCAGAAACTCTCTTCCTTGAGGTCAAAATAACGATAAAAGACCCTAAACAGACAGATCTGACTGAAGCAGGACTTGCTCTAGAACAATGCGTTGAACTGGAACCCTCCACAGGACTGCTTTCTCACCTGCTTAATTGTTTCAGAATCAGCCTGTTCTGGGGGATTGCAGAAATAAAGCAAGACTGCAAGCAGATGTCTGAGAACAGGGCAAGTATGCTCAAGACATGACACCTGCTACTCTAGGAAGGATGGGAAGGAATATTGCAGAAGAGACTCTGGATTGGCAAGAGTTTGGGTTGGGGGAAGGTGAAGGGAGAGAAGGGTAAAGAAAATAATCTTATGACTTTGCCTAATTAGGGTATCAGACCCCAGCAGAGGGAAGCAAGGAAGGAACCAGCAGGCACACTAATTATGTATAAGCTGGTTCCATCTCAAGACTTCTAGATATGAATGAGAGATTGGTATTTTTTCACAAAGAAAATGCAAACTACTAATCACAGAGAAAATATCGGAAGCATAGCAAGAGAACATCTTTTTAATTAAAGCTCAGGATAAATACATAACTGTAGAATATGTTTTAGAAAAAGAAGAGGATGTATTTCAAGAAAAAATTCAAATGTGGGGACAAAAGCAAACACAAAAGATTTAAAGACATATAGGAATTTTTTGCAACCACATTTTTGGTAAGGAAAAATTCAGAAGGGAAAAAAAACCAGCAGTGAACACAATGAAGGCAAGTGTGAAGTATGCCCTCAGCACAAAGACTGCCAGACCAAGAAAGTTAACATAAACAAGAACATAGAAGTACAGAATCATAGAATGGTTTGGGCTGCAAGGAACCTTGATGTAAAGACAATTTAGTTCCAGCATCCCTGCCATGGGCAGGGAACCTTAACTGTATTATGTTGCTCAGGGCTTCATCTAATCTGGCCTCGAATGCTTGTCCAGGGATGGGTCATCCGCAATGTCTCTGGACAAGCTGTTCCATTGCCTCACCACTTGCACAGTAAAAAATTTCTTCCTAATATCTGATCTAAATCTACACTCTTTCAAGCCACTTAGATGAGTGACAAAGAGGGGAAAAGTCAGCTTGGATCAGGAAAACAAGAGGCTATTTATATGGACTACATGTTTGAATTGGGTTGGGCGGGAGTGAAATCCTCCCAGGGCACAATTTACGACTGGGTGAGGTTCCAGATGATGGAAAAGAGCAAATGAATTTGAAAAATGGGATGGGAGCAGCTAGGACACTGGTGACTAGCCAGCTTAACATAATTTTTTTGGAAAATGTTAAAATAAGCAGTTGATCTATTGTAACCATGCCAAGGATAAAACAGAAATAAATAACAAGTAGTGTAGATTTTGCAAAAACAATCAAAAAACCCTTACTTTTATCTATAACAAAAATAACAGGTTTTTGAGAAAAAGAAAGCTTTGTTACCTCAGGGAGGATCTGTCTGAACTACCTACATTAGTAAAAGTGTTTAGATCAGTATTTGCTAGGTAAAAGCCAGTGAGAATTGGAAAGCCCAGAGTGTATTTATCATGGATTTACTGTCACACTGTGCAGTTATGTATGGGGTAGGGTTTCAAGAGAGTCTGTCTGGGATTTAACACTAGTCAGTGTTTCAGTTGTCTGAATATTGAGGACTCACATTTGACAGCAGTTCCTGACAAATGGATTTTTGTGAGTAAGTTACAAAATACTATGCAAAAGTACACTAGGAAAAATTGGGAAGTGAATGGTAGGATGCAGGTTTTCAGACAAGTCATTTGTTGTTAACGCTTATCATAAACTCTGCTCAAAGAAGAAAAAACCTCCAAACTTACTGTCATATCCAATTAAATTTCATATTAGAGGCAGAGGGAATAATCCTTTCACTTCTTGGACTGCAGGCAAGTTCTCAGCTGTTTCCCAAGAGAAATGTAGATCAAGTGGAGAGTGCAGAGAAGAACTATAAGCAGGTCAGAGGTCTAGAGAATGTGACCTGTGAGGAAAGAACATTTGTTTATTCTTACAGAAGAACAATGATTGTGAGGAGACATGATAACAGCTTTCAAATATGCAAAAGCATATTGCAAAAAGAGAGGTAATAATTTCTACTGTGGATAGAGAAAAAATAAAAAAGTTTAAACTACCAGCTACATTTGAGGTAGAGAGCAAGACTTATATTATAATGGTGAAGATAGCTAGGAACAGGTTATCTCAGGAGTTTGCCAAATGTCTCTGTCTAAAACTAGAATCAGGGATGCTTTATGACTGTGAAGAATGGTTTAGAAATAGTTGATCCTGACTTGGAACAGAAAGGTGGCCTCTTTAAATCTTCTTCATCCCTCTTTTCACAGCTTTATTTTCTCTTAATCTATGAGAATCATACAATGATACGACTGCCAGACATCTCCAACAGACACTTTGATTTGTAAAATAGATAATAGCAACAGGAAAAAAGGGCACCATGATTATTTTTTTGTAACCAGAGCCTCTAAAAAAATGAAATGCAAACAGTTCTATTTACTTAAAATGTTGGGATGTATTTTAAGGAATGATCTCTCCATGATTCCTCAAACTCTTGTAATCGTGAGACATCTCATAGGACAAAAGGTACACCCTAAATTTATGAACAGGTATCAGTTGATCAGATTTTGTGCAGCCATGAGTATGGGCTTTTATAGAGGACACAGTTCACCCTCTTTACTGTAGGTCAGGTATCAGAAAAGAAATAATTATCTGGCCAATTTGTCCTTGTGCATGATGCTTCATTTCTCTGAATGTCTTTTTACCTCATTTATTAACAGCGGTAATAATGTTCAATGTCTCCAAACTCTGTGCCATGAGCTGAAAGTTGGAAATATAGCTCTCACTTCTGATGAGGAGAAAGAAGACAGTGTAATCTTTGGTTTGAGAAAACAGTAAAACTCTAGTCACCTTCCTGCCACGGTAGGAAGTTATCCTTTCGACACTGTTAGGATGCCAAAGGGTAATGTTAAAAATAAATAGCTTCGGATTTAAAGTTAAGCACAGTGGGTAACAAACAGTGTCTTTAGTAAGTCCACTTAATGGGGTCTTCTCTACCATATAAAAATATCCTTCATGCCTCTGCCAAACTACTAAAACTGCAATTTAAAATCAAATACCCAACTTCTTTTTGCATTACCTTTAACCCCAGTATCATGGCTTTTCCTGAGCCCAATTGTGTGCATACAGACAAGCATATCTTGCAAACACTTGCAGAATCATGGCCAATGTAGAAACATGATTTTTAGATGTAGCATGGATATAATCATAGTTTAGATAGAAGTAATTGATAATAAAAGCATTTGTTAACACAAAAAACCACTGTCAGCTCTGCAAACACTTTCTGGGTCAGTAATTCACTACTACAAACTGTGGTCTGTGGTTTTTGCTGGATTTTTTAAACTGTGCAAAGGCCTTATTTTGCAGATGAGAAATGAGGGTCATCCTGTTTCCTTCTGTCAATTTTTAAAGTGTAAGGCAACTCAGTTGAGTTTTTCGACCAAAAAGCCACAATGCCATAGAAATAAAGCCCGTTGCTTTAACAGTGGGGGTCTGTGGGTTTGCTCTACTGTAGTGGGGTCATTGCCGACAACAGTAAATCGGTGCTTTCAATCTCTCCCCCAACCAGGATTTTGGTTAGAAACTTTGAATTACAATTATTTTAAATAGCAGCTGGTTAGAGACTTGCGGACAGAGGAGCTGTATCTTTGTCCTTGCCTTCCTCTGCAATGGAAGGCATCTGCAGAGAGAGAAAAACCTGTTTCTGTTTGGAGAATGAGCAAAGACAAACAGCAAATCTAAGTATCCCCTTCCTCCTGCAGCCTTCAGCACACCTTCTGAAAACCTGAGAGGACAGGTGATTCCCCAAAGGGGAATCCCCAAAGGGGAATCCTGTTGAAGACAAAAGGAAATCCTCATGGACACTGAGAAAAGAAGGTTGAACCTTAAAAAGAAACAGATATTACCATATTTTGTTTGTTTGTTTGTTTGTTTGTTTGTTTGTTTGTTTTGGGGGGGGCACTTTGGTTGGTTGGTTTATGTTTATGTGGGTTTGGTTGGTTGGTTGGGTTTGGGTTTTGTTGCTGATGTTGGGTATGTTGTTTTGGGGGGTTTTTTGGTTCTGTTTGTTTGGTTGCCTTTTTCGTGTGTTTTGTTTTTTGGTTGGTATTTATTTGTTTTGTTGATGGAAGTTTTTAGATTAATGGGATTACTGTGGCAAAGACTATGTAGGTTCAAGGAATTACCAGCTAGCTGGAGACTAACTTTAAGGAGGAAAACTCCTTAAATATTTTACAAATTAACTTATTTTTTCAAGTTTTCCTTAAAAGAAAATGAAATAAAGAATAGCTACATAATTTTTGACTGGTATATGATCACCCCTTTTGAAGAACTGTTCCTAGATGAGCAGACAGGTGAAGGTTTGCTGGGAGTAGGAGGGAGTGAAAGAAAAAATCAGTAACCTTTGTAGTAGGACCATACCAAGACCATGTAGCTTTTACTCTGGGGTATCACTGAGCCTTAGAGCTACTCTCACCAGTCCAGCTCTCTCCCTGCATGGAACATGGTCTGCTGCAACTCAGGGAGAAGAGTTCAGCTCTTCTAGTAGCTTAAGTCTGAGGTCCTCCTCCAGACTGCTGCACATTAACCAAGGTAATACTTGTCTCATGAGAATTCTGATGAATTCCCCATGTAAGGCCAAGATGCCAGGACACTTCTTCTCATAGCAATGTGTTGCAGGAAACAGCCATCAGTCCCCTCCAAGGAAACTGCTCTGGTGGCATTGTTACTTTCAAGGGAGAGTCTGCTAATTTGAAAATTTCTTTGCAACACAGAGAGATGTGGTGTGGTGTTGCAAACACAGGAGGCAGAGGACTTCATTTTTCATCCCCTTCCTTTCCAAGACTCTGACCAAGGCTTGAAGAGGGCACGCGGCCCTTTTAACAAGTTAACATTTTATAATGTAACACTGTTAATCTTCAAAGTAAAACCTTGCTAAACACTGCATCAGCTGCTCTGAAAAATGTTTATTTCTGGGGTTCAAATACTTTGCAGGTGGGTGTTTACAGACATGAAGTGTATCAAGACCAAAGCAGGCAGACGATGCTTCACAAATCATCTTCATGTATGGAAATGCTTTGCTCTTCTAAAGTTTCTCCCTTCTGAGTATCTCAGACCATTTTATAAACAAGCATTAATATAATTTCAACTCAGCTCCTGAGTTAGTTATGCACTCACATCAGGCTGGGTAAGAAGAAATAAGTGTTCTACAACACTGACTAAGTATATGCATTAGAGACGGAAACACTCTGCTAAGAGGCTGCCTGGTTTGCTGCCTTGTTCTGAAAGCATGTATTATTCAAATATGGTATAGTTTCTAATCTCAGCCTACCCTGATTTTCCACAGCTCTGTCAGTAACATTTCCATTCTGTCACTCAAAAACCCTTGATTTTTTATTTCACAGATTCCTACTAAAACACTTTAATAGAAGTCAGTCCCTGCTCAAGTGTAGCTTTTCTATTGTCAGAAGCTAGCCTCCCCATGCTTTGTCACTGAGCTTTGTCACTTGAAGAAAACGGTTTTGTGACTGGCTGATCAGGCTATTTCTTCATTATCATATCAATTAGAATGTCATGGATAAATAAATGAAAGATCAAAGTGTGTAAAGAAAAAGCTGTTTCAGAACAAAAAGGGGAGGTGTAGTTTTCTATTTGAGTAGTGATTTATTAATTGGAAAGATTATCAATGGGCACCTTGAACTTCAGCCTATTGCTGACGTTTTCCAACATCTGTGTAATTGTGATAAGACAGTACACAGCTATCTTTGCATGGTATTTTTCTCAATAATGAGACACCTGTCATGAACTGTGGATCTGAATACCTAAGCTGTACCACACTGTATGAGTTACTATGTCTTGCTCAACACAGCAAATCAAATTCATCTGGAAATTATCTGGTGCTTGTAGGCAAAACATTTTCATTAGGTTTCTTGGCAGATGTTAAAAATCAGTTCTAAAAAATGAAGAAGTTTGACTTATCTGATCATTTTTTCATATGTGGAAGATGCACTTTAATGTACATACTACAGAGTTTAACCCATGTAAACTCCATAAACATTAAAATTAGTCAGTCATATACTAGGTCTTTAGTTAGCTAATGAGAACTAGACATTATCTAGTGCTGTTAATTGATTCTTCGTAAAGAGTGGCAATTTGAAATATATCTGATGGAAGGATATTACTGTGATATGAGCAGATTAACAATGTGTCATCTGATACTTCTGCTATTACACATCAGATATTCCACTGTATTTTCCCATCTCCCCTGGGTCTAAGAAAGAGCTTCTTTCCACGTCAGGTTTCTGAGAGCTGGGCAAGGCAATCGTTCTGGCTGGGTTGCATAAACATTCTGCCTATCAACTACAATGAGACAGCAGATAACAACTTGAAAGAAAAACTAATACTCATTTTAATTTTCTTTCTTAACAACAAGGATGTTAAGAAAATTATCAGGACGCAAAATGAACAAGAAAGATTTCTGCTAGAAAAGCATCATGGAAGGCTTTGTTCTAGGAAATCTTTATTTTCTGTCATCCCAGCTATCAATCTGAATTACCTTTGTTTTGGAAACATCAGTTTCAAGTACCCTGGAAGAAATTCTTGGCAATAACTGTTATTAAGAACACATTAGCTAACAGCAGTGTCAGTTCTTCTGATTTTACAAATGTAAAAGGCAAAATAAAAACCAAGAAGAGTTTCCATTTGAAATAGATCTCTCCCAACCACTGAAGTAAAAACACTTGGAACAGCAAAGATAAGGAGTTTTTGTTTTAGGCGTTGTAAACACAATTTTTTTGTTTCACTTAAGAACATCATGTGTTAAAGCAGCAGAAATGGTTACGTCTATGATAATACTCCATTTTTCAGTCCTAGCAAAATACAGAAACATTCTGTTTCATGATTTCAAACATAGTGGCACAAAGGCTAAGAGACATTTTTCCCACAAACAGCTCTCTCAAGAAAATTTTAATCTCTGACAATAAATCAGAGTGTTTTGATGATTAATTAGCCGGTCGCTTTCGGACTGACCGCCTTCTGCTTGGTTTTCTGGCTTGCCACTGCACAGGACTTTTTTCTTGTGAGATAACTAGATATATGTCTGGCTAGTGAAAAGAACTGACTGTCAGGCAAACAACATTATGTTGAAATTATCACACTGAGTATCATATCTTGCACCCTACTTGCTCTATTTTCATCCATGAATGACTCTTTGGATCCCTTTTATTTCTTTAAAAAGAAGAAATTGCCCAATTACAATATGCTTGTTCAAGTCTTTATTAAACAAACACCAGTATTAATACAAAATGTGATATAAGGAAGTATATATGTTTTAATGAGGTTTCACATAAGAGTGTTAGAAACTGGAGGAGCAAGAAAAATCCACACTATCTGTCCCATCTTGTGGCTCATCTTATTTTTCTTTTATTTATTTTTAATATTCTCCAGACTTCTCCAATATCAAAATAATGTGATTTTAAAGTTATTTTGATCTTCTTCTGCATTTTAAGCAGTACATTTGTGTTCCATGTATACATAACCTGTGAATCTTTATTTTAAGTGTTAACTGAAGCACTTGGAATTAGATCTTTTGAGTAAACCTTCAGAATTTTTGGGGAGGTGAATATTTAACCCATATGAAAAATGTCACAAAGGTAAAAAAAATATAAATCAGCTAATTTCTCAAACAGCAAGAGGTTTGTATCAGGGCGAGGATTAACAATATTTAATTCCAAATTTTTCATGAGGCAGTTTCTTTTATAATGTAAGTAACACTTTTTATACAGGCATTTACTCTTTGTTTTGGTTTTTTAATGAATCCTCTAATGAAAAAAAAATCCAGCTCACTTGAGCTCTAAAACTTGTTATTGCAGGATGCCAAGATGGGATGTGCTGTGCTGAGCACATATGATATGTGAAGTCCTTGCCCAGCACAGATTAAGTGCTAACTGTACCAAGAAATTCAGTGTCAGGTAAGAAAGAGAATTTGAGGAAGGGGGTGGCAAGAAAACACTGTGGTTTTGTAATCATCTAGAAAAAATTACCTGGTCAGAAAAATAGTGAATTTACTCAAATGCCCACATTTCTCTCCTAGGCTGTTTTCAGAGTGACTCTCACTTCCTGGTGACTCTGTGCCTCTGGCAGACTTTCAGGCACAGACGGGCTGAGCACGTATTTGATCTTTGCACCCATTGAATAAGAGTGACAGGATCTCCTGAACATATATGGACTCAGGAATACCCAATGGTGACCAGGAAAATTCCCCAGCATGACAGATGAAATCAGTAAATGCCATTTGGAACCACAAAATCTCAGCTAATTTAAGCTATATCCTTATTTGACTGCTCAAATGGAAAGGAAAGCTTCAGACTTTTTTCTTAAAATAACTTCTGCTTCCTTTTTCTGAACACTCTTTGTCACCTCATCTCCTCTTGCTCCCAGACTATGTGCCACACTGTTTACACTTCACCCAGCCGCCAAAATGATCTATTTTCTTTTGAACTCACTTGCCTTATGTTTCGTCCTGATTTCACAAGGTTAATATCTGTGGACAGAAGTCTTGTCACCACTAGCCAGACCATTTATTTTTGCTACCTGGGATCATTTTTGTCCATTATTATGAAATGGCTAAAGTCAACTATGACTCACAAAATATCCTATAATAGACTTATTCTAGAAGGACTGTAATCAAAAGTCTTCTGATAAACAAATACTATATTGAGTTGACTTCATGGACATATTTAATTTCTTTTTAAAATAGTGCTTCAAGAACAATATAATTTGAAATAAATGGTGTAGAGGTATTTTTCATTGCCCAGTCTCATAGGAACTTTTTTCAAAAGCTTTACACAGATAGCCTGGTAAAAAGGATGAGAATTTAATGTCTGTACCTTCAAGCAGATATAAATGCTTTCAGAATGAAGTAGTGTCATCCTGATGTAACACAGTGCAACATTTCCGAAAGTTATGCTTTGCAATGCCAATGTCCTAGTGGGTTTCCCCCTTCACCCTCCCAAGGAAAATCCACTCTCTGTTGTTATAGTGAACTTCGTGCAAAGCTTGGACAGAATCTCAGAATGGGTTTCACAATGGACATTGTAAGGGTGAGGGGACTTATGGTTTGCTCAGATAAAGAACATTCTGCCCAGGCTCTGCACAGAGGAGAGGCATTTTGTTTCTCCAGGGCTCAGGGTACCTCATTCACAGCTGAGTATCCCTGTACCCCGGACCCCTTCCTGAAATTGCTTGTCTTGCTTAATTGCTGCATGGAAATCATTCTCTTCATTGAATTCGTATGTGACAAAAAAGGTGGTGATTAGGGTCATCATCTAATGAGAGTCTAAGAAAATTGGGGTTGATTCTTTATTTAGTCCATTAGTGCTCCTTATGCTTTGCCATGGGGTGCCTCAAGCCTGAGCCAGCTCTGGCTAGACCCACAACCAGCTAGGTCCCTACAGCACTGTGTCCAGGAAATTTACCTTTCTCTAGAATGAGGTGTGTTACCTTGGAGCAGCAGTGCCCTGGCTTTTGGCACTCAGAGAATATCTCTGCTGACTGTGTGGTATGCTGTATAAAATAACCTTGAACTTTTATCAAAGTTGTGCAAGGGTTAAAGGCACAAACATGTGCAAACGACATCTTTAATGTTGCTCCAGAGACTCTCTACATAAGATATTGTGTTTACCATAGCTAAGATTCCTTACCATAGTTTAACTACAGGTGACAGTGCTTGCTTGTTCCTACTGCAAACCCTTCCCAGAGAACATTGGAAGACACACTGTGCCAGCTGCCCTCAATAAAAGCATCTTTCTCATAAGCAGTCTTGCTGGCATTTAAAAATAAAGTTGCTTCTACTTGCTTGGAAATGCCAATAAGCCTTTTGAGAAGACAGAAGGGAGAAACATTCGTCTGGACTCTGTGCTGTGCTGATCATATAAAAAGGAGGGAGTGATCTGGTGACCCAGTGTTGTGCTTCTCACAGGCTGTGTTTCTTCTGATGTTGAGCAGAGCTCTCACTGCACTGAGACTGCAAGGCAGGCAGTGGGCTCTCCACACCATTCAGGGAAGGGTGGCACTTGCTCCTGGTGAACTGCCACAGTCACACTGCAGGAGGTAGCAACCAGCTTGCTTTGCCTACCATCGTCATTACCTCAGGGACAAATTAAGGTGGCACGTGGGACAGCAGTAGAGGAGAAAGGCTGAAAGTCTTGGCTGTTCTGTGCTGTATTTCCCTCTTTTGGAAGTTGAAATTAAATATACGCACAGTAACATTTGTGTTCAATGGCAGTTGTGGTTTATATCATATACAATAGACAGTGTCTGCTAAGGAATAGAGCCTACAAGTATCAACAAGATTTCTATGAAACACTTACCCAGTATACTCAACTCCAAGTATTCAAAAAACCATTTGACTTAAAAAACAATAGTACATTTAAGGACTGTCATGTAGTGAACTTTTATTTTGAACCTTTGGAGTGCACATAGTTTGAGCTCTCAGTCTTGTAACAGCAGGAGCTGGAACCACTTAAACAAACAAACCTAGATTCTCTCATGATCACCTGACTACAAATGTGTATTAAGAAAAATCCCAACTAAAGTATGTCTGAAGCTTAGAGCACTCCATTAATCAAAGCTGACTACCCTGTCACAGTGTCTATATATATAGTAGATCTCCCTGCCAAACTTGCACTCTAAACGCTTCTTGCAAAATGCAATGTACTATAAGCACTGCCCTCTCAGTGCTGTTTCTTCTCTCCACTTGTTATTAGAGGAGAACATTTTTGTTTAAGTTTGAAAATAAATTAGTGATTCCCCTGTTCTCTGATGACTCCTTTGTATGCTAGGACCCACTGGAGGGCAAAAGAGAGAAGTTTCACCACAGGTAAAAGAGTTTGAACAACAACAGAATAAAGAACAACGAAATCTGCATCCAAAAAGCTATTCTTCTATTTGATTTATCTATTTAAATATTGTATCAACCCCTTTCAATTTCTAAAGGTTAGAGAATGGTGAAAGTTTCAAACAGTTCAAACTATTCCACAGTATGATAGATGAACTTCTTTACAATGACAGCCCCAAAGGCAATTACTGCATCTGACACCTCTTGTATTTCTTCTATTAATTTTTTGTTACAAATGAAACCTGAATGAAAAAAACCCCAAGCATTAACTTGTATTGACCTGCTTGCCAAGTAATCAACCCAATCAGACAAAAACACACAGCCTTAGAGTATTAATAGAATTTTCCTGTAGAGTTTTATATCCAATGACGTTCAATAAATTGCTGGCAGAATACATTTCAGAAACACCACAGACTGCACAGGAAAACCAAGTATCCAGATTTTAACTAATTTCCAGCTTCTAGCCACTTCTGTGTTTAGGACAAACAGGGAGAAGCTGGGAAAGCTCTCTCAGATACAACCTGACCCTGTGTCTGACTAGATCTTGATTCAATAAACGCAATTAACACCAGGGAATTTTCTGTGAGACTGTTCTTTGTGATTGCTTCCTGAAGTAATTATACAGAAATAGAATTCAGACCTGCACTTGCCAAAGTAACATTTTTAGAGCCAAACATGAAAGGCCTCACCCTAACCTCTAAATTTACTTCCCCTCCTACGGAAATCAGCTTGTTGTCCATCACGTAAGTTTGTGAGAGAAGAACCATTCCAGATACCATAAATCAACTAATCCAAAGGCTGTGCACAAAGAGAAAACAGTCAGCCTGGTTTGCAATCCACTTCACTCATGTTTGCAAACATGTCTCAATATGTTCATCCATCTACGGCAGTAGAGGGAATACTACAGGAGACAGCAGCAATGCTTCAGGAATCACCTTAGATTACGTGACTCCAAGCTAAGGTCCATCAACTTCATATTTTCAAAGCAATGTAAATCCTCAAATCCCTCTATTAAGGTTTTGGAGGATTGAAGTTTTATCTATAAACACACATCCACCATTTTTGACACTCTAAAATGCTCCACAACTGTCCTTGAGGTTATTCTATGTATGCCCCTATAAACCCAACTCTACTACAGAGAAGAGTTCTGTTCACTGCAAACTGTCAAGAAACTTGAGAGTGGTTAATTTCTACCTTTGAGCTTTCCAGCCATGAGCATACTTTCTCTATCAGTAACTTCACAAAGTCTCAGAAATTCTTTAGCAGCGAGTCAGATTGGAGGCTCACATCTCTTCTACCTCCCAGCCCCCACCTGTATCAGCACCAGCCTCTCTCAGCAGCTTGGCTCAATGCCAACTGCTAAAAATCCTGATTGCTGTAAGATTTCTGCATTTCCCCATAGATTTTCTTCTCCTCCCACAAGAAGCTGGGAGATTCAAAGGCTGGTGTTTAAAGAGGGATACACAACCGACCATCCTTCCAGGTTCGGTGTAATTACTGGTGCAAAAATGCCATTGTACCTTAGTGGAAAATAGAGAGATCCAGTACCAGTGCAGAAAACAATCATAGTGGTGGCAACTGAGTTGTTGACCTTGATCTGCAGCTCTTCAGTTTCTTTGTCGCTTAGCTATTTGAGAAACAACTTTGCCTTTTTTAGGCAGCTACGGGCAGTCAGGTTTTCTCAGGGTAGAGCCTGTGCAGTGATCTACATGCAGCTGGGAAGCAAAGGACAAAGAGCAGTGTTCCCTTAACCTTGGATTCACTGAGCCAAAGTGTGACAGAGCCAAAATTTACTGGATCTCTGGTTACAATGCAAGGCTTGACTATTGGCTCAGTTCACTGTCCAGGGCTGCGTAGAACTCACTCCTCTCAATATTCGTTTTTCATCTTTCTGTGTGTTTCTAGAATGTGTTCTGAGAGTCCAAAGCAAAAAGAGCTAAATTCTCTGCCTTCCTAGATTTTTTTTCCCCACTACTCTTTCCATATTTGATTGTAGGCTTTGCCATAGCAGGAACTAGCTTTATCTCATTAATTAAAAAAAGACCCTTAATTACAAGAAAAAACAGTGAAAATAAATCAGTAAATCAATAAGGCTGAAATGCCTCAGTGTCATTCAGACCAGAGCAAAATCAAATGCCTGGAAAGCTGAATAAAAATTTGCTTCTGTTATAGAACATTAGAGATCATATTCTGGCATTTTGGTATGGGTATCTCTGTACTTTATGAGTTAAAAGGAATAATTCCTTTCTGGAGCCTCCTTACAAACTTAAAGACTGGAACATATGAAAATTCCTTTGGGATTTAAAAGTGCTTGGATGTCATCCATTTAAATTTTTTTTCCCCTGGACATTTTGAAAGTTTTAGTTTTATATTTTTTGGGGTTGGAGTAGTTGCAGAGGTAGAGTAAGCTTTGGCACATGGAGGACATCAGTATGCCAAGAAATTTCTCCAGAGATATTTTCTCCGTCTCCCCTTAGGACAGGCCTGCCAGTCACACAAGATCAGCACATCTGCCACCCAGTACCTTAGTGTCACAGCCCTGTTCCTCTGGTCTTTCTCTCTGCTTGGGGTTAGCTCCGCACAGCTTTGATCTAGACTATCAGTAAAATGCTGACAAAAAAAAAAAAGCTAATCTGATCACAGTCTCCAAGAGTTCTGGTCTTGATGCTTGTATCTGTCATAGCCATACACAGACAGGGAAATAATGTAGGGAAGCATTTTCTGAAGCAGACACAGAAATTAAATATTCAAGTTCCACTGGCTCTCAGTGACATTTGGAGACATAGCTGTATTTTACTCCTCCAAGAATCTGACTTTACATCTGTCTTCTTCCCTGTTTTGAAGAGAGACATGATAAATGTTTTCTAATTTCCATGTTATTTAACTTCATTTTAAGATCAGATTAAAATAGCTGCCCTCCCTTTCCAAGACTGAAAAAAAAGTCTCCCCCTGCCCTTCACAATTTTTCTTTGTATCACCCAGAGCACCTCAATGTTACTGCAAAATAGTTCTGAGTATCTTTTGGTATCTCAGGTTGGTGGTTTCTTTGAAGATACAATATATGTCACCAAGCTTCAGGTAACGTTTCAAAATAATGCAGACCACAACACAAAGTGAATTTTTCACTGGACAGGTACTATATAATTTAAACTTGCAACTCAAACTGTTCAGGAAACACAGTCTATGGTGACAGTACTATTAGAGTTCACCCTTGCTCTCAGCTGCAAGTAACAATGTAGACAGAGAAAATGAAGGTGATCAGATGTGCTCTGTGTCTGTCATTTAAACAGTGGAGCCATGCCTAATGAACCTCCCTGTGATACTTTAAAAATCACTGCTGATTTTATATTCATTCATTTGAAATAGAAAACTGTTAAAGGAATTTTCGGGTTAACACATTAACATTTTTGCTGCAAACTTATCAAGACATGCTTAATGTGAGTAGTCTAAACAAGAAGTACAGGTTTATTAAAAAAGCTTCAATAGACAACAAGATATAACAAATGCATACTCTATAAAACAACTTTTTTACATAACTGATCTAATGACAGTAGATGCTACCACGATGCATGCTACTCAGCAGTTCTGCTCATTGCCTGAAGCTTTATTCTGATGCAGCCCACTGACACCTGCTTGTGGAATATGATGCTGATTGGTGTGAACAGAGTACAGAATCTGATTTTTCCTAATTAAGATACATAAGAAGGAGACATAGAGAGCCTTTCCCTCCTGAAATGCCAATTTTCAGTGTCTCAGGTTCTGTGCCATTGGGCACAAATCTATTAGCAGCTCAGCAATGATGTGGCTGGCCAGCCCCAAGGACTGTACTTCTCTCCCTAACAAATCTTCATTCTGGGAATTCAATTTGTCAGTTAGATATTATAGAGGAAACATTCTAAGCCCCCAATGTCTGTCAGATATACAACTTAATTCTCTGTTAGTACTTGCCTGTACATTTCTAACCTTCCCTGCTGCCCTTTCAGTTTGGTTTTTTTTTTTGTTGTGTCAGTTTTACATAATCTGTCATGGGAGTTTTGAGGCTTCTGCATCAATTAGAAATTCTGCTTCTCAATTGAATTAAGCACATCCTAGCAGAGATTTCCTCATTATTTCATTTATAAAAGCCTTATTATCTTGGCAACTTTCACCACTCAAGCGTCCATAAGAAATTATACAACCATTTAAGCAAGATTCCCTGCTTATCTCAGCTGTAAACACCATGATTCATTGCATTTCAGATAAACACTGCTAAACCAAGTTTTTGTTGGATGCACGTACAGTACATCATTTACAGCAACAAACAACTACAGCATTACTTTTATTCATGGTTACCAGCCAGCATCATCTGACTTTGTCATGATTACCTAGACTTTGGAGGGTTTTCTTTCACTTCCACCAAATGCAGGTGAAGAGGTTAAAAGGGCCTTGATCCATTGCGGTCATCTGTCATGGGGAGAAAGGAACTTTTCTATGCCTTCAACTGTACCTCTCCACTTTCACCACATCTTGGCCTGCTCCCCATCACTGCGGTTGAAAGAACTGTTAACCCCTGTCTGTCATAAAGACAGACACTTTGTAATGGTTTGGGAACCAGGAAATTTATTACTTTGCTGCTCAATTATATGCTACAGTGAATATGTCAAAGGAAGTACTCAAGTATTTGGAAGTTTACTTTGACTCATCTCTTAGCTAGTCAGCTAAAAGCCAACACTAAAAAAGACAGTCTTTTGTTTCCCTCCCCATCAGCAATCTCGACAACCTCTAGGGTTGCCTCTGGCCTGTTTCCATGCAGAAACAATCTCAGGGGTTTCAAGGAAGTTCTAGTTTGTTTCTGTGATCAGATCTATGCACATATCCAGTAACACTGGACATTACTACGATTATTTAAAATCTGAAAGTGCTTCAGAAATCTGAAAACCCAAATATTACCTTGCTCACAAGAAATATGAATGTGAAAAATGAAGGTGAAAATAAACTAGTGAAAATCCCAAGGACAGAGAGTGTAGCATAGGGTTTAGTCTAAAATTTTGAATTGGTCATTTAAAGCAATTTTCCACTGGCTTGTCACAATGGTTTCTCTAACAGAGACAAACTAATCTTTCTGGGTAACAAAATAAAAGCAGAAAGAACTTACCCAGTTCTACACACAAAAATTAAACTATGTATCTTCAGGATACAAAAATAACTAAAATAATTGTCAAGTTCAAGGCTTTCCTTCCTTTAATTACAATCAGAAATGCTACTGAAACAGGATAAACAATAGTGTTTTCCTGGGATTTTTTTTACCCAGTTTTTAGAGCAAAATGGTCATATTACCATTAGAGTTCTCAAAATGAGATAAACCATTTTAATGGTCTACTGTCACGAAAAAGCTAAGCCCCTGTTCTCTGGTCAGGAAGAACTCTAAACAAAGCCAAACTCTGTATTTGGGATACATTTTACTCTACTCACAGAATAGAGAATATTACAGAAATACAATAGAATATCACAGAAGTACAAGTTTTCCCAAACCCACACTGCTCCCTTTGGAGCAGAGGATATGGTCTCAAGAAGGAAGCTTTTCTTCCCCAAATATAAAAATGCATGTTGGTCAATTCTGTAGGTAGGGAACATGCCTGCAGTTTAATCTGTGAGGCATAAGGCTGATGTGGTCCCGTATTGCACATGTACTACTCAGTACAGCCTTTAAACTTTGTGAATTTTTACATTGAAAGGAAAAAAAAACCCAACCATAACACAACAGAGAAGGGTGGTGTTCATGAAATGTCAATAACAAGAAAAGAAAATATTTTCTGTGTAAACTGCTTGATTGGGTTGAGAGCCTGGGGTAGAAGCAGACACTGGTGAGGAGCTATAACATCCATGTTGTGTATGCCTGTCTGTTCAGCACAAATTAAGCTGCCTTGGCTAGTGCCTGAATACCTCTTAAATGAAAAATAATTTCTAATATGTCTTTAAACCAGAGAAATGGTAGTTTTGGTGAATTTTATAGGTGCAATAGTCTCAGGAAAACTGAATGCTCCAGTTGGCATTGTTCACCATTTTCTTTTATTTACACTTAGGGAGAGAAAGCATTAAACACAAAGACCAAATACAAAATGTAAACTCAGAGGGTAAAAATCAATTGTGACTATTATCTGTAATTCTTGGGGAAAGGCTAAGGCGAAAAAAGTTTATTTTGAGACTTGTAAATAAATTATGTTTAGTGAAACAAGGCCATAGTCTCAGGTCCATAAATTACCAGTAAAGCTACTCCTTCAGCCTGGATCATCTCTCTGAGAGAAAAAACAGATAAATATTCATAGCACTGGTTATGAAATTCTTGCAGAAGCAAATTAAGCAAGTTGGCAATTGACTTGCTGTTCTCAGTAATGCACTCGCTCCAGGGAATGGCTGGGCTAATCCAATACTCAATTGATTAACATATTAGCAGCTGCCAAATGTCTTTTCTCAAGGCACTGGGACTTTCTGTATGTGTACCAAGTCTGGAAGGGACATGTGTGCAATCTTGGCATCTCAGCTTCAGTAATAAGAGGAAATCTCTGGGAAAAAAACCCATCTTTGTTCTCGTCTGCTTCTGAAGATTTCATATGTCCACTTGTGATTTTGAGAATTCACTCATGGAAATTTAACACCTGCAGTAAATACGTGGTTACATTTGCATGTCTGGATATGCATTTGTCTGTGATTAGACAATAAAGCTATTAATTTTTCCCCATATTGTGACTAGTAATCATCAAATGGACAGACATTTGATACGAAAAACTGGCCTTTAAGGATAAATCTTTGTGAGGTTAGGTGGTATCTGTGAAGATACTGTGAAATCCAATCATGTTTTGTATAATAGTAATTTACTTCATGCTTTCATAAAAAATTAGTCTGTTATCTGATAATTAGACTTGAAAAAATAAATAGAATTAATTAATCGATTGATCAATTAAGCAATTAAATGAGTGATTTTTATAAGAAATTCTACCTGGGTTAACATTCTAAATAGCTGAGAAATCTTAAAACCAAGATTAGGCTCCACAACATAAGTAGTTTTCATTAGTGTTTCTCCTCTTTCTTCTCCCTTTTAAGTATGTTAAAGAATATGGATAAAGGATTTATTTTCCAAATTTAATTTTTAGTTTAAAAAAACCAAAAGTGTAGATGCAAACCTTTCCTTTTATGGTCCTTTTTATATTCAATATATATGGAATTTTTATATAGTTAATGATTTAAAAAAAAATCCAAATCAGGCAGATTTTTCCTGGCTATGGTTTTTGTTAAAAAGACACCATGCAGTGGAGGGAAAATGGATAAAACTGCATTCCAACCCCATTACCACCTTCCCTGTGACACCAGCCTAAAAATCCCTTTGTATATTTTGGCATCTTTTTTCCTTTCTTTTGGGATTTTGTTCCACCCATTGCACTAGCTAATTTATGCATCAGAACTTCTGTATTATCTAAAAGGTCTAAACATCTGTGCTTTTCTTTTTTTTTTTTTTTCTCAGCAGTATGTTGTAAATAAGTTATTTACTGAGTTAAATATTATGTTTCCAAATTATTATACAATATCTGAATGATAGGTCTGATTTTCACTCTTTCTCTGACTGCAATGTTTGCAATCACTCCAAAATAACTGTCATTGGCCATTTGGAAAAAGCAGAGTCACTGCTGCTTTCCCACTCAGTACTCTAGTTGCATCTATCTGTAGAGCTCTGCAGTTTGCACTCCTGAAATCTGAAGGCCAAAAACCACCCAAACCCACAACACACTGCATTGAGAGCAAGACAAAATGTATGACATACATCAGACAAGAGTGAACAGTGGAATTATTAACACTTTAGGCATTGTTGACACAAGTTCAACTCTGATGGCAGGAAAACAAAAGAAAGGTAGAAACTTAAACAACAGTCTTTCTTTTACACAACTTTCATTGTTAATATTTGATTTTAGACTCCCTCTACTAAGCAACTTTCACCTGTGTTTCCTTTTTCTTATCTTGGATTTTGAAGTCCTGAATGCATTTGAGAACGAAGAAGTAATCTCTCACCAGAGGGAGAGAGGACAAGTAAACATCTGGAAGACACAGCTGGCTTGGATCCACATAACAAAAGACCTCATATCAGGCACTCAAACACTGAGTGCACAAGCCCAACCACAGCTTCACAATCCTCACCTGCCCTCTATAGTTTGAAAGGAGGTTTCACACTGCAGTAGACTGAGTCATATGAGACGTGAATTTGCAAGAAAATCTGAATGACTGCAAAGAGATTGTTGTTGCCATTTGAAGCAGAAATGCATCACCTGCTACAGCTCGGTTTCTAAACAAATGCCTATTGTTATATGACAATACAAATTATATTTTCAGGCAAGAAAAATTGGTGACAAAATTTGGCAGATTTATTTTCGATGATGCATGGGCCACTGGAATGCATATTATTTCCTATGAATAATGAAGAGCAGTTTTAAAAATCTAAGGAATAAAATAAGCTTTATAATTAATTTCAACCCTGAGTTTGGTTCACAGGAAGTATGATGCAAACTCACGTGAACAATATTTACCTCACTACAACTCCTTCCTACAGTAATTTGCACATAAAAGGATCTATATGAGTCAGGTCATTTTTTCTTAATGAATAAGAAAAGTTCATCTTGCTCCCATTCATTTCCACTGTTAGTGAAACCTTTTGGCTTTCTGTGCTCTTTTGGTCTGTGCTGAGTATTATTTACCACTGGCACATCTGATTGCATCTGTGTGCTTTCTCTAGGTCATTTCTGAGTTTTCATGTGGTTACGACATTTTTCAACGTATGAATCACTGCAAGAAGCACAGTGCGTGCACTGGAGTCAAACCAGGAAAGGACAGCTGCAACTGATACGAGAGGAAGATACCAATTCTCATGACACTAAATGAACTAATATGGGGACTGTTCAGTTAATTACATCAAGATAAACAGAAAAAAGCCAACATATGCAAAGATTAAGGCATTAGGCATGCTCATCAGTCAACATTCCACCTCCCTGAAAATAGGGTTACCATGGCTCAGTCTGGAATTTCCAAGGCTTTCTGGAAGCTGGGGCCAGTCATGAAGGCTCTACATATGCAAACAGGATTGGTGCTTGAGTTGCACAGTCAGCATTGCCTGTAAATATCCAATTTATTCCAATTTTAGGTAAGCTGAATTGCCATATGTAGATATACGAATGACAACAGCAGATACTTGGCAGCTATGGAAAAGTTGCTCTGACACAACCAATGTGAATTTTAGTAATTAAGTGAAAACTTCAAAATAATGTGGGGGAAAGGTCTTGGGAAACTCAGATGTATGATAACGCTACTTGGGAAAAACAGTAATCCTGTGTGAAGGAAGCAGCGTTACAGAGAAGTGTACAGAGCACCTTCTCCTTTGCAAACACACATGATTATTCTGCTGCAAGACAAGTCATTAGGATGTAACTGTCTGGGTCAGTCAGAGGTGATAGCACACACAGAGCCTTGCTTGTCCATGCTGATTACCTGGTAGTGCTTTTTCTCTTCAAGGCATAGCCTAGAAGGCTTTCTAATTACATCTCACCCTAAAGACTGCTTCCAAGTCTGCATGGAGACAGTGAGATTGTCTCCCTCTACCACACTACCCACACTCCTTCAACTCTCTCTAGGCAGGATTTGAACCCTCAAGGCTCACATGCTCTCTTATGCCACAGCCCAGTCACTAATTATGTGAGGTCATTTTCTGTGCCATTCCTTTCTAGTGACCTGCAGCACAGTTCTCATGCTCTCTGAGACAGTTTGAACTGTAAAAACACACATTAAATAATACTTTGGGCTGCAAAGCTGCAACACAGGGCCCAGAATAGATCCAGAGGTCATGTTACTTGGACAAACAGCTGCAGAAGGTGTTATCCCTAAACAGTGTGAATACATGGCAGTCGCACCCCATGGCCTCAGGCTTGGGGACTGCTCGCTGGCACCTTTTATTCAGCAGGATCCTTTGGGCAGAGATACGCACCTTCATACATTTAGAGGTCACCTACACCAGCACATTAATTCTGAACAAAATATTGACCAGCTTATATCTGTTAGTTCTCTTTCTGATCCAAACATATCTCCCTTTTTCCATTCTGGAAATTGCCTGAGCTATCCTGCAAATAGTATGCCAACAGTGTCCTTCCAGGCAGCATTTCAGTGTGAGGACAACATTACTGTGGTGCTTGTACCCTGAGCCTGTGGAGCTTCCCCTGTAGCCTGTGAGGGTATTTATAAACCAGTGCAGGTGTTGTGCTAGGGAGAAGCCAGGAAATCCTGTGTGCTCTGTCTTCTAGAAAGCCATCTGGTCGTTTCTATTCTATGTGCAGGCAGATGTGGGCGTGCAAACTGAGTGAGATAAAAAATTTCATTGAGCACTTACCCCTGCCAGTGATGGGGTGTGTGGGATGCACTTGTCATGGCAAATTACAGCTTTGACTCAGTCAGTCAACACATACAATGTTTGGAGACATCACAATTGAAAAACCATCTGGAACACGTTGCTTTGTACTTGCTTGTTTTTAAATTTTTCGTTGAATGGCTAATAACTAATGTAATCTGCTCAGTAGAGTGCCACACAGATTTTACTATGTGACTAGACCAAACCTTTTTGAAGTCTAGGATATTTTTCAAAGCACAATGGAAAATAAGTATAATCTACTACTGAAAATTGAGTGTGCAGATTCTGAACACTGAAAAATCAATTTAAGCCACATTAGCCAAATGCAATAGAGAAAAGTCAAGAATATAGCCAAGTCAATATCCTGTTTCAATGTTTGTAAGCATCCCAGCATATTTTAAAGACATATGAACTGCAACACTGTTAAGAAATTAGCAGTTTTAAAATTTAAGACAGATGCATAGGACAAAAAAGGGTCCATAGAAAAATATATAGGATGTATTTTGTGGTATTTTGCAAGAAAATCATTAAAATTTAGTAAATCAACTAAACTTACTATATAACACTTATAAAAAACTTTTTCTGAATTATATTTGTCTTAGAGAAATACAGAATCTCTCTTCATCAGTGTACCATGTAACACTAGTAATCGCAATAATCATGAGAACTTCCAATCTCTAACTGTTGTTAGAGATTAAATACTGCTGCTATGATGATTTACTTAGGTCATTTCACTTTGGGCCATCCAGCTGACAGTAATTTCCATATGATCTATACCTAATAATTTTCAATATTTCTTCCGCAATTGAAGTTTTTGTATATTCTTCCCTATATTTTTCACAGAACAACTGCTACAAATTTATGTCATTGTATCTCACAAAAAAACCTGTCCTGGTCTTGGTACAGTTCTGCAAATAGTAATCTCTCAGGCAGATGTAATCAGACTGCAACCATCTACATTAAGTTTTCTCATTTTATAGTGGATTAAGTAGAGGTAGTGTTAGCCTAGGTGATAATAGTTAATCACTCAGGTCATGGATGATGTGAGAGATTTAGAAAATGTCCTGAATAATATTATTCACACACAATGTTTTATAAATAAATACACACCAGTATTCGTTATAGAAAGGGACCTGGTGAAAGGCATTTGCCATGTGAATTTTAGGTCTCAATTAGCTTGCTTTTGAGCATGCCATTCCACCCTAAAAAGCCTTTGGAAGCAGAACTAATGTACAATTTTGTCTTTTCTACCACACTTTTCCCTATTTCATCATATTAAATGACCAGTTTTGTCAGCCATATTCAGAACCAGAAATGTTCCATTTCAAAATCACACAACTTTTTTGAGTCATTTTTATGGAAAAAAATTTCATTTGTCTGAGACTAAACACTGCAATAGACAAATATAATTTCTGACTGGGGGTGCAAGCAACATGTCTGCTCTTTATTTTTGCTCTGGGGGTCACAGACCCATGGAAATGATCATCCTCTTCTCTCTGTACACACATTCTGGACAGCTGGATAATGAGAGATCTGTCTTTAAAAGTTCATGCAACATGTAAATTAGGAAAAAAATTACTGACAACTTTATTCTTCACCACCTTTTGCAATGGGAACTTCGCTTTCCATGGCAGAAGGACAGGACTTGGTTGGAGGGATAATTCTCTTACTCTTAACAGAAGTGAGACATTAAAAAACTCAGGCCCACTCCCTCCACACTTAATGAAGGAAACACTAATTAAACGAATGGACAAGTAAAAAAAGAGAATCTCTTTTATTTTCTAGAATACCCATTTTCTAAATAAACACCAGTGAGGAAAGACTAAATAATGTTATACCTTTCCTATTTTACTGAGGATCGGCTGTGTTTTCCTAATGCCATGCATGAATCAACAGTTGTTTACTTCATATCCCCTCTCCATTTGAATTCTTCAGAATTAATCTCTATTTTCTAAAGTATTTTTATTGTAACAGAATTGTGACATGCTCTCATTTACTCTCTGGATAGGGGGTTCACTACCATGGGGCCTGCTCTGGTCCAGATCTTGCCTCTGCCTGCAGTGGTTCATATGAACATTCCAGGTTTAGAGGATACAGTCCTTTTGAAAAGTGAATTTTCTGTTACTTAACTTCCCTGTCCCTACTTGAATTAGGTCTCATCCTAACAATAACAAAACCACTAATTGTTAAAAGAATATCCCCTTTAGCAGTCTCATCAGTCTTTATGAAGGGGAAGTCACTATTTTCCTACCACCATCACTAAGTTTCATCTATTTTTAAGAAGAAAACACACACAAGATTCTTTTAGTTGGTTGGGGTTTTGGGGTTTGGTGGTTATTTTCTTTGTTTGGGGATTTTTTGTTTGCTTGTTTTGGGCTTCTTCTCACTTAGAATTGGACTGCTGCTAAAGTATTCTGTTCTAATTAGAAGGTATTTCTTCAGTACATTTGCAATAAATACAGTGTGTTCCAGGCACTGTTTTCTGTGTCTTGAAATAACTGCCAACAGATTGCAAAACTGCAATGAAATAAATTGAGAAACTGAAGAATACTTTAAAAGACGCATTTTTGCAGGAGGGCAGTGCCATCAACCAATCTTTACACTTTATCCTTTGTATAAAAGGATAATAAGTTCTACCCTAAGCCAGTTCAAAAGTTAGAAACATTTTATTAACATGTAACTACACGATAGGCATATAGATTTATATTTTTAGAATAAAAGGTTAAAATTATTTTTCAGCATGCCCATGGGTTTCTGAATAATACAGATGGACATAAATGACTGTAGATACAGCCCTGGTGCCAGATGAGTCACACAGAGAGCATCTGTGGAGGAGGTGAAACAGAAGCTTCACCCACTTGGCATCGTCCCAGGCTGAGGAGAGCTCCAGCTGGCCTGTGTCTGCTTGCATGAGTGACAAAGGGAATAACACCCCCGTGGTGCCACACACACATGTTTCTCCTGTGGCTTTTAGAGGCCACCAGAAGCATTTATAGAAGACAGCACCCACCAGTGGACCATAAAATATCTAGTGTTGTCCAGATATACCATCATTTGTCGCCAAAGTGGGTTACTAAAGCATAAAAAACCCATATGTGAAACACCTCCCCCAACCCCAAGAAAAACAAGCAAAAAACCAAAACCCAGAAGGGAATCATAGCAAATACCAGTTTTCAGAATTGTATTTTTTCCTCTAGAGCTGAAGAGTAAATTATTATAACCACAATATACTTTCCTAAAAAGCAGACGCAAAAGCCTTTCAAAACAATTTGATTTGTGATCCAGAAAAATGAGGTAAACAGCAAGCTGATATGAGTTCACCCATGTGAAAATTTGTCTTAGATTTATCACATAATTTGTCAAACTATTGGGAAAGTGCAGGTATTCTTTGCATCAGACATAACATGTAACAACATTTATTATAAAGTGCATTTCAAATGAGAGACAGTCTCTTAGTTTTACAATATAAAATCCTCCAACCACAGCATTTTGAAAAATATCTTCCAAATATCTTCAAGATTTCTCTAAATTTAATATCATCCTGTCTTAGGATAAATTTTCTGTCTCTGTTTCCATTGTATCAAAGAGTGGATTTTTTTGGTAAGTAATTGAAATTGCAGCACTTACAGTTTATTTTAACTTTCTGGTCTTTTCTGACTACTTGCTAGCAACTGAGTGCTGTTGACATGAAAACGTTGAATAATAGCCCCACAAACCCAGCAATATCAGTAGTTTCCGAAAACAGGTTGGTTTGTTTGTTTTCCCCCCATACCCTCTTACTAATTTTCAGTGACACTCAGCCATTAAAACAGCAGAAACCCAAATCTGTAGGTGACTCTCCAACTTGAATGGAGCATTGTCAACAGAGAATATTTTAGTCAACAGAGAAGTTAGAAAACAGGAAAAATGCAGTCCAGCATACCACAGAGGGGGCATTCAGTGTCTTGTATTGAGTGGCATGATTTTAGAAACTTGGTTGTCTGTTTTTACTGGCAACTCAGAAGACTTTTCTCAGGTCATCCTTAGGTTGTGTGGCATCATCCTGTTAACAAACTGGCCTGCACAGAACAGCCACAACTGCAAACTCAGATTTATTGAAACTGAGCTGCCATTGTTTCACCAGTCTTACACTGACTTAAAGACCTTCTCTCAGATGTGATTTTGAACTACTTCATCTTCATTTCTCTAGTGATTATTTATTGGTTAATTTTACAGAGACACAGACTTTCAAAGTTTTTTTGCCAACAGACAGCCCAGAGCCTTCAAGACATCTGTTGCTTCAGGGCTGGAGTGTTAGAGCTTCCCTCCTCTCAAAGTTCTTGAATGTACTTTCTGGAGGCCAAGACTGCGATATTTACACTGGCAACCAAAATGCCTTGCCACTCAAGGCAACACATGGAGAAAAGGCATAAAATTCGGTAAAGTTCCATTTAGCTTGGATAGGGCTGTGATTTTACTACAGATTCTGGTTCTGGTTTGCCACTTCATCTCTCTGAAATTGTATTGAGCGTATATTTCAAAAATGATTCATAGCTGAATAACTGGCAGTATAGTATATAAAAGTTTTCTGTCTCCACCTTCAAAATATGTGCATTTCCATAAGAGCACTCTACAAGCAAAATACAGAATATGGCTTTGATATGCATAAGACAAAAGCGGTCTGGGATCTTAGAAATGCCTCTGTTGACTGAGGTTTTAAATTGTATTAGGTACTACTGTCTGTGCAACATTGCCACAAAGCAGAATTATCTTACAAGCCTTGCTTTGACACTTTTCATTTCAATGTAATAATCTAATCTGTAAACTGCTATGATAAATTAGTGGTGCTTTGCATAAATTGAGGTAATTTAGAGAAGTCCACTGATTACCAACAGGAAAAATATCTGTGATGAGCCTGATATTTCCTACTTTGAAAGAGCAACCATCATATTTTAAAGATGAGTGCTATTTGTATTTAAGTGTGACACAGTATTGATAGACGTAATAAATCTTATTTTTAAAGGGAAGGCTTTGATGCAAGAAAAATGTTTTATATAAACTTTTATACAGATAATTATGAGTTCTTGAGAATTTTAATGCATGTTATTTTTCTTTTATTTAGGCATAGCTCAAGTTAACAGACTGAGGAAAAAGATCTGTCATGACTGAATAACTCATGTATTCTGTCTTCACATAAGCAAAACCCAAAGACAAATAAAAAGAGCAGAACCAGGGAATATGTTGGTAAAGTCAGGCTGTGTATGGCTGTCTGGCACCAAAACAAGATCCAGTTTTCATGCATGACTACAACCCCTACTTTGTAATAGACATGAACCAAAATATCCAGTCAGTCAAACAATAAATACTGAGGTTTTAAAAACCAGATCCAAATTCATCAGGCCTATTTCTATTTGAGGCACAGCAATTTTAATATGCTAATGAAATTAATATGCTGATGGAATGTAGTTGACTTGATATATTTCCTTTGCTACTGATATCTTGTCTGTGTGCCTATTCCTTCCACAGGATAGCCAGCAGGGAATTCAAGGTAAACACATTACCACAGCTAATTGCCAAGACAAACTGAGAAAATAATTAGTATCAGGCAAAACACAGACAATCCTAGACTCTGTACATTTAAAGAACAGCCTCCAGGTTTGTACAAATTATTTCAAGATTAAAGCAAATACTTGTTCCAATAGAAATAAAAAACACAACAAGGAATGAGGTTACGAGTCCCTACGGAGTACTAGCACCTGCTCCCAGCGACTGGAGTGCAAGAAACAGGAAAATTATGTTTATTTAAGTCACTATGAAGAGACTCCGTTGTGGCTAAGCTTCTAAATATTATTCTAATGATTTAATAAGATTCTCTTTATCAGACTGGCTTGTACAATCCAGAACAAAATCCAGTTATTCTTCCTGCCTTTTGTGGAGGCATTTAAAAACATTGAAAATTCTGGAATTTAGAGAAAGTGGCTTGGATGAGCTGCACTCAATATTGGAAGGGATGGATGGTTGTCTGTGGCTGTCCTGGTCCCTGCTGAGCACAACAGCCCATCCCTGGGCATATGCAGCCATTTGTAAAGTCCCTGGTTGCACTGATAACTACAGGGCTTCACAGATACCACCACCAACAGTTCTCCTGCTTTGAGACCATAAATTCCACCTGTAGGCATTTTTCCTCCATTTGCTGTGAATGCTGGTCAGGGTAAATGGTCATTTACCAGTCTACCAAATTTGCTCTGCTATATCCATTTGGCAGTCTCAAACACTTTTCCTTCTCATTTGCTACCAGATCATTTCTTTTGGCATAATTTCCTCCTGAATTAATTTTTTCAGTAATTTTGAAAGTATTGGCGTAAAAATCAGATGCTTTAAAGGACCAAATATGTGCCTTTTTTGGCTCTTAATCTTTATAGAGATATTAATTTCCACTGTGATTCTGGAGCAATAGCCAGCCTTCCTGGAATACAGATGACAGACTATAGGAATTTTCTTCAATAGCTCTCCCGATCTTTTTATTAGACTGTGGATATTGCAACATAATTACTTTGTTAATAATCAAATTTGGCCTTCCACAACACATGACTTTCTTGAATTTGAGAGATGCCCATTTGCGCCATCTGAGCATCTTGACATTTCCATTATGGTTCTAATAGTTTTTAGAGAGTCTGTCTATCTAATTACCAAGTACTAAGTGGAAATCTTCATCTTGAAATGATCATATGAGCATTATGAAGGGAAACCAAAGTGTTCCTTCTCGCACAAAATCTTGCCTCTTTGCTAAAAGGAATATAAATAATAAGAAGAATAATAAAATTTTTTAAAAAAGAATCCCATGGGGAAATTTCCTACACTTTGTAGAATGTTTTTCAAAGTTTCTTCTATTGCATTTTACAGTGTCAGTGCATAGTAGAGAAAACCATGTGAAACTGAAGTAAACACATAACTAACTTGCCTAAAATACCAGCCTCCTAAAACCAAAGCTACAACCCAGTTCACAGTGAAGTACTCAAGCGAACAGTAACAACATTCTACACATCCCTTGATGCTAGGAATTTTACAGATGATGAAGCTTTTAGATAAAAAAACTTTCTGTCCACTTAAATCAGGAAAAAATACCCTACAACTAATGAAAATTCTGGCTCCAGCACCTGGTCTTTAATAGATCTACAGAGGCAGGACATGTCAAAAGTTTGGGGAAGCCCAGCCACACACCTACTTTCCATACACCATGAGCTATGTGGACATGAGTTGGCATTACACAGCGATAAAGCCCAAGGTGAAGTGGTGGCCATTTGCCCTCTGATTTGGTTCAGAGCACAAATAGAAGGATGAGCAGCAATAGCAGCTTGTGAAAACTACAGAGATAGAGTGACTGCAACTATGCTCAACTATCTGTCCTGATGCTCCTGCTACACTGCTGGTGCTGCAGCTTCCATGCTGACGTTATTCCTTTGTCTTGGGGTGACCATGTCCTGTGTATCCCCTACCATCGCTCTATGCCCAAACATGAGTCCTATGCTTTTAAACTGAGCCTGGGAGAGCAGAGAGAAGCGGCCGGGCGAACTTTTCAAAACAATCTGTGCTTCAAGGTCGCTCTGCTCTGCATTCAGCTGTGTGGGGAGAAGTGTGGAGGAAGCACGCTGCCTGCTTTTTCCACCCAGCTTTTCGGCTCCTTTTTCCTCGGAGAGAGACGGAGAGAAAACTTGGCTTTGTTTTCTTCTCCTCGGGACTTGCTCAGATCACCGGAGCGTCTGGACTCCACCGGGGGACCCTCCCCCGGCCTGGAGTGGGGCACCCACCTCGACCCAGCTCCAAGGAAGAGGAGAGAGACCACCCCCCTGCAGTGAGGACTCTCAAATTTTCCAGGTTTCCTCTCCACAGTGAGAGAGATTTTGGTTCTTTGGCATCGTTGTTGTTTTCCTATGTGTGTGTGTTTAATAAATAGTACTTTTTCTGTCTTTCACATTCCTCCGGGGAATATTTTTCTTTTCCCGAACCTGGTGGGGGAGGGGCGGCAGTACCCTGCTTTGCTGTGAGGAGATGTCCTTTTGGATATTTTCTCCTTGAAATTGGCCCAAACCGGGACATCCTTTCCCTTTGCTCTCTCACCCCTTCACACTTTTTCTTTTACATGCCCTCTAAAATTCATTTCTGCATCAAAATCTGCTTCTGACTGGGCATTGTCTGTTTTTCTAGGAGACAGAAGAGCAGGTCTGAGAACAGAGAATGAGGCAGACCTCAGTGGACTGGTCATTCCCAAGGATAGAAGAAGCCACACCTATAGTTTGGAATCACAGACTTAAAGATGGAGACAAGGAACCGAAGGGTTCTACAGAGACTGCCTGGTCCTGCCCACGGCATCTGGCCAGGTATGTCGGTTCTGGGGGTGCTCTGGGTGGGTGCTGTGACTCCGAAACCAACTTCTGGCTGAAAGCCGCTCGGCAGCTACTGCCCACACAGACACACACACAGACACACAGACAGACAGACACAGACAGACACAGACAGACAGACAGACAGACACACACACACACACAGACACAGACACACAGACACAGACACACAGACACACACAGACACAGACACACAGACACAGACACACAGACACAGACATAGACACACAGACACACACAGACACATAGACACACAGACACACACACACACAAGCACACACACACACACACCGGATAGCTCCTTCGACAGGTCGATGGCAAAGAGGCAGGAAGGGTCTTTGTGTGCAGATCCACTGCAGCCTTTATTCCAGCATTGCTGCCCGTGACAAAGACACAGTAAACGGGGGCAGTGACAAAGACCCAGACCCATACAGAGTTCCAGCTTAAGTACGGGGGTCGGGGGAGCTGAGGGTGTGGGGCAGTACATAAGTGGGGCTAAGGTGTGGGGACGAATAGGAAACTGGTGAGGGAGGGACTAAGGGACATGAGTGAATGGGGAAACAGGGAAGGGAGAACATTCTGGACTGGAGCCATATAGGGTAGAAAGGGGCAGGGGAGGCCAATGGGCAATAGGAGAAACAGAGCTGGGGTACATTTCTGTAGCAGAACAGGGCATTGTGAGAGAGACCTTTTTAGTTACTTTAATCTGGGGAGAAGTTCTCCATTTAGCTGCAGGGGGTTCTTATAATCCCTGATGTCGTGGGACAAGAGTCTACGACACAGATACCTGCCCAACCTGTTCTCACAAAGCTTCAATCAGGGAATCTCTACAGGTTTCCTCCAGAAGCACTTCCATTGCTTTGCTCTGTTCTCCAAAACCTTTTCCCAGTGTGCATTATGAATCTCCTTTGCTGCAGTTTGTGTCTACCACATCAGATAGGTTCTAAAAGGTACTTGGAACAGGACCTCTTGCCTCTCCCCCACCTCCCTCCCCAACCTTCTACATTTATACATTTATATTTTTTTTCAGTTGTCCCTTCCCTATAGTAGGAAATCCCACTTTTTTCAATTTTTCACTCATAGTTCAGATTTCTTTTCATAACTCATAAGATGTGAGGGATCTCCTTGGGAGTCTTCACCTTCTTATACATTGTTTTAAAAGCTAAGCCTGGATGGGAATGTAGCTATCTTGCTGAAGTCCTGAAATGGCTTTCTGTTCTCACTAGCTTTGAGATAAAAAATGCAAAGAAAGGTTTTGTAGTGCTAAAAGTGTGATAACAAAATCACTCCATGTCTTTTCCCCACTGTTTTCTTCTACTAGAGATGTGTTCTTGTTCATGGTTTGTTGCATTTGTGAATTGCCATTTATGTATGTCCAGTTTTAAATAAGATAATTATTTGAGTTTTAAAAGTTAGACCACTAAATTAGTGTTTTCTTATCTTTCCTGAAGAAATCCACAACGTTAACCAAGCAATATAATCAGAACACTTTCAATGTAAAACAAGTACTGTAAGGTAACAATAAAATAGCTGCTGGAAGACAATTAAATACCCTGTTTTGGAGGACTGCTCCTCTGGCAGTGTCTGCAGCAGGGCAAAGATTCTGGTGAATCCTCTGGCTGCTTTCTGTTATGGACAGATGATCAGAGATTCACTGGTAGAGTTTCTGTCCATAGCAAAGTGCAGTCTCATCAGAAACTAAACATTACATGCTGATTGACACTTTTAGTCTGATCATATCACAATAATGTTGCTGTTTCAGTAGAGGAAAATAAATAAGTCTGACAGTATAAATATTTCAAGTTGACCATCAGTTAATATTTTTATTGTCTTAGCATTGCAAAAAAAACCCCACAGCATATAATTTAATTAATCCAAAAAATTAATACAAACATCTTTACCCTCCTGAAACTTCGTTGTTCATCATCATCATCGTCCTCTGATGTCCTCAACATCAAATACTCCATGAGGCATGAATTCTAATGTTTGAAAAGTTTTGTTTCACAGGTAACCTTTACTATCTGTTCTAATTTAAATGGAACAAATTACCCACAGAATGGAAATGCTAGTTTCCAGCCAAGTCAAGCACTGTGATTTCATAGAAAGCAGCTTGTTAGAAATTCTTTGTATTGCTTCGTGAATGTCTGGTGTCAGTTATAAGGCACGATATACATTTTTTCTCAATTACTCGGCATTATTAATGCAACGCACAACCAAATACATTTACAAAATCCAACTTTTTGTCATGATAAGAATATTTAATATCTTGACCACATTTGTCACCATTGCAGAGCAGAGTAAGCCAAGCTAAGCCTGTACTGCCACACGGCCGCACCCTCCCTGCATTTCAGCAACAGCACTCAGCAGTTGTATCTCAAACCAAGTTGTTGATTTGATTCCCTTTTTGTTGTTGTCGGGTTACTTTTCAGCAGCTTGAACCAACTGGGCAAGCTGACTGTGGGGTTGTGTGAGACTACATCTGTTGTTACTGTTTGTGTGTTTACCCTTCCTACCATACACATCCAGTCTTGCGTGCAAGCTCTTCCCCTGTCAAACAACCGAGCCAATGCCCCAGAAATCAAATGTGTCTTGAATACCAGGGAAGCTAGTCAAGTTTTTTCTCATTTAATTTTGCAGTAAATTATTCTATGGAAATATAACCATAAATACACTTTTCTTTTCAACATAGTCTATCTTAACGAAATGCAGATAAAAAGTGAGTTGTCAGCACTCCCTCATCTGTCAGAGGAGTGTCATCCTGCTTCCTTTCCCATCAATATAAGCCTTTCTGCTTTGTCCTATATACAGTCATCATGTATTCAGATGTAAACAACTTCACACTTGGATTCACAGTTCACACTGTGTGGTTGTATCAGTTTACCAGTCCCTTCTCCTTCTCCCATTAGAGCTACTGATTCAGTCCCACTCTACATCAGCCCAATATCAGCTTATTTCCTGCTTCCCCTTCAGCTTTCTTCCTGATTGCTCATAATCATTTTATTGAAGATCTAATTTGTTCAAGTTACCTGAGGGCTGTGGTGTGCTGTTCTACTCATCAGGATAGTTAAGCTGAAGGCAATGAGTCTACTCTTCCTCTTGACTTGTTTCATGGCTGAAATAAGTCCAGAGAGCTCAGCACCTCTCAGGGCAAACCCTTTATTATCATTAATACCTTATATGAATGTTGCATATCAGTAGTTGTGGAAGGGAATAAATGAAGTTACTTCTTGTAGTCCAAAAATACCAAACTTTGCCCTAAAGACATTGCAAGCCAGCACAGTACTGAATGTCCCTGCACCAGTACTGAGAACTCTTCTAACATCCATTTCTGACTATCCAACTTTTTTATGTAATGCAGCAGAGGAGCAGAGATATTGCTTCTTTCCCCTGTAACCAGAGGGGAAATGATGGAACATTCATTATAGTAATTTATGTCAGTCATGGATGCATTTAAACCAATAAAACATCCTGCCAAATATTCCTTCAAAGACAAAATGTGTTCTTGAGGAGTGATAAAAGATTTCACCAAACACATATGTATTTTTTTAAACACAGCCTCTGTTGAAGAATCCAGGTATTTCTTTTGATGTTATATAATGCCTGAAAGTTAAATACAATAATCCCTGGTTCTGTTAGTGTTTGTTATTCAGCCCCTCTACTGAAGGCTTCTATCTTGAGCGAATTTACATTGGACCAGAGCCTAACACAACATATTAGCTCAAATGTAAAGAACTTGTTTGGGTTTAGTGGAGGAAATATTTATTTGGAACAGAGTTTTTTAAAAGTTGGTTGTGGTCAGTATAAATTAACATTTAGATTGTTTGGAACTTCTTTGTTCTAAAAGAGAATCAATCAAACATTAGGAAGTCTATCCTAATTTTCTAACTTTTTACATTTATCTCCGAGCTAGCTATTTGTGCCTGCTGTTTCTCAAGACATGGCCATCATCAGAGAAGTGTCATCATTTAAAAGGATTCAAAATAAAATGTTAAAATCAATTTGACAGATTAAACATTTTTTCTTTAAGAAATATATTCTATTTTGCCCTAAAAATTCTTAATCATTGAAAAGACTCTTCAGAATATTGAGCAAAATTCTAAGTGTTTGCATTTTTCATTGTTTGATTTTTCTGTAATTTATGGCACATAAAGTAAATTGTTAGCTGTTTTCTGATAGCTTTTCTCTGCTTTGGCAGTCCTCGTTGCTCAGAATCAACAGAATGTCTATTAAAGTGACTCATCATCTAAGGGCGAAATCCATTCCAACATGCAAGATCCCAGCAAACAAGCCCAACACAGGAGGGCTTCCCTATAACCTAGGGAAAGAAGCATAGTTCTTCATTGCTTGGAGTACAAATGACCCATGAATTCAGCTGCTACAGAAAGAGTCTCACCATTGAGTTTTGTCTCTAAGGTTCTCCTGTTCCCAAAGCCTACACCATACTTTTGTGATATTTGTTGTCATAATTAACTGGGGGTCACTTGAACAGAGCCTGTGCTTCAAGAGAGTCTCCTCTGATACTTTTTGGCACGGAGAGAAACTTTATAAAACATTCAGAGACAGTTTTGCTATTTCAGTTTGATACACAGTCATTCACCTGCCATTTCTATTAATATTACTTTCTCATATTTACATCCTTCATCTGTTTTATCACCAAAGTCCTTACTTGCATAGACAAACTCAGTAATGACTTTTGTGTGACAGGCAAGGAGAAGTTGGGGCCTTATAAACTGCTATCACCAAACTATAAATAATGAATGGTATATGCTACTAAACTATAAATGCTGTAAGTAGTAATTCATTTGAATTATTGTTTATCTTAAATTCTGTCTGCACCTCGGTAGATATTTTGGTGTATTATGCTTTGTGTCCAGAGTATCTAACTCCTCATCACCTGTACAGGCACGTTACCAATGCACCCCATTCTGCCTCATTTTATGTACAAGAAAAGACTGAGAGAAAAGGCTGGGTTTGTTCAGACTGGACTAATCTAATTTCTGTCTTCAGCTACTTAATCAGTCATTGTAGAGGAGGTTGAGTTGAGTCTTCTCAGATGTGCATGTTGAAAAGATGAGAAATGGACATAGGCCACAACATGGGAAATTCCCAATAAATATATTTGGAAAAAGTTTTCTTCATTGAGGGTGATTTCTGGAAATTCTGGAAATTCTGATTTTCTAGTGATAATTTGTTGTATGTTTGTCATTAGCACATCCATTTTTTTTAATATAAAAGATTCTTATAGACTTTATTAAGCATGTTTTTATTCAAGAAGGAAAAGGCAAGTATTTTTCTAGTAACACAACTATAAACCAACAGAACCTATGATCGACACCTCTGTTTTTGAACAGACAAACCACAAACATTCTTGATTACCTTGAGCTTCCTCCGGGAAGCTGGAAGGTCTTCCTGCAGTGCATCCAAACCACATTAAAATAACCAAGATATGATGGAAGCTTCAATAAAGGAGGAGAGGCCATTGAGAGCCAAAATGGGCCATTGTCTAACCAGGGAAAGATGCCATGTCTTATACCATTAACAGACAAGGACTTTGTTCTGCAACAGTTCCAGAGAATTTGTGAACTCTGGGCTGAACAGAACAAGCAGGAGGAGACATTAAAGGAGACAGCTATGTGGCTGTGAATTCTTCTTCAGGTTATCCTTTCCCTTTCCACCAATGGAAGATGAAGTGGTCATGCTCAGTTCTCCCATCATCTTTCCATTCGGGATTGATTTTCACCAAGCAGAAAAGACAGCAGTGTGATAGGATAAGTTGTACAGTGACTAAAATGGCTATATTATGGATTACATGGTTGCCTTTTAATTGCAAATGAAAAATACATCTTTAAAATACCTAAACTTTCACTGATATATAAGCAAACAACACGTGTTTTTCTCAGTCCTTATTTTTCTTACTTAATGAAAACAGAATCTGAACCTTTCTCTTTGAGACGGTTGCAAAAGCAAGCTTCCAGATTCACTTTCATAATAATAATTTCAACCAAAGACAAAAAATTACCTTCAAGAGCCAGCTTTATACGTTTTAAACTTGTCCTCCAGTTTTTCCTTGGTGTTAGTAACTCCCAGCTGGACAACTCAGAGTGCCTTTGGATAAGTGTGCTAAGACACACATTTTATTCCAGGGAGCTTTTCTTCTTTCACATTTTCTTCTTTAAATTGTCCCTTAGGGGGCAACTAAGTTAAAAAAGAAAAAAAAAAAAAAAAAAAAAAAAAAAAAAAAAAAAAAAGTTCTTCTGACATCTAGCAGCTTCTAAATTTATAACTAGTTTAAAAGCTAAAATAATTTTACTTGGTGCTGTCTTGACAGATGATACACAATAACATCCTACACTGTGAGATGGAACACATACTATACAGAGGAATTTGAACAGTTAAAAAAACAAGTCTAAACTACTGCATCCAAAAATTATGCATTTCCTATTCCCCTTGGGTGCGCAATTAGCTGTGAGCTCCAAAGACATGCCAGAAGCAGCAGAGCATTACAAAAACAACAGTAACAGTGAAAACTGCCAGGCCACAAATCAACATGAATGGGTAGACACCACAGACCCTGTCAACTACCCTTCTGTAACTTCCATTTTATGAGCTTGAACTTGAAGAGCTAAGAACAAAAGCTGGTTTGGTTGTTCTTTTCTAGAGGCAAAGGAAACATATCCCGGATTCATCCCAGTGAATTTCTCTACTGATTTGAGACCATTGGTCATGTACTCCTGACAGAACCCATGCCCCTTAACTTTGCTTTTCCTCATTAGTGATGGGAAATGGGAATTAAATTCTTCTGTTCTCCCAGACCGGTAGACGCTGTTTCCATGTTCCACATCATAATGTCAAGGCTGACCTCACAGTTCAAATATAACCAGATGTGAGTTCATGAGATGCAAATACTAAATGCTATGGGGAACTGCACCTCAAATAAGAATGTTTCGGAATACATGTTTTTTGATCATAATTGCAGAAAACCCCTTGCAAAGTGATATGAAGACTCTATATTTACAGTTTTTCTATTAATATCTTGAGTTCTATTCTGGGAGCGATATGGAGATATCTGCACAATGCCTATGCTCCTCTCAAAGGTTTCTGTGACATGTAGGAACATATCTAGTGAGTTTTACTGCCATAATTTTTCACCCAGCTAAAGCACATCTTAAAGCAGAAATGTTTTACTATACAAGAGCAGACATGGCACATGAACATTTCTTCGATACTGGGGACCCATTTATGAACAACAAAATTTTACCACTCCCTAAAAATAAGTTACATGATCTTCTAAAACGGGTTGTGGGAGAATGAGGGAAATATGTTCTGAAAACGAAGAGCACTTGAAGAAACTGTAGGGAATATTCTCTGCTCTATGGAGTGAGCAGAAGGTGATCTTCTTGATTGTAATTTGCTCCTATCCAGCATATTTGTAGAATGAACTCACATTGTTTTGGACTCTATTCAGACCATAAACACTGGTGTCACTGTTAGTAACATCTCTAATGCTCTGGACTGTAGTGGGTGCTCCTCCCCACACAGATGACATGAATATTCTCCGTCAGCTCAGCAGAGACCCTCAATGCTTAGACACCTTCCAGTATGATGCTCAGTCACCTCCTTAAAGTACTGTGTGCCATACAATGCAAACAGAAGTACAATCTATTTCATACTTTAAAGAAGCCCTTATGCTTTTATACAGCCCATTTTCTCTTCTTACACCCCTCCTACTTCTGCTGCTCTGGAGCCTCTGTCCCAGCTCACAGATGCCTCAGGAACAACCCACTCAGTTCCAAAACATCCTGCTCTATTAGTAGTACAATCTGTTACTATTGCCATGAATCAAGCAGAGATTTTCCACTATTCTCTCGTACTTGCTTAAAACAGCTGCATTGTTATCTCCTGATCAGAGGTATAAACTGAACACAGCAGAAGACTAGCCTTGAAAACCACTCTCAAGCCTTAATTTATGTAGAGTGGTCCAGAAGGTCATTGTTTCCAAGCCAAAATTCAGTTCCCTGATAGAGAGCAATGTATTAGGCTGCTAAAAAATAATGAAATAAGTGTTTTCAAAAAGTCAAAGGCTACTTCCAATTACTATTTTCTTATGACTAATACTGTCTTATACTTTATTTAAAAATTTAAATTTCCTTACATGATGAGAAAATACAGGACAAGGAGATGATAAAAAGATGTACCAATTGAAATACTTCATCCTTATTATGGTCGTTTGTTACAACTGTGTTAAGCCTGCTGGATTCTACAGATTCAGCCATGTGGAATATTGCCCATGAGACACATACCAAGTGAGTGTGCTCATATATTCTTTGAAGGCTCTAGTTTGAAGCAAAGCAATTTCCTTGGCCACCCTAAAATACCTCCTGTGCATCTTTATCAAAGTGCTTTTGAGGGATATCAGAAACACTGGAAGGTTTTAAAACCAGTGGTATTCAGCACTCCTTTAACAAACATTCAGTGAGGTAGAGAAAGGATGGAGAAATCAAGTTTCTTTGCATTGAGTTAATGGATTGAATGGTCTAAGGCAATTTGGGAAAGTTGGGAGGTCAGATCTGCTTGAATCACCTGATGAAGCCCATTTGGCTCTGATATTCAGGAACTCAAGGCATACTCAACTTCGTCTTCCAAGTTAGACACTGTACACTGCCCTTACTGACATTGCCTACGTGTCTTCATTACCTCCTGCTCCCACGAACACCAGGCTCATGTTATTTTTTGGTATCTCTTCCCACCAATTGAGTGGAAAATTATTATTCAAAAGTAAAACGTATGTGTGATTTAGCTAGTGGCAGGCCACAGAAGACGAAACTGATGGCATAAATAGCCATGTTCCATGCCTGTAAGTTTTTGTGAATATGGAAATCATGATATTTGAATAGCCCTTCCCCAGAACTTTCTATAGGATGGAAACAGAAATGTTGACCTGCTAAACTTAGCAAATGCAGTCTCATTTCAAACCTAGAGCATTATAAGTTAGAAGAAGGGTTTGGTTTCTCTTCACCCTACCTGATTGCTTATTCTGCTGCATTTAATAACAAACCTGAACATCCAGGATATTGCAGCAGTTCTTTAACCTCCTCCTTTGATAGAAATGTACTTCAACAACATTTTCCAAGTTTACTATTCTCACTTATGTCTCTTTCACCTTAGAGGATGCTGATATATTTTAATTAAGTCAACATATTATGAAGGGGTTATATCTTTAAAGGATAATTTAATGATATTTGCATTTAGTAGCAGTCAGTTATTATTAGAGGTTAGAAAAATTTTATTGAGGTCTTTACTCAAGTTTTCTGGGGATGAAAAAGAATATGATCTCTTCTTCAAGTACACAGTGAGAATTCCTCTTTGTTCCAGGCTCTAGTCCTGTGAGAAAAAGTTAGATTCAAAACATTTAATACTGGACTCATTCGTGCATGACACAGGTAATGGATTGTATGAGCACAGCTCAAGATATCACCTACCTTAGTTTTCTATCTGCAGATAGCGAGGACAGGACAGCTACATTTTGGCAAGAAAGCATTGATATTTAGAAATGCAACTTAACATTTGTCTCAGTGGAATTAAGAGGCTCTCAGCATTCTGAATGTGAGTATGCTTATGAAAAAGCCAAAGCAGAAATGAAAACATATATGTCTAACTTTAGAAGTCTGATAATGCAGTTTTGACCTTCACTTAGCAGACAGCTTCCAGCAGTTTTAGATGGTATCACCATTTACATTTCAGTTCCTCCACTTGAAATAAAGGCCAATGCCTTTTTGAGTTTCCTGCTGTAATAAAACAAAGAAAAAACCACAAGAAACCCAAACCAAGTAACACCTCACTAATAAAAGAATCTATTCAAAATTACACTTCCAACACAGAAAGATTTCCTTCCATTATGGCAATTTGTATTTCCATATATAAAGCCAAGTTCTGCTATTTTTAATCTACTGTTAGGAAGCCATACTCGGCATTAAGTAAGCAAGCAAGTACCATGGTTCCATGAGCCAGATTTTTTATTTTAGTGGATCTCTCAAAGCAACACAGAATCTATTCCTCCAGCAGAAATGTCTTTTTGAAAAATGGCCCAAGAAAGTCTGCAACTGAGTGTCAGTCTCTGACAAACTCATACTGCCTCTTGTGGATGTCATACTATGCTACTTAATTGTGAGACAAAAAAAAATACTGAATATTGAATAACAATTTTTTGCCAAATAAATATTTTGAAGATGATTAAAGTGTGTTAGCAGGTAGCATTATAAAGAAAGGTGTCTAAAATTCCATGTCTCATTTTCTGGGTTTTTTAAAGTGCACATCTGTGGTAAGTAATGAATCTCTAAGGACTTGCTGGAACTGAGCTATTTATCAACAGTCACATGTAGGGAAACAACAATATACACTGAGCACATGCTGCTGTGTTCTAGCACAGTGAGTAGTGTACAAGAACAAAACGCACACTGCTGATGGTGACCCATCTTATCCTGGACATTCATGTGTTTACATGACATGATCTATCAATTCATTATCTAAATAAACTTTCAATATTATATTTATGGAAATGCTTTTCTGAAAGGGTTTCTCTGGGTTCTGATGCATGTGTGTTTTCCAAAGTTGTAAAAATCTGAACTGTGATTCATCTAAAGGCATTTAAAGATATGAAAGATATTTATCAATTTTTAAAGATGCCCTTTATAAAACTAAATTAAATTTCACCACATTACCCAGCTCTCATTGGTTTGCATTTTTGTTTATCATATTAAGAATATTTTCCTAGATAGGCCTGGATTGCAGGAGACAAGAAGCTACTAGACCATATTATGGCTGTGAGATTTTGACTTTCATCCTATTTCATGCTGTGGGAGACCATTGTCTTAAAGCCAAAAATCTTTTGTTGTAGTCAGTGTGGTGACCTTGACAGAAGGGCAGAGATTTCAAATGGCCGCATTCCTGCAATTCTGTAAGTCAATGTGCACAGCTACTGTGCATGTCTCTGTCTCATTGACCAGACTATGTGCTATCTTGTGAACTATGGACCAAGAAGTTTCAAAGGCCGGTTTAACCCTCACAGATGCCCACAACACCACGGCCAGAGTGCTGCATGGGAAGGGTGCATTCCACCACTGTTGTCTAAATCCATCACTTTTGTGCATGTGTCACATCAGAATCCTGCAGGGGTTTTGTGTAATATTCCTGTAAATCTTTAACCAATGGAAAAAGCTGTCAAGGAAACAAATTTTTCAGATTGCTCTATTATCTAGGAAGGTAAATTCATATACGTTGAGTGAGGCGCACTCAAGGTGGATACTGGTGCTTTTTCTGCAGCTGTAATTATTGCAAGCATACACCCACAAACTCTTTGTCCTTTTCGAGAAATATCTATCCAATTCCAGTACGTACACTCATTAACCTTCCTGGGCAGTGGGATTCAGGACACTTACATTATCCCACTCTTGCTTAGTTTTGTGTCTTTGAACAAAACTTCTGTTTCTCTTCTTTCCTCTTCCCCCATTTTAATAAAAGAAAATGCAGGATGAGATTTATATGATACCTGTCTTTCTGAAATATGTTGGCTTCTGCAGCTTGATTCTGATGGTAGGAGAATTGAAGAATCAGAATGGTGTGGGTTGGAAGTGACCAGTAAAGGTCGTCTAGTCCACATCCCTGGGAATCAGTTGGGATGTCTTCAACAAGAGCAGGTTGCTCAGAGCCCAGTCCAGCCTGGCCTTGAATGTTTCCAGTGATGAGGCATCCACAACCTCTCTGAGCAACCTGTACCAGTGTTTCACCACTCTCATCATAAAAGATTTATTTCTAGTATCTAGTTTGGATCTACCCTATTTTAGCTTAAAACCATTATCCCTATTGCTAAAAAACCCATGAATGGATTTTGAAAGTTCAGATGTCCTTGAGGTCCTCAGAGTGAAACTATCAAATTGTTTTATATGCAGCACCAGCATTCTTATTTGGCAAAGACTCAATGTTTAATAGGGTTTGATTGTTGGAATGATGTAATCAAATTAAGGTTTGTCATGGGAAAATGCTCAACACAGCAAGAATTCAGTGGAAGTGGACAATTATTTTGAAAAATTCATTCACCAGTAATCAGTTCCTTATTTGTGCTAGGAAAAAAATGATCTATCAAGCAAGCTTGAAGGTCATGGCTTTTAATATCCACATTCCTTCTACTCCATATGATCTATGAAACTATGACAAAAAAATATTAAGACCCACTCTGGCTCTGTAACCAACAGTTTTGATATTTTTATTTGGCATCTGTGTTCTCTGTGGGCTTTATTTTGGCTGTGCTGAGCTTCACAAACTTGAAAAATATTTTCAATTCCTTGAAAAAAGAAAAAGCAAAACCAAAACAAATGAAAGTTTCTTGCCAGGCGGATTTTCCCCCACTGAGTTCCCACAGCTCTAATTTTAAATCATGAAATATTTCCTTGCAGAAATATTGTGGATTATTCTACCAAACCAATTAAAAAGTGATGAATGCTGTCCTGTACCACCATTCTTACCACCTTGTAGAGGATTTTGCCCTGCTATTATCTATGTCCCTTCTGCAACAACTCTTTGGCTGCAGCATGCTGTGACAGGGTTCAAATCCTCTGGCTTCTCCTGCATTCTGTGCCTGGAAACTCATGAGAGTTCACAGCATTTCCAAAACACACAGCAGATGTAAACCCCTGCTTTTCACCATGCAGGCTGCCCTGACTGTAAGGGAGCCTGTCCCAAATCTACAGTCCTGCGCATATACCTTTGTTATGGCAACAGCCTTTTGTGAAGCTGAAAATGATCGCCTAAAAGACTTATCTTGAGCCCAATGAACATGCTAATCTGCTTCTAGACTCCAGTACTAAAGAGTTTGTTTGTCTAAGCACCACAGAAGTCAAAGTGAAAATTAGCTAATCCTTGGAGAACTAACCCCTAAAATCTTATCCTTCTCTCTAGAAAAAAGCCACAGGCATCCTGTCTTCATTAGGGCAGCCAAATCAAATGCTCACTTTCCTATCAGCCACTCTGTGACTTCTTAAAAACTACAGCAGATGAATATTTGTTTTCTGTTGCTGCAGCCTCACAGATCAGTGGCTTCTTCAAGCAAAACAAAACAACTACAATGAATGTAAGGCTGGGCCATGGGAAAGTTTAACTGCCTGGAAAGTAGACAGACTAAAGTTTTCAAAGCTTATTAATTTCCTGTTAAAAATAAAATAAAATACATTCTATAGTACAACCCTTCCTCCCCGCTGCCTCAGCCCTTGCAAGTTTGTGAAATACAGTAAAGGCAGTAGTTCCTCATTCGTGCTCCCGATGCTCTCTGGCAATTCCCAAAGTTCCCAGCCACCGGCCCCTTATCTCCAGATATTGGCAGCCTCTGAAACACTGTATGATTGCTCTGCATGAGTCTGTCTAATACTACCCGGATTTTTACAATGTTCAGGTGGCCCTTTGGGCTTGTGTTAAAGCATAGTGGTAGAAATCAGATTTGAATACACAGGCAATGAGATTTTACCTGCTTCTGCTTTGACATATTCTGCACACAATTTCCAAACAGATGCAAATATCAGTGCTCCCAGACACAATAGATAAACACAACACTGGACAGCAAACCTGGAGTAGACAGGGTATTTTTAAACCACAGACCCTGAAGACATCTCCCTCCTCCCCATCCCTCCCCAGTACGAACAGAGAACCAGATCTGCTGTGAAAAAGGGCTGTGAGAACCCATCATAGTTTCTGTCTGACTGCCCATTAAGGGCTGAAGGTTCCTATTTCCCTGTCAGAGAATCAGATAGTCTCTTTTTAGGTGAAAACCACCAGAATGTATAACTCTAAATGGCATTGTCTCAGAAGAAGACTGAGGACTCCCAGCTGTATTTGGGTATACCTCCACTCTTAGGAGACTGATACATGCTGGCATCCATGATGGCAGTTGTTTGTCATCTCCGCAATGAAAAAAGGATAATTCCTATGTAGACTATTTACCTTTGCATATTGGGTCTTTAAATGCATTCATTAATTTATTTCATTACCTGAAGTTGGAAGAGTATGATAATATGCTTTGACCCCCTGAAAACAATTCGAACTTCCTGAAGGACCTTCTAAAGCTGTATACATATATTTATACGAACAAGAATGTATTTATAATATTCAAACAAAGTCTCAATAATTTCAAACAAAGTGCCACCCTTCTATCATAAGCCTGGAATCCAGTAAAAGCTTTGAGAACTAACTGGGAGAAGTTAAGAGTTACTCGAGATCAGTTAGCAGAGGATATCATAATGAAGTTTACATAGTCAAAGGCAATCTTGTATCTTAATACTAGAAAGAAAAGGTATAAAATCTATTCAAAGCAAAGAGTTACTGGACACAAATCAAAGGCTTTGAAAAAACTGTGGAGAATTATTCAGCCTACATTTTTTTCAGCCCCTCAGAACAGTGGCTAACCAGCCAATTTTAAAAGCTGAGACAAGGCCATTATACAGACAAGGGGCAGTCTGGCTACCTGCAGCTCCAGCTGTATCAGAAGGTGGCACCGAATACACAGAAACCTTATGTTACCTCAGCGATGTTTCCAAGGCTGTTATGGGTAAGACTCACAAGCAAAACTTTCTTCAGTTCTTTGGATACCTTTCAGCACTCCAGAAAAAATTCTAAGCCATTTCCATTCTTGCAAAAAGTGTACCTGGTCGCTAAGACAGTAGAGATTGTTTTCATCTTTATTTTGATAATAGATCGCATTTTCAGCTCAGATACCTTAAACAGGGCACTAGCAAAGATATGCACCCTTGTCTTAGATAATGCAGACAGAGAGAGTAAAAACTTGGTATCTAACCTAAATATAAGCCTGATTTCTTGGTCATGACAGCAGGGTGCTATGTTTAGCAGAATTGTTTATTCATCTTTATTATCAACTGAGCAGTTTGACTTACTACCATACTGACATATGTTAGAAATCTGACAGCAAATCTATGAAGTTTGGAATTTGTGTAACTTGGATAAAACCAGCTTACTGGTCCCGAATATAATGCAGTTTCAGAAAAATATGAGGAGCTTGAAACTTTTCAACTAGCACAATACAACATAAAATATAATTCTTCAGTGGAGTGTCTATGTTCTTCTTGGAGTATATTTTTTTACATCATGTGGATATTGAATAAGGTCAAACTTTTTTGAGACTGCACTGGCACTGGCTGGGGTAGAGTTAAATTTCTTCATAGCAGCTGTGTTTTGTATTTTTGCTGGAAACAGTGTTGATAACACAGGGATGACTTTGTTATTGCAGAGCTGCACTTGCACAGAGTAAAAGCCTTTTCCACTCTTCATCCCACCCCACCAGTGAGGATGCTGAGGGTGCACAAGAAGCTGGGAGGGGGCACAACCATGACAGCTGACCCCAACTACCCATATTCAATTCATGCAGCACCATACTTAGCATGTAGAACTGGGGAAAAGAAGGAGGAAATGGAGGGCATTGAGATTGATGGCATTTGTCTACCCAAGTATCTCTTCCCTGTCATGGAGTTCTGCTGCCCCGGGGATGGCATAAAACCTGACTGCCCATGGGGAGAGGTGACTGAATCCCTGGTTTTGCTTCGTTTGTGTGTGTGCCCTTTGCTTTACCTATTACACTGTATCTCAGCCCACAAATGAAGTTTCTAGCTTTATCTTTCTGACTCTCTCCTCTGTTCCTCCAAGAGGGAGAGAGTAAGGAGCTGGATGGGGCTGATTTGCCAGCTGGGGTTAAACCACGACAAGAAGTTTGGTTGATGTTGTGACAATGATATGTGTGTGCTTTTGTCTACATTTCATGTCTGCTCTCTGGTATGAGTGGCAGACAGAAGGTGACACTAGATCACCATGTGAAAACCACTGCAGTGGAGTGACTGGTCCAATCCTGGAACTCTAACACTAGCAGTGACTGCAAACATGGGTTTCTATATAAAGCACACATCTAGATAGCTCTATGTTGCCACTGTTCCTTATGGCATAGGAAAGCAAGAATTCATTTTAAAAAGTGGAAAGGAGGAAATAAGTCATCCTTGGGTAAATCTGCTTTTAACAGGTTAGGGCTATAAGACATTTTCCCCCTCCCATTAATGGAGGTTTTTGCCTCCCTGCGTTCTGTAGGCTCTTTATCTGTCCCATTAGCACTCTGATGTTTCAGCTCTCCTCACCCTTCACACCTCATCCGTCTCAAGTCTCTCTCTATTCTTCACTAGCTTGCCACATGGAGAACTCTGCCTCCTTCTGCACACAGGTTTGCGTTCTCAGACGAGCTTGGTTTGGTTGGTGACTGTAAGGCTGTGCAGTCATCTAGACATCTGGATGTTTGACTGCCCAAATGCCCACCATGTCTGCACACAGCATCCCTCTGGTGCCTATGCCCTGAGAGTCAGCAAGGTCCATGTGGGTCATGCAACACAGATCTCACTTACTGCATATCATTCACCTGTTCTGGGAGAGCAAAGACACTATTTTATAGTCTCATCGATTTATATCAACAAAATTGACTAGAAGAGCTGATAAAAAGGGATGGAAAATTCCACATGAGTTTTCGTTGATATTTTATTTTCAGCTAATCTTTCAAAACGCTGTAAAAAAGTAATTGCACAGGCACAGTACGTATAAACTTTTGAGCCAATTCTAAACAGGTCCTCACAGGACTGATATTTGTCTTATACATGCAGGAAATATTTCTGTTCTAGGTGTGTTTCTATCTACTTTGCCTATGGGGCAGAACCAAAAATAGATATCAAAGACAGCTTGTTAAGGCAAAATTGATTGCTTCAGCCTTACCACTGAATGTTCACAAGCAGCAGAATTAACCATTTTTTAACAAAATGACTTTGTGAAGAGACCTCATCTACAAGATCTTGATTATTGAGGTGAACCTTTGCAATTACATGAAGGAGCTGAAGAGACCCATTTATACAAGACCATAAAAAACTTTCAACTAAACCCTGATGTATAATTTTGTCTGAAAACTAAGGTCACATCTTATCCAGTGACAGCATCACTGTCTCAAAAGTGATAGTGCAGATAACAGAATCAGCCTAATTTTAACAAGACATTCATACAGATCAGGGATATAAATGGGTCAGCACCAAACTCTGAATTCTTGCCCTGAACTTGCTTGGTTCTGTCAAAGTATCTGCCAAAGAACATTTTACAATACAATGCAACTAGTTGAGATAACTTTAATGTAAACATTTTCCATTTGACCATGATTTCCTCCCAAGTCACTTCTTTTTACCTGTCACTTCATTGTGTGGGATGAGGACCAGAAAAGACCTTGGCTCTTTGTGAGTGCTTTCAGCAATAATGAAAATGTCCCTGTATTATCAATACTGTTTCCAGGACAAACACAAAAAACAGCCTCATACTAGTTTCTATGAAGAAAATTACCTCAGCCAAGACCAGTAAATCAGCGTTGGCACAGAATCAAAGCATGAAATGTCCTCATAGGTGTAAATGTACAGTTAATAGCACTTCAAACCTCTGTAATTTTCTACTTTCAAGAGCCCCACATTTCAAGACCTCTGTTTATAAGTGGATGATCTCCAAGTGCTTTCCCATTCAATAAAACATTCTTCAACAAAGAATGGAGCACAGCTTGAGCCAGCTTTCCATCATTATTTTGCTTGTAATTGTTTAAGAAATTATCATCTGGTAAACATTAAGCATCCACTTTTGCTCTTGAAATCAAACCAAATCATCTTGAAGACATTTTCTTGGCTCAAGAAAGTTTGGGCCACCAAGTGGGCTCTAGGTTAGAAGTGCAGATTGTAAAATGGTGTTTAATTTGACAGGAATGGTAAAGTCCCATGCCATTAACCAGTACAGCTCATCAAGCATTTTTCTTGTATTAATTCTCTGGCAATGGAGCAACTCTATTACTCAGAATTGAGCTAATCCTCTGTTCATTAGGTTTGACTTCAGACTCAACATATGCTAGTAGTGAAACTTCAAGTCCTGCCTAACCAACCTAGGGATCTGTGATGAAGTGACTACATTAGTGAGCAAGGGAAGGGCTACAAATGTCATTTATTCTGGATTTCTGTAAAGCCTTTGACATGGTCCCACACAAAATCCTTTTCTCCGAATTGGAGAGAGATGGCTTCACTGAGTGGATTTTTGGATAAGAAAATGGTTGGATGGCTGCATCGAGAGGTTAGTGGTCAACAACTCAAAGTACTGATGGGCATCAGTGACAAGTGGTGTCCCTCAAGAGTCCATATTGTGACCAGTGTTATTTAATATCTTCATTGATGACAGACGAAGGAATCGAGTGCACCCTCAGCAAATTTGCAGATCACACCAAGCTGAGTGGTGCTGTTGACACACCTGAAGGATGGGATGCCATCCAGAGGGACCTGGGCAAGCTCGAGAAGTGGCCCATGGGAATCTGATGAGGTTTAACAGGACCAAGTGCTGGTGCTGCACCTGGGTGGGGACAACCCCCGGTATCAGCACAGGCTGGACATGAACAGACCGAGAGCAGCCCTGCCCAGAAGGACTTGGGGGTGCTGCTGGGTGAGAGGCTGGACATGCCCCGGCCATGGCACTCACAGCCCAGAGAGCCAAAGGTGTCCTGGGCTGCATCCAGAGCCCCATGGGCAGCATGGGAGGGAGGGGATTCTGCCCCTCTGCTCTGCTCTGGTGAGACCCACCTGGAGCCCTGCATCCAGCTCTGGGGTCCCAGCACAGGAAGGACAGGGACCTGCTGGAGTGAGTTCAGAGGGGAGATGAAGCACCTCTCCTAGGAAAGGCTGAGAGAATTGGGTTTGTTTAGACTGGAAAATAGAAGGTTTCAGAATGACCTAATCATGGTCATCCAGTACCTGAAGGGAGCTTATCAGAGAGCTGGAGACTACAAAGCATTTAGTGACAGGACGAGGGGGAATTTACTCATATTAAAAGAGAGTACATTTAGATTAGATATTAGGAAGAAATTCTTGACTGTGAGGGTGGTGAGGCACTTGCACAGGTTGCTCAGAGAAGTTATGGATGCCCCATTCCTGTTCAGGAATGTTCAGGCCAGATGGGATGGAGTTTGGAACAACTTGGTCTAGTGAAAGGTGTCCCTGCCCACAGCAGGGAGGCTGGAACTAGATGGTCTTTAAGGCCCCTTTCGACCCAGGCCATTCTATTATTCTAATTTAATTTTAGAGAGACTTTTATGGATATATTATTTGCAACAGAAGAAAAGGTACTGTGGAAATATACATGTACAATTACTGCCAGTAGTTTATTCTCTCATACTTTCCCTATAGTGTGATTAGTGATAATAGAAAAAGCATTCATTTTGGATATATTGTCCAGGATTTTCTCTTATCCCTTTAGAGACTTAAAAAAAAAAAAATCTGTTCTAAGTCAGGTTCTATAATGCTTGTGTCACTGCAAAGGTGCTTTTAAGCATCCTTATATACGCCCAGTTATATACATATACATATGTTCATATGTACATCCTGAATAGACTTCCATGGTATTTATACCTCTAGGAATGAATGATATATTAGAAAATGAATTATATATTAGAAAAACAAATCATTTGTTCTTTGGCCATTTTCCATTGTAAGTACCATGCTACTTAAAGCAGAAGCAGCTGGGATTGTTTAAAAGATGCATGATATTTCACAGGTACTGTGGCCTCCAGCAAGACATCAATCAATTGCAGGATAATAAAAGGGCATGTGTCACAACCAGCAGTTCTTCATTTGAATGTCTTTGAAATGAGATCTGAAACTCCACTATTGGTTTAGTGGTTGCAGTTCTCAACTTGACAAGGCAGCTGAAAATAATACCTCAAAGAGCAGTGATTAGTACATGCTCTCCATTTATCAATGTATTTTCAAGGTCACTCAAATATTTACAACTGTGCTTTTACTATTTCCTGAAGTGAAAAATCAATCTGCAAAGATATCCCACACACATAGAGTGTTCTCTATGAGGGAAAAAGAAGTAGAGGAAATGAAATATTAAAAGGTGAACTAAGAAAGGTTTCTATACTTGACACATTTTTTGTCTGGGAGCATGTGAAATCTATTGCAAGGTTGTTGGGTATTTTTTACTTTACATGACTAGTCTTGTTCCAAAATGAAAAAATATTGTGGGAGTACAAGTTTCCTCAGACTTCCCTACTTAGAAATAATTTGGTTTTCTCAGTAGGACTATGTTTTAATGAAAACAAACACTAATAACCCTTCATCAAATTTCTCTTGCAATAGTTTTACTAACTGTAAAGCTACCATGAAAGCTTTATGTAGAAAGGTCATGAGAAAGAATATTATCCTCACCACACAGAAAAGGGTCAGGAGCTCTCTGGGGAGGTTCACTGAGGGATGTACACGAAGACGAAAAGGTGTCAGAAGGCTCATTAAAAGCCAAAGGAGTCAGAAACCCCTCAGAGCCAACCAGCATCCCATAACCACCAGGCATCAAGGTTTTATTAATGTTACTCCTCTGTTGAAGTCAGATGCCTTGGGCTTCTCAGAGTGAAGTTTTTAGCTATTGCAACTGAATCTACTGGCTTTCAACCCCCAGAAGCAGAAAGCTCCTTTCCTTACTACTTTACTCCCTAGTTCAAGTCAAGTGTTCCTAGTCCTTCCCTGGCACCCACTCTTGCACTGCTCACTGCCTGTGGTGAGGCAGATCAGCTTGCTAATGTGAGAGAAAACGAATCCAATTAAGAGGGTGCAGTCTTTGCTCCCAAGTTAGACAGATAAATCCTCTTACAGAGTGGCAGCCACATGCCAAAATCTGTGCAAACACAAGGATGGGGCTGAACAACAGGAGTGAGGGGTATCGAAACAGGGGAGGGCTTTTTCCCTCTGGCAGCAGTGAGACATGAGGTTGGTCCAGCTAATCAGCTAACCCCTAATCACCCCAAGAACTTTAACTGTGGAGTGCCATATTTCCACAAGGTCAGAGCAAAGCATGTAAAAGTCATATACCACTTCTTCTACCATGACCTAAAAATCACACTCTATGTTAAAAAATAAATGCATTTTAAAATCATCTATTCTTTTACTGGCCTTCTGAGAATGTGCTTTTCATTCTACCAGGGTTTTTGTTTTGCTTTGTTTTGTTTTTTAACATCAGGAATGAGGTAATAGAAACACAAAACAAAACAAAAGCAATCTTTTCACAAGCCTTGAGAAACCAGAGATTTTGTTGACTTTTCTTTTTATTCTTTTTTTTAGGTTCAAGTTAAGTATCATGAGACCAATGATAAAACTCATGGTTTGCAAGGATTCTCTTTCTGCTCTACATTGTTTAACATCAGATGAAGCAAGACAAATGTTTGGGGGTTTTTTGTGCTACCCTTACCCAATCACATCAGGCTAAAGAAAATTTTACCTACTTTTATCATCATATTTCCAAGATAGATGCTTCTGTAGAAAGAAGTTTAGAGGAGCAGAAATAAGGGCTTGGGTTTTTTCTCTTTCTGGCTTTTCATTTTTCCTCTCTTCTGCACAGCCAGTGTCATACAAGTCACATTATTATACAAACACATATCAATATACAATTATGATGAGTATAAAATGGAATTGCTCCTCATTTATAGCAAACAAATGAAAATTAATTCTATATCTTTCAGGGGACATCAAATACCAATATGTTTTCCTTTTTAGATAATCTCTTTGTATAGCACAACCTCCAGATGGTGAATGACAGTTTGCAAGGGTAAACTAGTGTTAGACATCAGCACTATTTTTAATTACATCTTTGAACACAGTGTATTGAAGTGGAGGAAATGACTTGAAGCTGAAAGTTATTTATTGGATGAAGCATTTAGTATGAGACTGCAGACAATTACAGGAATGTCTGCTGCTGGACTGAAACACAGAATTGCTCTATTAGCTCTGTGACAGAGAGATGGTCTGAGAAGAAAGACAGCAGCAGTTGTCTCTCACAGCACAATTTTTTCTTTCATTAGTAAGATATCAAGCACAATTTAAGCGTGCTATCAGTGACTTTTACATCAGTGAACCCTTGGTACTAGCAGTTAAGAAACTATGCCACTGAAACCAACACATTTTGCATTATAATTTGCTAAACATAAAATGTATTTCAGAACCAAATGTTTAATATCTTGGAGTTTCTAGACTAATTTTCATGTAGACCCTCAGACAGATAGCAAAATTGAAGTTCATGGTCTTTTTATGGCTTTCTGCACATGAAACCTAGTTTTTAGATTGTCAAAGTTCGTGTATTTGAATGTCTCTATTTGTAATTTCTTGAGCACCTCTAGTTCACAAAATTTGAGGCTGATTCAAGGTTTAGATTAAGGAATGCAAGATAGGAAGGGATATGTGTAGCTTCAGACAGTAATATCATGCTACCTTGTTTATACAGTTGCTAAAGTGTCACTTCAAAACTGGTAAATAAATATGTTCTACTCCTTTTTGGAAGGCTATTTTACATGTAATGTCTAAAATCACACTTATTTCCTGGCCACATTAATTCACAGGCAGTTCACAAGTTGCAGAATTTAAGATTTAAGATTTGGTTACCTAATTTCTTTTCATAAGTAGTGAAGATGCAAAAGCACATGCACAAAGCAAATTTCAATAGCACTAGAAAAAAAAAAAAAAGCTTAAAGAACCAGGAGAAGCCCTTAAATAACAAAATATACACTCAAAGAATCAATACCCACAGCAAATACAGGGTATGAAGACAATCTATCAACAATTCAGTCATGAATTTAATTTTTTTTCCTAGCTATTTGTAGCAGTTTTAGGAATGACTGAGTCAAGCTAATCATAGTTATTAGGTAAACCTCTATAAATTACCATAAAGATGAGCAAATTAAATTTATTAAAGAAAAGTTATGAAAACATTTCCATATAGATATAGATATATATAATGTTTATATGGGTAGTAGATACGTTTGTGTGGATGGGTGTTCCAAACAGAGCAGATGTCATCCAAATCTTTTTGAGTGCCAGGGGGAGCAGGACAGGTCTGGAGCTGTAGGTGTCCTTCCCCCTCAGCAGCTCACACAGCACATTTGTTCCCCTCTGCAGCCCAGGCAAGGTGCTTCATCCAGCCCAGGGGAAAGGCCTTTGTGCTGGTGGGAGCAAGGCCAAGCTTCTCTCAGTTGTCTTCTGTTTCAGAAGAAATTGGGAAAGAGAGGATTGAGAACTTGTTTACCACAATGAACTGGAAGCAGTATATCACTCCCTCCTTCAGCAGTGATTGAGGGGCTCTGCTGACCTTGCCATGCACACCCAGAGCACGGCTGATGCCATCAGCCCTGCGGCCACACTCCCAGGGCATTGCGCAGGCAAGCACAGCGGGGTCACCACTCTCCTCCTTCCCCAGGGACACAGTTCTTGATCCCTTCCTTTTCTTTTTAACATCAGCCTTCTCTCTCTGCTGCCCAGGAAAGGGGAAATCCTTTCTTTCAACAGTTCATAGGATATCCTGAGTTGGAAGGGACCCAAAAGGACCATCGAAGTCCAAACACCCTGAGCTCAGAGCCAAGGTGGGTAAGATTTCATCACTTCATTTTTGTCTCTTGGGAAGACATTGAGAGGAGCACTTGTTCCCAATGTCCCTTCTTCAGGGAGTGTCAAGGGTAACATGTTCTCTGCTTTTTCATCATTGTGTGTTTGATAGGAGGAGACTGGATGATAAGCAGGGATGATAAGCAGGGGTGATAAGCAGGGATGCAGAACTTCACACAGTGCTATAAAAGAAAAAAGCAAACAAAAAAAATATCACACTAACGAAAAAAATGTGAAGACTTTCTGGGTTTTGTTGGGGTTTTTTCCATTGTTCCACTATACAATGATCCAGTTTGCCCAGCTCTGCTGGTGTCCTTGCCTTTTAGAGACTATTTGCAGAGATAATGGAGATGGAATTTGCACATTTTAAAAGATGATAAATTGGTTAATCATAGAAGCTGCCATTTGAACAAAGGAACTCCACTTTTCCAAAGTGATTTTATAATACTTACCTATTTGAAACATCAATTTTAAGCTGCCATTAAAATAAATACATTAAAAAAAACAAGCACCGCAAAAGAAAAAAAAAAAACAACAAAAAAAACACAAACCAAACCAGGACTGAACTTTCTAATTTATATACGTTTTCTGATTAGATATGTCCACTTTATACTACCTACAAGCTGGTGATAATTCTGGTGGGAAAAAAAACACAGAGCAGCAGCAAAAGTCTAGTCAGAGGGGAAATGTGTTACAGCAAGGAAAATACTGTACTAGGGACTAAGCAGGGTACCTTTCTGCAGGCTGGTGCTTGTAGCCCTCCTCCTGCTGACTCCAGGTCAGGAAATTTGACACAAATCCTTCCCTTACTCTCTGGAAACTAGAGAGAGTCCTTAAGCATCAGCCAGCACTTCTACCCATCAGTTTAACAAACATGATTGGAACTGTCCCTAGGACATTGATCACTTTATCTCCACATAATATATCTCTAACAGATTTCAGAATTACTTTCTCATAGATGTCACTGTATGTCTGTGTCAAACACTATAACAATCCTATTTCATATCCCAGAGGATAATAAGACTATTGCAATGTATTAAAATTTGGAAAGTTTTACCTACCACTGCTTTGTGCCATGTGAATGTGGTTCTAAGATTTATGTTAAAATCATGAATGTTAACAACTTCCATCATCAAAAGTAAGTGCTAAGTTCCTCACACAAAATACTCCCATGGCTCTGGAAACAAATAGGGAGCTAAGAAAATACACGCTTAACTAGACTAGTGAGAGTGGGACACACTGCTGGAGTGACTCACAGAATAAATATTTCTGAGGTAACTTTCATTATTCATTCCTTCTGGCAAGGTGCAGGTCACTCCTCTGTCTCAGTTTATCTGACTAAACCATGGCAAAGTCAGTCTGCAACTCTGATGAAAATTAATGAGGACAATTTCTGTTGTCAGCAAGTGCATTTGGCACATCCTGGAGAAATCAAACTACACAAAACCTTCTGGAGTGACCTTGCAGTCTAACTGTGGTGCAAGTCCAGTCTATCAACATACAGAGAACATAGTAAACTTAAATACACGAGACACAATGCAGGAACCATACAGCGGCATGTGTTTTTTTGGTATGATCCATGCAAAAATTAGTTAAGGAAGCTGCACGGTACATGACCCAGGATTATTAAAAATAACTTTAAAACCACAGAAAGACCTGCTTCTTCCTATGCCAGGCCTCACTGCATGTCCCATTCTCCACCTGCAGCCAGGCAGCTCTGTAACAGGTTGGAGTGCCTGCAACCAGTCCTGTCGACAGGCCTCCAGATTTCATGACTGTACCAAGGTGAAAAGGGGATAGAAGGCAGGTTTTTTCCATTCTACTCAGTTTTTACATAAAATTAAAATGTGGAATGCTTTTTGCCCATGCAGGTTAAACTAGAATAACTCTGAGATAATTTCTTTCCATGGTGTCATATAAAAAAAAATCATTTTGCATGCACTTCTAAGAAGACTTTGACCTTACTCCAGCATGTTTGGTATTGATATCTGAGCAAACTTCTGTGTGACAGATATAAATGTAGTTAATGAGATTTTAAAACATGTTTCCAAGTAATTCATTTAATTACATTACACTGGGTTAAAGTGACCTTTAAAGGCCACTCCCTAGAGATCCTTTACAATTACTTGGGAGCTATCTACCATTTAAAAAAGAGGTACCCTTACACTGAATAACGACAAGGAAAAATTGTCCTTGCTCCAGTGTTTGATGAACATCCCAGTTGGATTTCAGACTCAACATCCCCTATTGAAGGGAGAAAGAAAGGAGAGAGTTTTCTAGAGGTTTCCATTAATGGAGAACAAAAAGTTCAATATCAGTGTCTGCAGACAGACTTGATGGGCTTTTCCCTCATTAACATTTAGAAACGCCTTTACTCCTAGCCTTAGAGCCTTAAATTTTCAAAATTGCTGATCAGGCAAGACCAACTGCTTGATTACTTAACTTTGTTTAATTTTGCTTTTTAATGTATGTTGGAGAGCGGGACCAAAGTTAATGTCTTTCTTACATTGGAACCCTCAGCAACTCTCAGGCATGACGGGACAGATCTACATTCCCATTCTTTTCAAAAATACTGGCATCCAGACTCATGGAGATTACAATAGCTTCCCTTGTCACCCTGTATTGCAGGATACAGGAGAAAACATATGAAAAATAACAAGATCAGAAAGATAATTTTTTAGTTTGTCCTTTTGTATGGTAAGAAATGTTCAAGGGGGTTGCGCCAAACACCAGGCTAAGTATATACTACTAAACAAGAGAGGACCAAGAAATAAGCTAAAGTGCTGTATGGCCCATCCTGCTGATTATCATAGTAACAGAATTTTGGCCCATGCCAACTGGCACTCACCAAGAGAAAGCTCAGGAAAGGTTTGGAGGGTTTCATCCCCAGGGAAGCATTTCCAGTAGATGGTATGGACAAGACTGAGACAGGTGGTTGTTCCTATAAGCAGCCCCCAGCATGGAGAGGGGTACTGTGATGAATCGAGGGACGTCAGGTTTCCTCATTGATCTGCCTTGCCTTGGACTGCAATAAAGGTACATGGCAGTCTGGACTCCTTTGGCTGTGATGCAGACAGACTTAATTGAATACTGCATAACCTTTAGAAGTAATCCACTTGAAGTGACCAAGTTATCCCTGGGGAATTATTTTTCTCTCCAGGGCATCTAAATACAATTAGTGGCAATGCTTCAGCACTTCCTTTGTACCACTTTTCTACACATTTTTCATCATCTGAGCTTGAGACTTGTAGACTAATAGACTGTGCACGTGTAGAACAGTGAATATGTCCAAGCAATTGAGCTACTGATTAGGTTATTTGTCTTTCTTCTCTGGATAGAAAATGAGCAGATTCCACCTTTTTATGGTAGCATTTCCCATTAGCTTTATTTGGATCCTTCTACATCAGGACTGAATTTAATATGCAAAAATGTATCATCTGTGTTTGATTATCAGTTGATGATCTGTTCACTCCAGCTGTATTTCCTTGCTGTGTTTATTCTTTCCATGTGTGTTTTCTGCATGTCCTTCTCTTAGCAATTTCATAAGCATGCACTACTGAACAATTTGTATAGATCTTCATTATCCTAATTTACTGCAAATGGGGTACTTTAAGTGGCTAATAGAATCAAGCCTTTCATAGATGTTTCATTCAACCACATATACTTCATTAAAAAGAGCAGGGATGAGCAAGCAGAAGAGTTTAGGTCCTCTCAAAAATGCATGATAACACACACAAAAAATGGAGACTATCAGGCTAAACAAATGGATCAGAAGAGGCTCCATTATTGTGGTTGTACTAAAAAAAATAAATGTGACAGTGTTTGCCATACCAGAGAAAAGATATTAATCCTTTAGTAAAGTCAATGAAATAGATCATGCAATTACTCATCTACCAAAGAGAAGTTTCGTTTAAATAATTTTTGTTAGTCTAGATATTTTCTGGTCTACTGGCCATCTTGTGTGTTCTGTATCAGAGGTCTTGCATGTCTCCTCATCTCAACTTGCTCTGATCCTTTGCTCTTTTTGTAGTCTATACCTGTTGCTGTTCCATGTGGCACCTGCAGGGAGTTACTCATTGCTGCTCTGCCTGTGGTAAAAGGGAACTTTTTGGAGGAACAAGTTATGAGACTTAAAAGAAAATATTATTTACCCTTTAGTAATAATAAATTCCTGTGCATAATTACTGACACGGCTTCTTATTCTTAATATGGTTTTTTTCCTAACCTGTGATGCTGTCTGACATAACATGTCAAAATTAAGGGTCATATAATTTAGGCTACTTCAGAAAAGGTTCAAAACTTTCTTATGGCTTATAATAAATGAACCAATTTTAATCTAAAGCCAAAGGAAAAAAGAAAAAAAGGCACTGGAACTACAGAAAGACATTTGCAGCAAGCCATTTTTTTATGGAAACAGCCACCTATTTTGCAATAAATGATACTATTTCTAGAAAAAAAAAAACAACATTTCAGTAATGCAGGAGCCTTTTTGACTTTGAGGTAGATGTAAATTAATTCTCCCGTCCTGGAAAACATTTCCATCCTGTATGTCCTGTGCTGTTTTTCCTTCTGCATGGAAAAAAGAAGACCTCCAGAAGATTTCCATGGTCATTACAGGAAGTCCAGCCGAACAAGGCAACTGTTCTCTTGGACAATAACCTAGCCATGAGTGCCCTCATCTGGCACACAAAGAATGAAGGCATGGCTTTGCCTTTACCCCATGTGCCAGATTTCTGAAGAACTACATGAAATAGGCCACAGCAGGTCAGCCATGCCTACCAGAGCTGTTCATTAACTATTCACTAAGAGACAGAATATTTCAATACGCCAAAGGTCAATTTTCCTGCAACATTGGGTAACTAGATCTCTGTATTAAGAAATACTTGATAACTCAAATGCTGAAAAGAACAAAGAAAATGCTCTTACAATCCCATAGCTCCTGGAAATACCATGTCCGCACTGTCTATGTCAGATAAAAAAGCAGATTGATCTTCTATCAATGCCAACCTAAATTAATGCTGCAAGTGCTGCCTAGCAATGGGTACCAGGCACACCAGTTTTGACCAGCGATGCCTCCAGAGATCTGAGAGTTTTTAGAGAAGTTTAAGCACCGTTTTGCTGCCTTGTTATCCTTTGAAAACCAACACATTTTATCAGAAAATTACCAAGTAACTCAGCTTAGCTAGAATTCCTGCTCCCGCAGTAGAGAACTAGGAAGGCAGTCACCCCCTCCAAAGAAGATAAATTGAAATTTCATTGGCATGTACAGGGAAAACTGAATTTTGCTTTCTTTTCAAGAACTGCACCAAAGACCATTCTCACTGGGATAATCAAACTTTTCTCTTAAACTAGATTTACTCTGATGTCACGTTATTGGCTACCAAGAGGATATTCTTGCTTTAGGACTGATATAATGGGAATATCTTGCATAGCCAGACTGTTAAGTAAAGCTGGGAATAGATTTAAAATAAGAGATGATAAATTTTACAGAGTAGATGTGCACAATCCATCCCTCTTCCTTTACCTAACCATGAGCATTCTGAATGCTCAAAAGAGGTGATTTTCAGAAGAGGACTTGCATGGATTCTCAACATAAATTCTCCAAGAGGGAAAGAGATACCACTGAAACCACCACATTGTAGCATATTTGGCAATTATGTACCTGTTAGAATAAACAGAATAAACATTCCCTAAATACTGCCCATCATACAATCTACTCTGTCAAAAATACGTCTGAGCTTCTGGCAAAAATCATTAACAAGGCTCTCATTCAGCTATTAAAATCTTCCCCAGATCAATCCCTAACAGGGTTTTATGCCTGGACATGGGGCTACAGCAACATTTACTAACGTATTTCAGAGTTTCTTACCTGTTCAGGTCAAACCATGCAATAAGATCATAAATGCCATTCCTGAAGGAAAATCGCCTTCAAGGTTTTATTACAATCTTGTGTAAGGAAATGTGGTTCCCTAGATCACCACACAGCTTTAATCTTTCTCATTGTCACAGCATGAATTACATGAGTGTTAATATTGGCTCTGATATGCTTCTTATTTTTCTTTTTAGAGTCAATACAGAGTGTGGAAAATGCAAAAAATATTGCTTCAAAGAAATCCTCACCAGTATGAAAAGACCCAGAGAGGACTCTGTCTTGGGTCTAGGTAGAGATATACAGCTTGCTTGACTTCTAAGGTTTCATACTACTGACGATTTTTAAAATACCTTTTGTTTGCCTAAAAATCACCCCAAAAATAAAACAAAAAAACCCAAATAATCAAAAACCTGCCAAAACCCTTTATAATTGTATTTGCTACATACAAAGCCATTAAGAGAACTGACAGTAGTGACTAGATACAGCAAAATTGGAAATCTGCAATGAGTAGAGATTCAAAACTACCTTCTAACACTCCACAGAAAGACAGGAAGGGGAAACACGGTATCTCCTTCCTTAGTTTGTGTGTTGGGGCTTTTTCTTCTGGGCAGGCATGATCTGGCATCACACCAGTGTAAAAATCTACTTTCAAAATGTCAAGTTTATACCTCAAAAAAACCCCACTTTTACAAAATCATAAGGATGATCCCCATGTAACTGAGGACTGCAGATGTCACCAGGCAGGCTTAGGCAGAATGATAGTATTAAGTGGCACTAAAAGCAAGCTCCGAGGCTGTGACAGGGCACTAAAGGGTCCACCCAGGAGCAAGCACAAAATCTGTGTCAAAATGATGTTGCAGCTGACATGTTCATCTCCATCTTTCCACTGGCCTAATCAGCTCAGCAGTGGTGTTATACTCTGTCCCCAGACTGCTTCCCATTTCCAGCTTGGGCTATTTCCACTACCTCATATATCTCTGCTGAGTTATGGAGAGGCCCTCCGTGCTGTTCCAGTGGGGAAAGCAAACTGAGAAGACAAGGAATTATCCCATGAGCCACCAAGGGTCAAATTCTTCCTAAATTGTTTATAGTCAGCTAACATCAGGGATACATCTGTCACTCTTTCCATCCAAATTGGTTTTTATAATGTTGCTGACAAGCACGTCTAGCTGTTACATAATGAACAGTCTTTTCCATCATTAAAAGGAAATTTAAAAAACACAGCAAAGTTATTTTCTGGATATGTTGCTACACAAGCACGCAGCTTGTTTTTCAAAAGTGAGGAGATAAACTAGTTTACTCCTTATATGCTTTTTCAAGTCATATGTTTATCAGGATAAGACTACTTAAAAGAAAGAAAAGTTTGCAATATTTTGAAAAGTGCAGAGCCTGCCGATGGGGCTGATAGTTTTTTATACACAAGTTTGTCAAGACACAGGCTGCAGTCACCAGAGGACGCAAAACAAACTCCAAACAGAAAAGCACATCTAGTTAGCAAAATGCATTATTAATAGGAACAGCACTGGAATAGTAGACAAAACCATGTGTAGTGGAGGCTGTTGCTTGGGAAGTCATAGCAGTTCCCACCAGAGTGATCTCCTGTTTTAAAGCATTATACCAGCACAGCAGTCAAATGCAGTTTTGTAAAGAATTAGGATGATCTAATATTAGAATATTAGTTGTTTGCATTGCAGGGTACATGTAACCAGACAAATGGAGACAGATGCAAGTTTATTTTCCTGTGTTCCATATTGGATAGATGTAGTCCAGGTCTGTTCTGTTCTGCCAGGTCTGGTCCGAATGATGTACAGCCACATTATCACCAGCCCTTCTCCAAGTAACAAAACCCACTCATTTGCATGTCACTTCAAAGTTCATTTCTTAATGTAAGGAGGTAGATCTGAGGCACATCTTCACTCCTCTCAATTAAAAGCATCAATTTCAAGTGTTCCTCTTGCTTGGTATACATGCTCTGAATAGTTGTGCCTTTGACTTTGAGAAATTACAGTTACCTTTGCATTCACATCTTTCAAGTCTTCAGTATAATCAATGCAAACTAGATTCTGAAAACATGATAACATGATATTGCAGATTTATTTTTATTCCTTTTCTTGAATCTACTCATGTTCTATATTGATCATGGTCACTAAAGATATTACTCCCTAAATTGCTGCTCTAGCCCGCCGCTACTCACCTGAAGCACATACAAGATATTGCTTTAATGATGAGGTTTTCAGTGAAAGCAGGGACATGGTTGCAAACAGATTTTCTGGGGAACACCTCTGATCTGTAATGGAATTTTTTTTCTCTCCAAAACTGTGCCACTGTTTCTACCTTTCTGATTTTCCTGGTTGGCATTATTCAGGGCTGATTTTCCAGCAGTTTCACCAGACTATCGTGTCTTTGGTGCCTTTTCAGAGTTGATGTATAATTTTTCAGTTATTTCAAATGCTTTCCTTTCTCCTTTCATCTCCCTGAATTAGTAAATACTTTGTTTTGACTAAACCCAAACTTCTAGTCCAAATTGATATACACGTCTTTTCCTTAACTGCAGCATTTCCCAAGACATGGGGTATTAGCACTCCATTTTCTTCACTGTGCATTCTGCTGTTCTTCAACATTCCTCCATCTCATGACAAATCCTCCTTTACTCAACATTCTGCTTCCTGTATTTATTGCCATCAGTCAATTTTATAGAAGCAATCTGCCTGCTTCCACCATTTCTTTCACAACTCTCATTTTCTGTGCCAGACTCAGCGCAGGATGACTGGTTTCTGGGCAGCATTCTTCTCTGACTCCTTAATTTTTGACCGTATGCCAGGAGTTTTGCCTGAGAGCAGGAACTCCTGGAGGAATTCTGGTTAACTGGAATAAAACAAGTGTGGAGTAACAGAACGGAATGGTAAAATACTCTGTGTGAAGGAAAAAGGTAGTAAACATATCCCCGTTAAAGACAATGTGGATCTACACAACATGACAATTCCTCTTTCATTTATTAGATTGAAAGATTCCAGGATTAGAAGGAAAATAATTACATTTCAATAACCATGAACAGACTTTCTTGTCAGCATCACTACATAAGCACAGTGGGAAATATTTGCTTTTTTCTTTCTGTTATTCTGGACTATCTACCAGAGTTGAGTGCATGCTTAGTTTTTAGCTCACGTTCTGATAACCTCACAATACAGATGAGAGATGATTTCCCAGCCACTCCACATTCCGAGCGAAATACTCCATACAGGAGGAAGTCGCGGACCCTCTCTGTGGAACGGCTAAATCACCCTCTGTCTGTACAATCATGATTCACCTTTTCTTGTGTTTCCTCAGCGCACAAGTATTCTGGTCCCCACGCTGAGTGCGGGGAACAGGCAGAACTCGCTCCAGTTCTCACGTAAAAGGAACTGCCCGGGACAGCTTGTGAGTGATTGCGGAGTGAAGGCGCCTCTGGGAACCTGCTCAGTGAAGAAGGGGACTCACCGTGGTGTGGTCAGGGGGTTGACAAGCCTTCCCACCAACACCGTTATTCTTCCTGACTATTAGAGCAAATCTTTGGGGCTTTGTCACTGAGGCTGTTTAAGTAATTCATATACGAGCAGATATATTTTGAATATATCCGAAAAATATATCCGGAAACTGGACCCATTCCAAGCCCATCTTTGCAAACCAGGGGTTAAAAAGATATGCCAAAGGTACACTTAAACACCTCATGAGTGCCAGATGCAGATAAGATAGAGCATATGATGTGTTTTTCTCACTGTTACATAGCAGGATTTCAAACATGTCTCCCTTAATTATTTTTCAGAAAGCACAATGTAATGCCTTGCCCAGACACAATGAATGTACAGCTGAGATCACTAACAGCAAAATCCACATTATGGCTGAAAGGTGATTAAGTATTTCAGGATCATCCCAGTTTTTGAATTTACCAAGACAAACACATCACAGTGGGGAAATCCATATGTTTTCTTACAGTGTATAGAACACATCTCCTTGGCTGAGAAGAACCACTGTGAAGATATGATTGTCAAGAAAAATCTGTTCAGAATGGGCAAACTGGTATGATATTTTCATTCTTTTAAACTTTTTGTATATATCATATCAGGTATCCAGGTATCCAGCATCTATACTTTCAGAGCAAGGCAATATGGCATTATTAAAAAAAAAAATTACTTTCATGACTATGATTTTATACTCAAAGAAATTCAAATAAGACCATTAATGAAAATCTTTCGTCTTTTTAAGCATGCTTTGTTTAATTGAACTCACTGGCATTAAGTTCTCTTGTAAAGGAATATTATTCATATAGGCACAACAGCAGCACTGCAAAAAGCAATTGTAGTCACAAATCTGTGTTTCTTCTATTTTCTGTTGATGTGTCACCCTAAATCAAGTAGACATAAAGCACTGATGACTCTTCCCTTCTCCCTCAACATAAATTGGCTCAATACAACAAAGCACCCGTATGGACAGACCATAAAATGTTTAGGTTGAAGAAATCCTTGTGAAGTTAAAAAGTGCACAGCACTGCCACTGGGGCAGGATTACCCTGTGTGTTGATGCAGGCTGGGAAGTATCTACCCCACTCAAAACAAGATGGGGCCTGAGCAAAGCCTTAACCAGACTGTGACTTTTCTAAAGAAAAGAAAATAAAATCCTTGCTGGCTGTGTCACATCAGTGAGGTCTCTGCACTTTTTGCACAGATGACAGAATAATAAGTGTCTACACAAAGGTTTCTTTGCAGTTTCTCTTCTCACAGTAATTATATGGAATGTCTATATTTTATAGGGTCCTTCTGCTTAGGGTTAATGAGGTTTTAATATAAATGTCTACGACAGAAAGACTGAACCAAGTGTTTTTCCCTCCATTATCGAGACTAATGAAAGATACCATGGCAGAGTGTCAGCTTTGCCAGGGCTCTCAAACTTCCTTCTGTTAAATGTATTAGTAATTCTACTTATTTCTCTGATTCGTCCTTATCTTCCACACATATTAATATTCTAATCTCATACCATTAAAAATGGCAATGCTTAGAAAACATTTCATTTTCGGTAAGCATTTCTGACTCAGTGAAAATTTTTGTCTTGGACAAACACCTAGCTTGACTGATAATATCTTTGTATTTTACATTTTTTTCTATTAGTCTGAAGTTTTTCTGTTAATCTGAAGTATTTCTATCATAACAGAAAATAAAGCAAAATTCTATTACTGCAAACCAAATCGTGAGGTCCTTTCTTAATTGTTACCTGACAATGAGTGTGATTGATTAAAAATTCATAAAAATCCTTGGGAATTTAAAAGTTATATTTATTTAAATGATAGAGTGTAAGTTATTGCATAAGCTATTTTTAATGTACAACACTGCATTTTATCTGTGTTTGCATTTTATCTGTGGATGATATGCATGTAACAGTGTGGCAGAAGGTCAGGTTCATGTGATTATACTATTTACTTGTTACTGTTGATTCTCAGTGATACAGATGGTGCAAAGAATCAACTTTTATTGCTTTGCAAAACTGCAAAACATAAAATGGAATTTAGTTCCCAATGCAACTGTCTTATGGTATGCATTTATTTTTGTCCTGCTTTTGCTGTCCCAACTCAGTGATTAATGGGTTCCTTGAGAGGAATATGCTTTAACAGTACTTTCTCAATCTTTCTTTAAATAAAAGGAGGTATTGAGACTGAAATATAACTAATCCTTGATATGCATTTGAGACAGTGTCTGTTGAGAGTTTATTATCTTCAGTGTGTAATGGAGAATTAAATGGTTGTTTTGTCTTTCCATTTCTTCTTTCTAGACAAGATGAACTTGAAATAGTAATGTTGTACATACAGTCCATGTCCAGTAGGCATACAATTAGAAGTACAGTAAGAACTACAGTTACAACTACAAATCCAGTAACAATGCAGTAAAACGTATCACCAATTTACATCCATGCACAGATCTCACTTTGATCTTCAGAGCACTTTGGTAACATTGCCTGTCCTACATTGAAATACCCACTTAATACCTTAGTCCCAAGCTATAGTCCAAGACTTGAGCTAGGACACTCCATGAATGACAGATCAGGTATGCAGAGTTAGAAGCTACCTTAACTTTTTTTTCCCCATAAAATACCTTGAAATTTATTCCACTTAATGCATCTGAGTTTGGCCATCGTTCTTACACTTATAGACTTATTGATCAGTCTTACACTTACATGTGAGTTTCAGCCCTGGCCATGTGAGTTTGAGGAACATTTCCCATACAGCTTTCTGGGGTTTGAATTTGTTGGCACATCATATTTTCTTACCTTGGGTATAGATTTGCATAAATCCCCAAACGGCATTTTAATAGAGTCCATGTCCACATGATGTGATTTCTTACGGGGGGGTCTCCTTTAATACAGTGTCTTCAACAACCAGTCCAAATACTGAAGTTAAAGCTGTTTTAGCAACACGGCCACTGGCTCATGAAAGAACTTCTGTTCAGTGGTGGCACATTTAGCATATCCATATGTGCTTTGGCATTTACTCAGTTTCCAGCATCACAGCACAAACAGTGGGTGTAGCATCGACAGAGGACTGCTGGGGATTTGAATGGAAGCAGAAGCTTTAAAGGATGTGATTCATAGGGGGGAAGAAAAGGAAGCAGTGGTTTGCACAGTTGGTTTCCCAGTTGTGGACCAGGCCAGGTACCTGCTAACTTCATCTTAAGAATCCTTCTCACACTGCAGCAACACTTCTGCAGTGCGCCGGGCCTGGAAGCACCCAGAGAGACACAGCGTGGCTCAGTCACAGGGCTGGAGATGAACCCTCCGGTGGGAAGGTGGCAGCCAGTGGAGGAACTGTTTGGACATGCTGCTTCATACCAGCTACCAGAGAGCACTGACATCCAAGATTCCCACTTTGATGTCAGTCTCAGGAGTTTGGAGGTGAGCCCAAAGGTAAGACCTGAAAACAACACACTATCAATGCTTGCTGAACACAGCAGCCAGTGAATGAATTATTTTGTCTGCTAACATTTGTGAAACCCTCTTCTCCTCCACAATGGTCCTCTTTTCTGAGTTAGTTTAGGTTTTATAACTGCTGTACAAGTAAAATGTTTAAACCTTTATGTGTTTTCCTGAAATGACATTTATAGCTGGGAGCAGCTGAATAAACTTTGTTTACTTTCCACTCTACAATAATGCTTACATTCTGCAACTGCTGCCCTTCCTTTAATGCTCTTTTGTCCACCTGAAAGTGAGAAGACTGTCCAGAGACCTGGACCACAAGTAAGTTCACTCAGTTCAAACATGGGCAACTCACTGCCATACATCAGCTCCTGGGGGCCGCAAGGCAAGACTGGAAGCAGCAGCATTCCAAGAGAGGTATCTGGTAGAAGCAAGAGCTCCTGAATCCCCAAAACAATGGCTGTTTCAAACTGCAGTTTGGCAAAAGGAAAATATCGTGGGTAGTATGATCACCTGGATTGTTTGCCATGCTGCCTCTTTCAGCTCCATCTAACTCCCTATCACATTTCACCTCTGTATTATGAATGAAAAATATAATCCAGGAGCCCCCTGAGGCCTGGTGGCCCATGAACTGCCCTCATTGTGCACTACACAGACATATTTCAGGAAAATAAATCTCATAACACTTCCACATACATAAACTCAGCATTTTGATTATGTTCTTGTTTCATCAGGGAAAGAGATTAAAATGATGGGGTTTGAGGGTGTGGGGAGAGAGAGGACTTTGGAATTTTTTAGGGTGTTTTTAGAATTTAAATTAGTTCATGAAGACATAATTTGTGGCAGAGGCATTCCGAAATGTTTTCTTTGCAAGTCAGATATATGTATTTGGATTTCAGGTGCCCACAATGACTCATTTTTGAAACCTTCTAAAAAGCAGAAACTCCCTGAAAACCCTACTGTCTTGTTTATGCTTTTTTTCCTTCCCTCTTTTTTTTTTTTCCAATAAATTAGCAGCAGCCTAGGAAAACCACAAATTCAGCATGCTCATATTTAAAAACAAAAATCATTACCCCCAAGCAAGTTTAATTAGACTAAAAGAAGAGTTTACAATGCAAGAAGAAATAGGTCAGGAAGGAATAATATAAAACAAAATTACATCTTGAAAATAGTCCAGGAAAAGCAAAACAAGTCTGAACTCAGTAATTAATGATATCAGGGAGAAGATGGGATTCTGAAGGGTAGAAAGTCATGGGAAAAACAAGGGCATTTGTTATCTAAACATAGCTGCAGAGCATTTTTGTTGGTTGTTTTGTGAGGAAAGTTGCTTTTGCACATGGAGTTTGTGGTAGAAAGATGTTAGGCTCTAGTCTTGGCCTTTTTGCATGTACTACTCACTGGCCAGTAACTTTCTGAATAATACAAACTATACATGCACTCTTTTAAAAGCTTGGCTTTCTGGCACTTGAAGCAGAAGTTCTGACATAGCTGCTTTACAGTGTTTACCACTTATTCTGTGTAACACAGAGGTATGATTCCCACTGATTTACTGGGGTTGGCACCTGGAACTTTACATTAGTTATTATTTTCAATAACATCTCTAGGGGTCATTCTATAACCAAGAACCATAAAATCAGGTGGGTTCCTCTTGTCCAGTTACTCCCTGTCTTCTGCTCTCTTCTGATGATATTTCAAGAATTTTAGTGACAGAGTGGCAAACTTCCAGCAACTTTACCTTGTCTCAGCACCCAAATGCAGGTTTTATTATGTCGTCCTATTTTGTTTTATTATGTTATCTTAAATAGCAAATCATTATTCTTATAATCAAACTACTTAAGGTGTTGGTTCTTAAGTGCAATAATATTAAAACAAATAGTAGTGACTTCTGGGGCAATAAAATCATCCCCAAACTCTGAAGGGGGAACTGGTTAAAGAAATACCCATCAAGAAAAAATCTGCCCAGCCTTTGAAGAGGGTCATTCAATCTTGCTAAGGACTTTCATCAATTCTTTGAACTCATGTGTCAATTACTTCATCTTGGATTCTATGGTAATGAAAGTTTTCCACTCAAGTAATGTGGTAAACCTTTTCTCTCTTCAGCTAAACCTCCCCATTTCAGGGGAGTTGAAATCTCTCTTTTCTATAGTGTGTACATGAGTTCTGCTTTTGGCTTCCTGAGGTTTCCACCCCTGCTGTGTGCTGTGAAACCTTTTCTGCTAATTCTAGCTCCTTCCTTGGCTTTCTGTTGTGATTATTAAACCACTAATGATATAGCTGTCAAATTATGAATTAATATCTTGATTGTGTTTTACTCTTTGAACCTGCCTCATATTGTCCCATTTGCCTTCTGAGTTGCTTAAGCATGAAATGGTGGTTGTTTACAAAACAGACCCACTCATATTTGCATGCCCTGATTCAGAGCTTTGCTGCACATCTGTCTCTGTGTCAGCCTGAACCCAAAGTCAGAGCAGATGCTAGAAACAAGCCCTTGTGGCCATCACGGACCTGCCAAAGACAGGCACTGCTTTCCTGTGGTACTTCAGCAACATAAGCAGACAGCTGCAGGAATTCAAACATTTGAAGCAAAGCCCTCTAAGCTTCATAGAGGCATTTCCTCCTCCTCCACAGAGATAAACAAGAAATTGCCATGAGGAAAATGCAGTCCCAAGGTAGGACAGTATTTAAGGAGGATGAACAGCAAGCAGACAGCTGCAGTGCAGATAGAGTGAGGGTAATCAGTAAAGACCAAATAATCAAATTTATTCTCAGAAGAATGAAGACCAAAAACGAGCCTATAGGAAGCAGCCTGGGGAAGACATGAAGCAGACAGGCTGGGCTGAAACATGTCTGCCAGCTCTTGGAACAGTCAACAGTTTTCTCACACTGGAATAGCTCACCTAAAGGGTCTGGCCTCTTCCCACTAACTTAAGTAAAAGAGAAATAACACCGCAGACATTTTTGTTTCCTGTATAATTGTCACAAAATGAAGTATTTTTCAGCAGCAAAATGGGAAGTTCATGAAATCTATTTCATTATTTATGCTCATATTGCAACAATTCATGCTCATAGCTTGAGTCAGATTGTTCTACCCCAAGAACTGCCAAGAAAGCAGGTCTGTCTGTCTCTCTCAGACAGGGGACATTCATGACTGAAACTAGTATTACCTCACCCATCATCCTCTCCTGATGGCTGGTGTGTCTCAGGGAAAATGCCCATTATTTCAGTTCCTTTGTGCTGTTCTAACACAGGAGAAAATGCCTATAACAACTTACCTTGCTGAAACCTTGACAGATATAAAAGGGAGAAACCCTGTCGTGCTATGGGCTTGAATTTACCATCTAGGATTCAGGCACGAGTGTAAAATAACAAGAAACCCTTCCTTGCCACTGCCCTATAACTTGGCCCCTGTGGAGACTTTGGGTCCTGCAGGCACATTCCAAATCAGAAAAATAGGGTCTGTGACTCCTTTCATTTACCACCATTGCTGTTACTGCTGCCAGGGAGAAGGGGTATCTGCCGCCTTTTGAGAGAATTACAGAATGTTTGAGGCTGGGAGGGACTCATGGAAGTCATCTTGTCCGACCCCACGCTCAGGAAGGCCACCCAGCGCAGGTTGCCCAGGACCATGTCCAGAGGACTCCTGAATGTTGCCTCTTTTTCTGTCACTGGGGCCCACTGAAAAGAGCCTGGCTCTGTTCGCCTGCAGAGGAAAGTGCAGACTTTCCCTGAATGTATTTATAAACATTGATAATATCTTCCCTGAGTGCAATGGCTGCATGCAGATAGTTTCTTCCTCTACGAAAACCTCACCAGATGTTGAGATAAGTCTCCCCTAGTGGAAGACAGCTTTTCTCCCTCATTAATTTTTCTCTCATATTCACTCACAGGAATTTTGAGGGAGTATGTATTCCAGCTTTGCTTGTTTATCCCATTGGCCTCCTTTAATAACTTATTAATAAAAGGACCATTCTTCCAGCCTTGCTTTCTTCAGTGAATAAAATTACCATGACATCATCTTGTAGGAACTAAGCACAGAACATAAATTTCTTAGTGTTTTTTCTCCTTAAGCTGTCACCTGAAACACCTCAGGCCTGCAGCAGCCTCTCCTCAGTCTGAAGGAGCTGCTCAGCTGAAATATGACTCTACAGGTTCTTATTGTCCAAAATCACCTTCTTTTTCGGAGCTCCTAAGGACTGCTTCCTCTCTCAGTAAAGGGCAACAGCAACAATGCAAAAAACTCCTAGAACAGCAAAGAAGTCGGATGAGGTACTCTGTGATGGCAACAAGGACAAGCCTCATCACTGGGCTAGATGTGATTTTGAAGGTACCCAGCTAAGTAGTTGCAACTGTGCCAGAACTAAGCCCAGAGGCACATGGATGGCCACATATCACACAGACATTCAAAAACAGGATGTACCAGCTATCAGATACTTGAGCAGTGACACAAGCATTGGAATACCAGTACAGACAGATTTCAAAGATATGGAAGCTTTTCTTATGAGATTCGTATTTGTGTTCTTGAGAGGGCAGGATCAATGAGATTAATCTCTACAAAATAATAAAATATCCTAAAGCCACTATCTTCAACTGCCTGAATCACATGTCTAGGACACGTTTTCACTCCTTCAAGACTTGCCACAGTCTTTATACTGAGGATTTGCTAAACCCAAGGCAATGCACATCCTGAAATAAATGGAGGAGAGAACATGGACCTTCATGATAGAGTTTCTGGGATATAATACCTACACTTCCATTCCTCTTCCAATATGTTAAGCATAATGACTCCTATTAATTCTGCTTGTTTTGGGAATAAATCATCTTTCTAAATTCTCACAGCTGTTGAGTGCTTACTTCATTTTGTATAAGGTTTGAGTAGTCAGATCTATTTATTTGTTGATTTGTTTGCTTTTGTTAGGTTCTTCCCAGCATGCACTTTTGTTCTTGGAGTGCTGAAACACCAGTGAGAGTAGAAATAAGGAGCTACTGTCAGTCATTACCAGTGACTAAAACCTAAGGCTTCTGGCAAAATAAATTTGGGCAGAATTTTGATAATCCTTCTTACTTCCCAACAAGAGTTTATGTCTTATGCTGTGTGGAACAGAAGTAAAATAACAAATATTTATTGTTCAGTGTTGCTCATTTTCGTCACTTTCATGTGTGGTTGTTGAGGTTTTTTACAGTTATTAAAAATACCCTAGTAACTAAAATAGTTCCTAAGTTTGCATAGGAAAGAATGTTCCTACTGTATCCTGTCTTTCAAATAGCTACATACAAACTTTACTATTTGACTAAGGAAATCATATATATGATAAATAGCCAGCATTAGAAATACAGCTTTGTCACATGTTTTAAACTATGCCTTAAAAATTAATTTAGAATGTGCTATTTATAGTAATGTAGGAAATGAGTTTTACACTTCTTCCTTTGGACCTTACTTCTCTTGGTTACCTCATAATGACCAATGTTCATAAACATATTTACTGACTTTGGAGTGGCTTCCCTTCAGTTGAAGTGTTCACCATGGGAAGTGGTGTTTTGAGTGGAATAAACGCTTGGAAAGACAAGTCATTTGGAGTACAATTTTATAGTAACACAGATAATCTACAAGAGAAAGGAAAATCAAGCCTGACTTAGTATTGTACATAGTACAAGTAATTATGTATATTATTATTTTATGATGTACAACAATCAGAGAAAAACAACACCAGAAGTGAACACTATCTAAATGTGATCTCTTGCACAGTACATTTCTTACGTTTAATCAGATTTTCACACCTTCTTGTTCCCCTTCCTCCAAGGATCTAATCTTATTTGCCAAAGGTACACTGACACCACTGGAAGGGTCTTCCAATGACTACTTAGCCTCTCAGTCAAAAACACAATTTTTCCTCTCTAAATGACAAGATACAATTTCCATCTCTTGGATTTTGTGCCTAATGGAATGAAGAGCTGTCTTTTACCAAATTCATGTTCTAGAATCAAATACTTATCAACATATACTAGTCCATTATTCACTGTTCAACCTTTTTTAACAGATAAGGGACAGAGCGTCTTCATCATTTCCATAGGAAATGTGTTTTCAAATTCCATCATTATTATGATGGCTTTTCTTTGTTGATTGATAACCTCTTACACTGATGCTAAAACTGGATACAACATTCACAAATTATGTGCTACCACAGCCAAATACGGAAGAAATATTTATGGCATTCAATATTCCTGTTCACATATTTCAGGACCATATTCTTCCAACTTATTACAACTTTTTTTGAGGGGGGGTTGGGGGGATAGGTCACATTCAGCTGAACCGTCACTAGAATATCCAGGTTCCTCTCATATATCACAGCTTTCCAAAATCAGAGCCTTCTTATTTTGTACTGCCTGAATCCCTTCCACTTAATTTTAAAATATGAAATATAAGATACATATAGAGCTAGAAAACTAGCTTTATCCACTTTAGATTTACAGTCACCTTGCACAGATAAATCTTTATATGTTTTATTCTTGTACAGTAGGCACTCCAGACATAAAAATAGTAAGAGTCATTCCATGGATAAGTAGGAAGGATTGTAGTGGAAGGATTGTAGTGGATCTTTCTACCTAAACATCAACCCATTGATGTCCAGTCACTCAAGCACCTTTAGAAGTCTGTATTGAACACTGAATTCATTCTGAATACCAGAACAGTCAGAAACAGATTGTGGTAAAACAAGACTAAAACCAAGTTAACTTTAAGAGATGGAAACTTTTTTGATGTCACTCTAGAGCTAATTTTAGACTAATAAGTGCACCATTCTATCAAGCTAGTATTAGTTATCAAAGGATCTGTAAAAAAAAGATCATAGAAATAAGAAATGAATGCAGTTTCTCCTGTCTTTGTTTGGTAAATTGTCATACTTTGTACTTAAACAAGTGATGATCATGAATTATTTTGGATTCTTACAGAGAAAAAGTGATCTCCTAAATAAAATTATTCTTGTGCATAAATTTTAATGTGCAAATCAGATGAAATATTTTACAGGACAAGGAAGAGAACAACATTTGGGTCAAATTTATCTTGGTCTCATATGGAGTTTTTTCTGCCCTGAATATGTTGCTTATTACATATTCCTTGAGATTTATGCTTCTGCCTCCCATTCAACTGTTCAGGATATATAGGATCAGGACCTATAAATTCATCTTGCCTAGAACTTAGGAAAAAAAGTGAAGATGCTGATTCAGTAACTAATTTTCATTCGTAAGCAGCATAGCTGGGCAGGTGCTACTGAAAGTGCAAGTCTGAAGAAGAAATCATGGGAATATTCATATTGAGAGAGAAAGATGTCTCAGTCCTGATCATATATCACAGAATGGTTGCATGTTAATTAAAAATACATTAACATTGCAGTGGCATGGCTATTATGTGATTTCTATAATCTTCTTTCTGTCCTCCCACCCCCACCCCGCTTTTATCTTATCTAGCCAGTCTTTCATCTGTACTGTCCCTGTGCCTCAATACCCTGTCTTGGCTACCTAGCAAATAAATGAAATGTTTACTGCTGGTGTTTACAGTGCTTCCAGCTGTCTTAAATGGCAACAATGTTAATTGTAAGTGATGAATCAGAGATCCGATATTAGTCAGCAAATTTTCCTGCTATTTGCACAGCAATATTGGTCTGAAGTCTAACCTGCTCATTTCCTGCCTCATGGTAATGAAACATCTGAACCCTGGATGAACCTTAGGCTCAATTCCAACGGGCTGTTTGTAGAAGAATGATCTTCCTGAGTACATTAGAAATTCACAGGGTAGAATATGTTGAAAATAAATATTTTGGAACCGAGTATTCTCAAATCATAATGAAAACATAATTTTCTCTGAAGTAATTGAGTGACAGGCACAATAAATGCAAATTAAATACCATTTATAAAATGTATTTTTTTGTTTCCTTGTTGGGAATTGACAAAAAACATGTTTCTAAACCACAGCTCAAGGAGTCAATGTCAACTTTCTCTTTCTCATAGAACGTAAGGTCCCCAAAAACAACTTCCGTTTGTCATTGTTGGACAAGGCAAACAAGCTATGAATACAGCAATGAAAAATTGAATATAAAAACATTTGCACATTTTCTATGAAAGTCATAACTACATTATGACAAGATGTATCCATAAAGTACATGCCAGTATGATGAAAGTTGATGACTTTGATGAGACACTACACACACAACGCAATAGTACACACAACACTGCTACTACTGCAGCTACACAGCACTACATCTTCTGTGACATTGTTCAAAACACATTACCTCATAAGAAAGAAGCTGCTGCAAACCTGTTCAACAACGTCTGCTTAAAATATTGCTGATAAGGCTTTTTAGTAGTATTGTAATGAAGGAAATATTCCATATGCATTTGAGTTTTAGACATGTAAAAATAGTTTCTTTGAAATGAAACAGAAATTTTTTTTAAAAACCTGGAAACAAACATATTTTGGTTTTAAAATTTCAGGCTGCTACAGAACTCTTGAGGAGTTTTTAAATCTGCATCATAATACAGATTTGGAAAAAACTAACAAAAAAAAATCTGTCTAAACTATCGCAAAAGAAACTCAAAATATTTTATTCTGGAAGGAAATTTTTTCTTGCCCCAACACAACCTAAAGAGTATGACAAACTTTAATCTATTTCAACAAATATTATTTTTTTCATCTGAAATATATGATGACATACTATATAGCTATCAAAATTTCTCCGATCCAATGAAATTTCATCTTTCTTTATGGATTATCTATTCTCAAAATGTTGGAGAGATTCTCTGCTATCATCTTCATTTCTCTGCTTTCTCGTTTCTATATACATAACTTCAGATGATGCCTAGATATCTTTAGATATAAATACTTATATTTAAGTTTGAAGAAACAACAGCGACTTCATTTACAGTGAGTTAATTTTTCTGGTTGCAATGGAAGACTGCAGACTAACTTCCTTACAGCTGCCTTTAATAGCACAGCTGGAGGAGACTGCAATGCTACATTTCAGTAATTTATTTCAAAACAGGTGTTAGCTAAATTATTCATTATTCTGATGAGACAATATAGAGAAACATGTGATTAGCCAGAAAAGGCTATGATGTTTTAAAGTTGAAAGAAGGAGATAAAAATAACTTAGCTTTCTAGACAACTGAGAATAAGCAGAACAAACCAAAATGGTATGCTAGGTGGTAAGGTGGTCTGAGCAGGAAGACAATGCTGATGAAGTCAGGTGAGAATGCAGCAGAACTGAATTGCTCTGGTAAATAAGGGTAAGAAGCCCGTGGGATCACACAGCAGCTTAGAAACCAGTCACCATCTGGTCTCACCTTAGCAATTTTGTGGAAACTTTGTGTTTGTTAGTACTTCTTTCTGAAGTTGTTGGCCCCAAAATTTGTTCAGAGGTAAACTCACCAGCTATTGAGATTTGGAGATATGAACACATTAAATTTTACATACAAGTAATGTCAATACTCTCAATCAAAAATACCAGACTGATAATAAGATAGTGTAGATAAATCATCAAGATAAGGTTGTTATTTTGGATAGAGAAAAAAAAAAGCTCATAGAGTAATTGATGCTACACATCTTTTTATCAAGTTTATGCCTGATCTTTCATTACATAAAACCATTGCAAGTCAATTCACCCACTATGTCTCTAAGTATTTAGCAGTTACAAAAATCCTAATAAAGCCTCTATTTGTTTATAAAATGAACAAACATATCTTCCAGAAAACAGCCAGATGCTTTATCCATGGCTCTCATATCTTGAAGCTGCATTGCTCCAGATGTCCTTTGTCAGTTTGACATGACACAAATTATTTCCTCTTCTAGAGAGACAAAAGAACAAGCATATGTGGTTGTTAGAATTGTGTCCTGTGTGAGAGAAGAAGATAGTGAATGTAGCACTTCTTTACTTAGTCTGTTCTAGGGATGTTTTACAATGCTATTTAAAACTGTGTTTATTTATAATTTATTCTTGTCCAGCAAAAAATTATAGAAAAACAGCAACAAAAAAATACCCTATCCTTATCTTCATCCATTTTAAATACAGCAGAGAAAGGAAACAATCTAGTAATCTTCAAATTCACACATGTGGAAATCCAAGGTCTATTTATCACCATCTATAAGAAGGGATCAGTTAAAGAAATGCTAAGGAGAGAGTGACACAACTCTGGGCAACTGCGTGAGACAAAGCATGGACCAACTTGAAAACATCCATGACTCTAAGTTTTCATGTTTTACTTCTGTAAGACTGGGTGGAGTGGCTGCTACACCAGAATGTCCTGCTGCCATCCAAAGGGAACTCGATGGGCTGGAGAAATGGGCTGATGGAAACCTCACAGAGTTCAAGAAGAGGAAATGCAAAGCCCTGCATCAGGAATCCCATCCTGGATAGGTAATAGGAGCTGATATTATGGAAAACAAGTCTGCAGGAAAAGAGCTGGGACTCCTGGTGAGTATTAAGGCGAACATGAGCCAGCACTCTGCTGGAAAGGAGAAGAAAAGGAATTAATAAAAGGAAAAAACAAGATGTTCCCACCTAGCTGGACATCCCTACCCAGAATGGCAGGCTGCACACTGGAAGAACAGCCATAACTAATTGAAGCAGCCCAGCCATCTATTCCATGAATAAAGATATTAACAACTAACTCAGCAAGTTACTCTACTTTGAGAGGTACAGAAGCAGTCATTTGTCAGGATGTGTGCTTCAAGGGAGGTGTGTTGCCTTCTGGGAGTCCAGATCAGAGATATTATTGAGAAGAAGCCAAGCCTAATTAATCCCAGTGATTACTACTTGCTATTAGTGTTCCATGTGGGTGCCTGTGATACAGGCAGCAGCAGTCTGGGAGCTGCATGTAGTATGGGGAACAAACAGGAGGAACTAGAGACGTGCACACACCTGTGTGGGTACAGTACCATTGGCGTCACGGAGACAGGGTGGGATGCCTCCTATGACTGCAGCACTGGAATGGAAGGTTTTAGACTTTAGGAAAGACAGGCTAGGGAGACAAGGAGAGGGTATAGCCCTCTGTGTCAATGACCAGCTGCAGAGTATGAAACTCTGCCTGGGGAAGGGTGAGGAGCCAGCCCACAGCATGTGAGTCAAGATTAAGGGGAGGGCAGGGACACAGTATATTAGACTGGAGGTGTGCTACACCCTGTCAGGTGTATGAAGCCCTCTGCTGGTAGACAGGAGCTGCCTCACAAGCCCTGATCCTCATGGGGGATTTCAGCCACCCCAATATCTGTTGCAGGGACAACACAGCAGAGCACAAACAACCCTGGAGTGTCCTTGAATGTGTCAACAACAATTTCCTTAGAGAAATGATGGAGCCAGCATGGCAAGGTGCAATGCTGGACCCTGTATTCACCAACAGGAGGAGCTGGTGGGGAATGTAGTGCTCCAAGGCAGCCTTGGCTGCAGTGATCATGAGATGGTGGAATTGGAGGTCCTCAGGGCAGTGAATGGGGCACACAGCAAACTCATTGCCCTGGACTTCATAACAGTGGACTCTGGCCTTTTTAAGGACCTGCTTTGTAGAGTCCCATAGGACAGAGCCCTAGAAGGCAGAGAGGCCCAAGAATACTGGCTGAATTGGAAGGATCACCCCTCCGAGCTCAGAAGCAATGCATAAAGAATAAATTGGGCAAAAAATGCCAGGAGGCCTCCATGGATGGATAAGAAACTGGTGAGTAAACTCAGAGCAAAAAATTGAATCAGAAGCTGGAAAGGAGGACAGGTGGCCTGTGAGGAATACAGGGAAATTGCATGGGAAATTAGGGATAAATCTAGGCCAAGGGCCAGCTAGAATTGAGTCTGGTCAGGAATATCAAGGATAACAGGGATCCAGAGGGACCTGGACAGGCTTGAGAGGTGCCACCATGCAAACCTCATGGAGTTCAGTAAGGCTAAGAGCAAGATCCTATTGCTGGGTCATGATGATCCCAGACACATCCACAGGTTGAGTGGAGAACTGATTGAGGGCAGCCCTGAGGGGAAGGACTTGGGGGAGATGGCTGATGAAAAGCTCACCATGAGCCAGCAGTGAGTGCTCACAGCCCAGAAAGCCAAGGGAATCCTGGGCTGCATCCAAAGGAGAGTGGCCAGCAGGCCAAGGGAGGGGATTCTGCCCGTCTACTCTGCTCTTGTGAAATCCCACTGGGAGCACTTCATCGAACTCTGGTGTTCCCAGCATAAGAGAGACTTGGATCTGTTGGAACAAGTCCAGAGGAGGCCTCGAAGCTGATAGGAGGACTGGAGCACCTCCTCTACAAACATGGGCTGAGAAAGCTGTGGTTGTACAGCCTGGAGAAGAGAAGCTGGTGTGGAGACCTCATGGCAACCTGCCAGTATGTGAAGGGGGACTACAGGAGAAGATCTCTTCATCAAGAAATGTAGTGATAGCACAAGGAGTAATGGGAACACACTGAAAGAAGGGAAATTTAGGTTAGATATAAGGAACAAATTCTTTACTGTCAGGGTGGTGGAACAGGTTGCCCAGGGAGGCTGTGGATTACCAGTCCTGGGAGTGTTTACAGCCAGGTTGGATAAGGCCTTGAGCAACCTGGTCTAGTGGGAGATGTTCCTGCATGTGGAAAGGGAAGGTTGGGACTAGATGACTTTTAAAGTCCCTTCTAAGCCTTAACAATATATGATTCTATGAAATAGAAATATCCATGACTATTGTGTTAGTTTGCCTTCTTCCTCTGATATGAAAGGATGTGATTGAGGTAATGAGTTTTCACTGAAGTGTTCACTTAAAAGTAAAAAAGAATTATCCAAATTCCAAATAGATTCTGGAAAGAAGTTTCCACTGCTTTCAGCAAAGGATAAGTCTAGCTGCAAACTTGGCAACTACTTTCCCTTTACCTTTCATGAGAGAAATCAAGTGAAAATACAGTGAACTATCAGAGATAAATATACTGGGGCTGGTTCATATGTCCTGAAATTCCATAGCTGCACTACATTAAGGATGAGCTTGACTTTCAGGAGAGTTGTTGAAATGCTGGTTGTTAACAAACCAATAACAAAATTCTTTACATTAGCTTGAAGACTTTGCTTTCATGCAACATAGTACAACTGTGCTATCACAGCCTTGATCTCTGCTTGAGAATTTCCAGTATTTTACAACTCAGAACATATAAATCAGCTTCACCCTAGATAAGTTGTTCTGCCTAATATCAACATCATATTTATTTACCCACAGCTCTTTAATCTTGACATGACAGATATAGTTTAAAAAAAGAACACACAAGAAACCTCACTGTTCACTTGAGAACTTAGAGAAAACATTATTCAGTAGAAAGATGACCTGAGGTAGTGACATTTGGTTGGACATGTCTTTCTGGATACAGATAAAGTAAGAATTTGACCCATTTATCATAGCAGTGATTGCCTTGACAGCCCAAAACACAGGAATCTCCCACAGGAGTTCTTTGGGTTACTTCAACCTTCTCTCCCACACTCTGCCTATGCCTCATATGAGAAGCAAGTCTTTAGGAAGCACCATACTTTTCCTAGTATTTATCACTTTCTACACAGAGGATGACTATTTTCGTATTTCCCAAAAGGTCTGCTTTAAGACTAAGTAGCTTTCTGAGGATAACTGCACCCCAGAGAAGAGTTTACAGTTTTTGTACTCAAACAGTTCCACTAGGAAAACCAGTGGCTACTCAGTAACTCCCTCCCAAGAGCCACTGTACTTTTCATGGTTGGGCAATGTACTTAAAAACAATTCCAGGATTTCCAAAACTACTAGCATATCTGTACTAGCAGCTAAAGATGTTTTCACAGATTCAAAGGTCCTGCTTTGAGATCACTAATCAGCACACTTCATATTAAAAGGAGTCCACAAACGATACAGATTCCTATTTATATTTCATCTGTAGTTTCATGGCCTTCCTGTTGACTCCTAGCTCTGGGCCACTGGGACATGTTCCCTCTCTGGGCCTTTGGGAGAATGCTGTAACCAACAGATAAGAATGTAAAAAGTGGGAATTGAGGGCAATGGAGAATCCATGACACCCAAGCAATCATGTCAAGCTGAGTTATTGAGTTCTGATGCATCTGAGGGGGAGGTAAAGGGCAGAAATCGTTCCATATTAAATACAGGGAGACTAGGTATGTGTTAGGTACTTGACAGCAAGTAAAGACCTGTCAATATTTGAATCACTCTGGCCTGCCCAGAAGCACATCATCAATCCCTTGGAAAACTTATCATGGAAAAACCATAAGAATCTCAGGACTCCAGATGCCTCCTGGGTTAGATTCACGTTGCAAGTAGTTCAGAAGATCTGGAATCTGGGCTTTGGTGCCCACAGGTCTCATATATTAAGTGTCTGAGGCTTTTAGTCCCATCAAATTACATTAGTATTAAGTGTGTCTGACTATCTGGTCTCAGTGATGAACGCAATCTGACCTTGAAAGAGATACTTACTGGAACTTTTTCTCTTTTTGCGTGACTGGAAACTTGGAATGCAGCTCTTCACAGTACAGTACACTTGTAGCAAGTTTAGACACTCTAAGGCTCCTACAGCTGAACCCATGATTTCCCAAAACCAACAAAAACAGCAAGAAAACCATTAAGGAAGGTATTAGCCTTATTTTGACAAAACTGTTTGTTGTAAAAGATAACCTGCTGGCTATTTACATTTAGCTGAGGGGCCTTGGTTTGAGTTTACATTATGTATCATGTGATACCTTTATTTCTTCATCCTCTGAGCTCTCATTCCACTAAGGAATGCTACAGAAACCACTTCCCACTTCCTCCAGGAAGAGATATGTTGTTGGAGATTATATACTTGAATATCAATAATGAAGTTAAAAAAATTAAGTCCATGATTACATTATCATAGTACATGAAAGTCCTGTCTTTCTGTTAAAAAAGCAAAAGAAAAAGAAGTCAAGATTATTAAAAAATTACAGAAACAGTTGAGTAACTTTGGACATGCAAAAAAATTTTCACATCCGTCACTTAAGTTGCAGCTGACCTGGAAGGATGCACTCAAAACTTTGTAAATCCACATATTATGCTCACACCTAAATAATCAGTTGGTTTTCTTGTTGTCTTGTTTAGGCAGGTGTGCTAATGTTGCATGGCAGATGTACTACACTGCTTGTCTTAGCAAATTCAGCAATTGCATAACTTCTAAATGCCATACAGTATCTAAAAGTAAAACTCTGCATTGTTGGTTTGTGCAACATTTGATGATTTAACCTTGCCACAGGAGTCTGCCACGTAGTCTTCCCAAGGCCAGTTAAAAAAAAAAAAAATAAGCCTTTGTACTTAGAACTTGTTTCCCAAAATTCGGTGGTAGAAGCTTTCTCAACTGTTACAAAAACAAAACTAAACCCAATAGGATTCCTGAAAGTGGTGTGCATGGGAAAAAAATGGAAAAAAGGCAGCCTTTCCCACTGACTTTAGATTACATTTTCCCAGTTACCAGATAATTCTGTAACCTCTACTTTCCTATGAGTCAGTGTAGCAGAGTTATCTTTGCTTTAGAATTGTTGTTCCTATCTTGACAGAGGTACAATACACTCATATGAGTGTACTCTGATTAACTTTAAAAATGAAGGGGAAAAAGTTGGTATTTCCTATACTTACCATGACAGAAAAAGCAGAGTGAAATAAATTTTAAAAAATAAAACAACAAAACCAAAACAAAGTCATGATACTCTGGGAAAGTTTCTAACAGCAAGGAGATTGAAGCTTTGGAACGGGTTATATGGAAGTTTATTGAGTCTGTCTTCGGAGGTCTTTAAGGACATCTCTCAGTAATAATTTTTGTACAGTTGATCCTGCCTTGTGGCAGAGAGATAATTTAATGAAGTCTTGAAGTCCCCTCTAGCCCTGATTTTTGTGATTAGCAGATTTTCCCTACATAATCTCATTTTAAGGACCACATCATTTTGTGGAACTCTGTCCAGTGAATAATTTTTGTAGCGTGTCCTTTTCACACAGATTTTGCAAAAAGTCCTCTGTAAATAATGCAGTTTATAAAATATTGGTAACAAAACCTAAATTCACATTTAAGTATGTATTTTTCTTTCTCACACTGGCAAATATAAGAATTTTGAAGGCAACTAATGAGGAGTTGACAAGAAAAAAGATGAAAACAGAAAAAAGATGTCAATCTTTTTGATGCAATTTGCTCTCAACTCTTTCCATAAACCTAAATTTACTTTTATAAGTGAGGTCTTTTACTATTTTGTATTTGAATTGCAATTAAACCGTCTTTAATAAAAATAAAGACTATTCTTGATCTCTAACAAGATTTTATTCTTAAGGTTTATAATTTAGTATGTTGCTTACCAGACCTATAGTCTTACTAAACACCAGTTTTGAGGAAATCTTTCACTTCAGAACATGCATAGCAGGCCACCTTTTTACTTCTCCCCTTTGACCATAACTTTATTTTGATTCCTTGGAAACATTAAAGTGAAGGACAGTAGAAATTGGTTTATATAAATACCATGGCAGTAATTTCATAATTCAAGTAGAATGGGACCAATAGCAATCACAAATTGTTGAGCTCTTTCAGACAGTATGCTAATAAACTAACACTTTCCAAAAGTTAATCATAAGAAAATGCTCAAACCTGATCATGATTAGGAAAAGAGCAGAGGAAAGAACTTGTTATGAGCTAATACTTACCTAATACTTGCTTTTCTCCCGAGATTTCAAGTGAGTATGTGTATAAGTTAACACATAAGAATTCTATACGAGAAACTATCTGCTTCAAATTTAGCAATTTTGAGGATTGTTGTTAATGTTTCGTGCCAGTTTTGGAGATTGGGAAACCTGGCAAAGCTATCCTGGGAACCAAGTGGAAGCAGTGTGGTCTCTAGGGATAGAGGTTCCTGGTTTGACCCCAGCTTTTGAGCAACTAGCAGCTGGACTTTCTGCCAAGAAATGAAAAACTGCCATGCACTTCTTGAAGTTTCTTTATTCCATCCCAACTTGTTCCTTTCCTCAGAAGGAACATAAATGTGACCTTGGGATATGCTTTAAAAAGTGTGTTGTTCCCATCCACATTTATGATGCTTTAGTTGCACGCCTATTATCATTGCTTAAAAACAAACCTATTTTCCCAATATTAAAAATAAGAAAGGACTCATTGCCCTTAAAAATGAATTATAGCTTAGCAAACAAAAACATTTTAAATATCTTGATTTCACTTTTAGCTGTGCTACTCTGGCCTGGAATCTCACTGCAACTTGACTAAGAATAAATTTTGTGCCATGAGAAATGTTTTGGAAAAAATCTACTGTCTTAATATATATGATAAGCAAGTTGCTCTGTCAATGTTAGTTGGCTATCACTGAGGACCTCAATGAAGTTTCAATCCCAGATAAGTCATTTGATTCTATAGTAGTGAGAGGACATTTAAAGCTAAAAATATGAGTAATCTAAATCTGGGTCTCAAAAGAACACCTCACAAATATATAAAAAGGATGTGTTTGTGAAACACTGACGAGTGTACAAACACACAGAAATAAAATAAACTTTCAGAGTCTTCATCTTAAAGGACAGGAAGGTTCTCAGTCAAGACAACATTTTCATTGTTTAAAGTCTAAGAATACTCTGTTCAGTCAACAAATTTTTGTATCTGGATCTCTGGCCAATTTTGGATCCTTCTGCTCCCACACCACAATTGATTTACCAGAAGCTATCTGGCTTTGGCTTTCCAGTTATTTGCAAACCTAATCCTCGCCAATGAATGTTTAGGCTGCTGGAAGTTACCAACCTTGGCCTGCTTTCTGTATTCCCGTTCAGAGACACACACACTTGAACAGACAAACTCCCTAGCAACATATGGGTTTGGAGACAGAGATAGAAGAAAGTCAGTTCTCTTAAAGAACTCTCCATTTCTCTGCTATTGCATAATTCTCTTCTTTCCCAGGGGAAGGTAAACCGAGGAAAGGTAAGCAGTTGTTTCCATGTTTCAAAGAAAAATAAAGAATTATTCACCTCCAAATCTCATCCAAGTGAAATTGCTGAAAATTGAGGTGTCACCTCAGTAATCTCTTATTACTACCTTCCACTTAATTTAACTAGAAAAAGTGCACCAGTCACAACTAACTTCATGTGGACATTTCATACATTTTCCAAGTCCATAGCCCCCCTCCCACATCTGATTCTGTGATACATTTTTACAGCCATTTCCCGATGAGGGACGACACCAGGTTCTCCCCTTCCTTACTAGTTGGATCCTGAGCAGTAAGCATACAGAATTTAATTTAACTGAATTAAGATGAAGAAAAGAATGTCTTACAAATTTATTCTTCTTTCTTCCCTTGAAGGTAGAAGTCTCTATGCCACCCATTGAGATCACCAGAAGTTAAGCATCTAAATAACTTTGACATTCTGGCCTTACACATGTCAAAAATCAAGAAGATGTAAAGCAGAAGCTCAGAGATATACACAAGAATCATAGAAGTGTTGGCTGGAACGAACCCCTGGAACTCATCCAGGACAAGCTGCTTGAAGTCAGTGCCTGAAAAAAACAGATTGGAAGTTTTTGAAACTTGGCTGCACAAAGCCATGACAGACTCAAGAGTGGAATTTCCATGGCCCTGTGTGCGACTCCCTCCAGAGATGCACCACCTCCCTTTTTCCTAACAGCCAACCTCCCAACAAGGAATGTGTGCCTGCACCTTCTCAGGAGAGTCCAGCTCCATCATCTTTATAACACTTCCTCGAGCTGGCTGCCATAATATTGTTCCTTAGCTTCCCACCTGACAAATTAAAACTAAGACCAGCTCCCTTAGACTGTCTTCATTGGTGGTATTCTTTAGGCCACTCAAGAGAATATTCTATACATTCTTCCAATACTTCTCATCTGAATTAGAATCCACATAAAAGAACCATTTCTTCAAATCAAGAACTTTAGGACTGCATTTATTTGTATTTTTAGACAATTTGTATAAGCACAATAAAGAGTTGCACCTGAACATGCATTTTCAGTGTTCAAATGGTATTTATATTAAGCAACTGTTTAGGTGGGTAAAGGCTGATAGAACAGAAAGTCAGATTGACAGTATAGCTTGACAATAAATGTAATTTAAAAAAAAAAAGGGGGGGAGAAAAAATATTTGGACCAGATACTCACAACTGACCATGTTTATCAATGTCAGCAAGAAGAAGAACGGAAGGGATTCCAAAGCCTGTCTTGGGTCTGAGAGAGTTTTAGAAGTCCTGCTCCTTGGACCCTGTAGAAATACTTCAGAAACACCATGGCAATGAGACATTACCACATCTGAGAAAACAGGCACTTTCCTGAGGGTCTCCCAAACATGAACAGAGTTTTAAAAATGGGATATTAGGAAGTTTTGGTCAACAACCCCTGAAACATAATAATGTATCTGCTACACCATACGAACTGCAGTATAAAGTTTTCTACTCCCTTCCTGGCACTGTCTGTCATGTAAACAAACATTAATGCTTCTTCCTTTTTACTTAATTGTCTACAGAACATTCCCTTTCTAAGTCTTCTGAAAATTAATTTCTTATAGTAAGAAAAAGCCATTAAGGTTGTTGAGCTCAGCACTCAAAATTTAAAGTGACATAAGTAAATGCCCTTGTAAATGATCAAAACATTTGTTTTACTGAGCCAGTAAGCACTTAAAACTAGAAAAGACAGAGAAGGAACTACCAGCAGTCCTGTGAGGCAGTGATGAACAGAATTTACAAGCACAGAGCATAGGATGGTGCAAGAGGCAGAGAACACATAATGAAAACAAGGCTTAAGTGGAGTCACCTCAAACTCCTGCATGTAAGCAAGGAAGTGCCTGCAAGGCACCATCATAGGGAAGTCTCAGAGACTTTTAAGAATATCAGTATCTGGGGTGTCTCTCTCAAGTGCTTGTACACTAATGTATGCAGTGTGGAGGAAAAACAGAAGGAACTAGAGATCTGTGTGATATTGAGACATGGTGGCATGACTCTCCTGTGACAAGTACTGCAATGGTGAGGTAAAGGGTCTTGGATGGACAGCCTGGGAAGGTGAGGCAGGGGAGTTTATGTGAGAGAACAGCAGGAGTGCACAGAGCACTGGGTGGGCATGTGTGACCCAACTGTGAGTTGATGGGTAAGGATTAAAGAACAGATATGTGTGAGCAATGTGGCACTGGGTGTCTGCTATAGTCTGCCTGCTCAGGACAAACGTGGATGAAACCTTCTACAGAAAGCTGGAAGTAGCCTCGCATTCACAAGCCCTTGTCCTCGTGGGGAACTTCAACCACACCATTATCAGCTGGAGGGACAACACAGCATGGCATGAGCAATTCAGGAGGCTCCTGGAGATCATCTATGACCACTTCCCGACCCAACTGGTGGAGAAACCAATGAGGAGAGAGATTCCACTGGAATTCATAAAAGGTAAGGCTCATTAGGGCATGTGAAGGCTGAAGTGACGATGAGACCATGAACAGGAAGGAACAGGACCACAGTCCTGGAATTCAGGAGAGTAGATTTGAGCTGCTTCAAAGATCTGCTTGCGTGGGTCACATAGGGTAAGGCCCTAGAGGAAGGCAGGGTCAGGAAAGCTGGGTAATATTCAGGAATCTCTTCCTGAACGTGAGGAAGAACTTTGTTTATAGGAATGGTGGAATGTCCCTTCTTGTAGGTCTTCAAAAGACATCTCAGTACTGTTCTGGGCAACCTGCTTGAGCAGGGGTACTCAGCTGAGATGAACTCCAGAGCTCTCTTCCAACCTCTGTCATTCCATGATTACAACACATACTGAAACCAGTTGAGTTGTGGACAGCAAATAAAACAGAGCTTTGTAACTCAGTGGTGCTCTCAGAAAGGGTACACATACTCAGAAATCAGTTTTGAGATGAAAACTTCACTTGAAAGTGGCAAAAATGTTGACTGCAAAATGTTTTAAATTAATCCCTCTTGCACTTACGTTTGCAGTTCAGGAAGAGAACAGTTTCTTGGAATGTCTTAGAAGCATTCTTCCTTTGCATTCTCTCCTGGGCTTTCAGTGCAGTTTTCATTTGCATATGCTGACACTTTTACAAATCACTTCGAAAGATTAATTTTTTTAACCTGTTTCCATCTTGATATTGTCCATCTCGTTTCAACAACTTCTCTTAAGTCTTTCTGTCCACCTCTTCTCTGAAATAATTATCTTCCCTTTTGCTCACCTTGTACACACCAAAACCAGCAGATTTGAAATGTTGCTGTGTGGTCATGTAGTTTCTAGGTATACAAAGTAGTTAAGTGAAACACTGCATGTCCAGAGCAGTCAAAACTGTGACGGACTGTCATTTAAGTTCATTTTAGCTGCCTAGTGCCAAAAAGTAAAACTTCTGCACATCTAAATTCAGAGTTTCCAAAACACTATGTCAAAAATTTTCATGAGGACAGGAAGGCGTACTTTCCTGACAGAAAGGCCACAGAACTCTGAACAAATTTCAACTCCTTGATCCAAAGTATGGACAATACACATTCACTCAAAGAAAAGTTTGCCAGGGTTGTTTTAACATTGCAACACAATGTATTTTCTCCAGCATTTTCTTGGAAATGGCTAAACTGTTTTGGCTGAAACTTTTTGGAAAAAGAAATTAAGTGAGCCCAATATCATCTCATGGTAAATGGTAACCTAAAAGGCTAAGTAAAAGCTAAGTAATATTTGGCCAAGTTGCAAATAAGCTAAGATGAAGGTATTGTGACAGTTTTGATAGATCTCAATAATAGTCAATGCCAGCAACATCAGCAAAATGCAGTCCTATATGAAGGCCAGAGAACAAATAATCACGAATAACATTGAGGAACTCCAGCCAAGATGCCAGGGTTGAGCAGTAATGGAAATAGACACAAAGCCTCAAATTTGAAACAGGACAGAGAGCTGGTCAGTTTTAAATATCTTTTATGTCATTGCAATCGCCTATTTAATGCTTTATATGCTCTACTATATGTGTGTGTATATATATATATACATATAGACACATTAAGTAGACAGCTGACACCTCTTTCCAGTAGATGCAGTTATTTCAGTCCTGATGCATGGATCAATACACTGAGCTCAATTAAGGAAAAATAAATCCACAGTCAGCAATCACGGGATGTGAGTCAACCTAGCAGAAAAGTGGCTGGTGTTTGCTTTTGTAATTACAGAGGTTTATTTAATACCAATGCATTAAAAACTTTGCCCAAAATCATATGGCACTAGGCCAACAAATAATTCCTTACTCATTTGATGGAAAAGGACCAAATAAACAAAAAAAGCAGCAAGTGTAAGGTTTGTCACATCAGGTCATTAATTCCACATAGTTAAGAGTGAAATTGCAACGAAGAAAAGCATGTGTTTTATTTTAGAACTAAAACCACAAAATACCTTCTTGGGAATATTAAACTGTAAAAACCTGGAATAAAGAATTTTATAGGTTACTGTGGTATAAGCTTCTCAGGCAGTCACACCTCATCTGAATTTATCAACTCATACTGAACAAGACTATTAATATGAACTTAATTTTAACAAATTTAATATAACAAATCAAGAATTAACCAATAGTTTTTAGCAATTTTTTACATGGAAGTCATAAGTTAATGTATACTTTAGTGTCTGAACCATCAACATCTGAGTACGTTTTACTCCCTCCTCATCCCCAAAGTCTACACTTAAATTTCACATCTTTGGGTATAAGAGAATGAATTGATGGAAGTGTATGCTTCTGATATGCAAGATGCCAGATTACTTGGCCTAATGGTCTTTTCTAACCACAGCATTTAATCCATTAGACATTTTACAGGGCTGGAGCACAACTTACAAAGGTATATCCCATTTCTGCACTTCAAAGGGCTTGAAAGTGCCCACAAGGAAGGTAAATGCCAGGAATACTGTGCCTGCTGCACACATGAAATGTCAACTAATCCCCCTTCAGGCACTGCCTCAGAATTATGTTAACTACAAGGTTTTGAGTGAGCAGCTGGCTCTCTTTGGACTACCAGCAGAGAGTTCCATGCTGTTGCATGACTGACCAGTGTTGCCGCATATATGTAACACTCTTGGACAGCCAGGTGCATTCAGTGCACTCACAACTCAACACTGCATGTGGCACCCACCACCCAGGTGCATCTATCAGGACAGGCTCTGCATCCAAAGTGCAGAAAGAGCAGAGATGCTGTGCAGAGTAACCCATGTTGAAGCAGTAAATCCAGTTTGCTGGACCTGTAGATAGTTGGGTGCTGTTGCCAGGACCTCACAGCCTCTTAATCAAAAGCAGAAGTGATGATACTGGAAGGCAAGCAGTAAAGTTCATAACAGGCCTTCATTTATAAATGTCAAATAGTCAAAATACCCTAGTCTGGTGAGGCTAGGCATACAGCTGAACTTTGGTGCCCAAATACCTGTTTGAATGCCTATGATAAGCATTTATTAAGCAATGGCAGTCTCCAAACCCACCTAACTTCACAGACACAAATTTTCTTGGTAAAAGTCCTGGAATAATTCAGGTAAAAATGGAGGCTTGGGGTCATCTAATTGAACCCCCATATCAAACTAAGCTAAGCTTCAAAGGTAGATGAAGCTGCTTTAAGTCCTGTTGCATTTTAAAAGTCTCCGAAAGTGAACTTCTCATAGCCTTTGTGGGAACCTGGTAGACTTCTGTGAGGGAAGAATTTTTCCTCTATACCATATGGGATGCCCTTGTACAATTTATGACTATTTTTTCTTGGACTATAGCTGTGCACGTTGAGGTTTTGGCTCCATCTTTTTTATGTAGTCAATCAGAGAGCTGAACAAAGACCACTACAGCTCTGACCAAGCCCTCTCTCTTCCAGGCTAAGCAAACCTTACTCCCTGAGCTTCTCCTTGTACATCATGCTCCAATCCCTGTTGATTATCTACTAGACTTTCTCCAGATTGTCAGCAAGTTTTCTTTTACTCATGGCCCAAATCCATACGTGGCCTTGGGACTGCTGAATGAATGGGAATAATCACCTCACAACGTGCTGGCTACACTCTTACTAACGCAGTCAAATATGTAATTAGCCGTCACAGCTGAAAAGGAATGTTGGTGAGCCAAAGTCCCCAACTTTCTGCTGCTGTCTGGTGCACACACAATGAAGTATGAATAAATTCTAAACAGATAGGTCTCTAGCTTAGTCACAGATTTTGATACACTTACTTAGAGAAAATAAGAATTAACCTGTTTATTTTGCTCTGGGAGAGTTGATCTGGTGAACTTGTTTGATGCAACATGATGCAAACCAACAAGTTAAGAAGGAATTCCTTCCTTGTGCATACAAGTGGCCTAGTGGTTAAGTGATTCACATGCTTTGGAGACCCAGGTTCATGCCTCTCATGTATATCAGGGATTTTGAACTTGTGCACCTTGAAAGTAGAGCAACTCACCTCTTGCCTCCTTCAGGATAAGACCTTAACATAGTGACAGGCACTAAATATTTTGCCTTAAACAAGATTTTTGAAGAAATAGGAAGTGAAAAAAAGGTCTGATGCTAGGTAATCTCTGATCCCTACTTTCTACAGTTTCACCCATTTTCTCTCTCAAATGCAAATATAATTGAGCAGTGAGAAATATCCACAAAACTTTAGGGGATGTTAGAGAAGTTGCAAACTTTCCACCTCTCCATGATCTGGCCTGAAAGTATAGAACATAAGTGTTCCATGCTAAAGTGTAATCAAGTGTAATCACTTGTCATCAATTTAAGGATTCTGTATCCAACCCTGACTTGGGGTGGCTGGGGGAGATAGTGATGGTGAGTAAATAAAACCCCAAAACCCCAAAAATTGCTTTAGTTCATAGATAAGAAAGTGTGCATGAAAAGGAAAGCTCCAGGAGATGATTCTATTTTTGAGACTTTAGAAGATAGAGGTAATTCATTGTGAATTTTAAGAAAATGAAATATCCACTTTGAAAAGACATTTATTCTTTGAGAAAGTCAAGAAAGCAAAGTAAATGTTAGTTCTTTGAACTAGTTCTTTTTCATTCATCAAATGTGCAAGAAAGACTTATTAATTAAGTGGGAAACTAGCTGCAAAATAATCCCAAATACCCTCATTTAATTTCTTTTTCAATTCAGACCAGAGACTGACACCACTTTTGACTACAGCATGATCAAAGCAAGAAGGAGTTGAGAGAAAGATTCTCTTCAAAGAAACAGAGGAAAAATCTTTTGCATGTTCTGTTAATTTTCCAATTCATCTTGGTGGAAAATTTCCAAGAAAAGTTTAAAGTAAGCAAACAGAGAGGAACTAAGGAAAAGAATTGCAGTATGGATTAGAATACAGGAAGGGCAAAGGCAGCAAGGAGTAGTAGAAAGAAGCTTTTATCGAAAGTGTTTAACTTCATGTAGATTACTTAGAAAATGTCAGCGGTGTACGAGTTCATTCTATGGAACCTAGTCCAAACTGATGAAGAAAACAGACATTTATCTTGGCAGCACGTGCCCCTTGACATGAAGTCTGGCTCCAGAGATAACTGACAGGGGCAGAGCAGGGCTCCAACATCCCCTGAGCACCTGCAGCCTCAGCTGAAGTCAGCAGCACCTAGCAGAGGTGCTCTTCACCTAGCCCTAGCTAATCCCAGTTACCTGTAGGGAAGGGATTCTCCAAACCATATGCACTGCCACTCTTAACATGCAAAACTTACAATAGACAAGATAACACCAACACATATTTGGATATCAATTTCCAGTTGTGTGCTGTGCATATTGCTGGATAAGCTTTCAAAATAGCTGTAGAGCTGGTCTCTACAGTGTATCTGAATTACTCCTCCTATTAGTACCAGTGGTAACAATAGCTATGCAATTGATGTGAAAAATATTATTACTTCTCTATGGTAATCCTAAACAAGGAGCTATGAAAAGCTCCAAGAAGCCACCAGTAAGACTTACCAGGCATTTCTGGAACTTCTTATAGCTCATTTGCAGATTTCCTGCTTAGTGAAAAAAAAGTGCTATGCTTGACTTGAATTGCATAAAAATTGAAATATTTCCCCCATCTTCCCAACGGTTTGCTACCAGTGCCATGTCTAGAGAACTCAGAGAGGTTTCAGGAGATTTCAATGTAAACAACTCTTTCAGCCCTTTCCCTAAATATTTGGCTGTAGACTAATGGACTCAGTCATCCAGGATAATAACAATTATTCTATGCAAAAAAAGGATAATGCTTCAGTGAGAACATCCAAGAAAATGCCAGTATATCCAGCAGGCCAATGCTCAGAGCTCCTCAGTAGGAGATGTGGACAGAGGACACCTTCCACCTTCAGGAAGATATTCCATTGTCTAATGAAGGAAAGGGGCTGCTAGCTGTGAAGTGGTTAAGATATTTCCTGCACATCAGAGGCATATGTTCCTCTGGAGCTAAGCACCAAGCTAGTTCAGCATTTTGTCACTAGCTCATTTAGTTGGCTCCTTACTCAACAAATGGATCCTAAAGAGTTAAGCCCTTTCCATGTGCTGAGGATTAACAGAACAAAGTTCACCCTGTGGGCTCCTTAGGTAGCAGGAAGTGATAGAGCTGAACCAAGTCTTTTTTCATGTGTCCTCTCCAGCTCTCTACTTGGGACAGAAAGCTGCCAATGGCAGCTCTGCTTATCATGAACTGTAAAACTGTCAAGGGCAGTAGTGGTCCCGTGAGAGAGGATCATCTCTGCATTTGGCCTGGCAAACAGAAAATCTCCCACTTAGAGGCAATCAACAGTGAGTTTGGCAGATGCTGTGACGTGATGAAAGACATGGAAAAAAAACGATCTACACTAACAAAATATGGAGAGAAGGGATGAGGGGAACGAGAAGTCACTATGTACTCAAAGAAAACGCTGGTAAATTGCACAAGCTTTATGCATTCAATACATTCTCAGTTTCTACAGCAATTGGCATAACATAAATATATTGGATATATCAGTCTTCAAATGGGGGGTAGATGGTAGAGCTCTGATCTCACTGTGAAAAGGGTACTATGTCACACAGCTGTAAGTGCCAATGCATCCTGCTGCGCATTGCAATGGCTATTGCTATGGGGAGGCAGCTAAAGCCCTGGACAAATCCATAGCTCCCTGTATCTGGGATCTCAAAATGAGTTGCCAAGATATCTTCTAGGCTCTTGGGTCTGGGCTTTAAGACATCATGATTTATGGTTTGACTTGAACGCAGATGCATTTCCATGTCTGGACTATGTCTGACATGCTGAATGTGCTCATCTAGAAATGGCATTTTCAGGAAAAAAATGTTCCAGACATTTGGAAGAAGGTCTTCTGCCTGAGTTTTCAATAGCTCATTAGCAGGTTTTCAAGCTTTTGCAATGGAACATAGTCACATCAGTAAAGCATGTCTCAGAATTTGTCATGCTTCAGAGCTGTTGTTTTTTTTTTAGAATGCCATTTCCACCCTGGGCAAACAGCATTTTCTAGAAGGCCAGACACTGTTGACTAAATTAATCTGAGCCAAATGAATTGAGGTTGTAGATGTATTTGGTTGCGGTAGTCAAACAACAAACATCAAAAACTGATGTACTTGAGAGTTTTGGAGGAACTTCTTAGGATTTCTGCAGGCAGTGCAGGGATCATCTGAATTGCTTTGCCAGGCCAACTTGCCAAAATCAGCTACTGCAGTAATTTAGCTGGTCTGGAGACACCATTTATAAGAATAAGTGATCAGTTCAGATTCCTAATCTTTCTGTTCAGTAAACAGCACTAGTTGTCATCTGCAGGAAACTGAAGGGAGGAAAAAAAAAGAGAAAACTAAAAATATTTGGCAGAAGATAAAGTAAACTGTGTCAAAATAGAAAAATAAAAAGACCCTAGAAATAGAAAACAGAGAAGAAGAAAAATACTGGCAGGTACAAAATGAGGAGCCTATAAACATATTGAAAATGATAATCACTGAAATAACTGAGAGGCTGAATTAGTTATATAAAATTTTCATTGCTGGCAACACTTGTCTGAGACTTCATGCTTAACTTTATCCCTCAACAGGATTTCTAACTCTACAGTTTTCAGTTTGCTCTGTGTGTCTGTGTTCAGCAGAAGAATTTGCAGTTCTTTAGTTGGGATAGTATTTGCTATTCAAATTCTTACAAAATTCTGCCTCCTGCACCTATGTGCACTTTTGAACAAAAAAATGGAGGAGGGGAGTGAGGAAGTCTGGAATAACTACTGCATTTGCTGAGTTTTTGATTCCTTCCTACCACTATACCAAGAAAAGAATTAGAATTTTGTGATCATTCTGTCTCTCATAACAAAATGCAAGTTTTTGGGACTGCAGGGGAAAAAAAATAGAATCATAATACGTTAATTTCAAACTTACAAGAAAAAAAATAGTCTACCTTAATACTTCTCAAATTGTGACTCCTGCATGGCAAGTCATTGAGTTCCTTACCTCCCCGACCAGTTTGCCAAAGGACTTTTCACAAATAAACAATTCAATTTTCTAAAATTAACTTTTAAGAAGCTATTTTAGTTCCCACAGCTATGTCACCATGAAAACTCAGTCTTGTATTATAAGCAAAGGAATGCAAATCATGCAAATAAGCCATGTTAGAAATTAAGCTTGAAAAGCAAAAAATAAGATTTATAAAACAATTCCTGGGAAGACTGGGGGGTTCACATTTCTATAATGTATCAGCCTTCAATTCTATCTTGATCTTTTAACCTGCCCAATATGTCAGGCAAGAATCCTTTATTTTCCTTTATAAAACTGCATACAGCACAAGCTAAACAAGAAAGTAATTGTATTATTTGTATTTTTTTAATAAGATATCTTTCTTCTTTTTCTATTAGTTAGAGTCCAGTAAAAGTGTTGGAAACTACTAGTAACTAATTTAGTCCTTTTGAATATGATGAGACAGGTTTAGCCACCATTGCATCCACATCCAATGCAGATTCTATACCAGGGATTGCATTGATTTGCTTTGTGACACCATTTTTTGATCAGACCTCCCTGTTCAGCCTGTTGAATTCAAGCCTTCAGCTGCATGTGGATATCTCCCACATCTCCCTTGTCCCTGGAGGCCAACAGAACCTACCACCCCTGCTCTCAGCTGGGGGAAGGGAGGGGAAGGCTTGTTTTGTTGTTGTTCTATGAAACAAAATAATCTGTGAGAACAGTGTGGTATGAAGTTATCGGCTCAGATCTGCTTCTAACATGGCTAAAGGTTCCCCACTCCCTCATAAACCATTTGCATAAGAGCTGTTTATGACTTCTCAGCATAGCACATAACCACTTCAAGCCACAGCTCAGCCATTAGACTTTACCTCAGCTCAGCAGGTCTGGTCAAAACAGCACTTGGCAGCAGGTTTCTGGGGAAAATGGGGCCGCTGTAAGACACAGTGGTAATTCGGTTGCTTCCCTCACTCAGATTTAGTGCTGGCTTCCTTCCACAGGACAGCACAAAAGGGTGCTGTGCTAATTCAGGTGCTCAGATAGGAAATAAAAACCACACTTTCATCACGAGTGAACAAGAAAAACCCTGTGAGTCTCCCCCTTCCCTGCAGTCTCCCATTCAGCACAGCAAAGGGGACTGTTTCCAGAAATCAAGCAGCATTTAACTTCTAAAACTTCTATTTTGTTGAAGCTCATATGTGTGTACACACACACAAATGTCTCCTTGAGGATAGTTTATATGGCCCAAAGCACAGTAGCAAAACAGCAATCTTCAACAATCTGTGTCAAACCTGAGCCTGAGAGACTGGTATTTGGAAACAGAAAATACCACCAATTCAGTGATGAGCAGATCTGCCACACTATCTGACAGGAGCAATATTATTGTCTCTGCTCATGCAGCCCACGAGATGAACCAGAAAGAAGTCAGAAAGGAATGGCCATAGCCAGCAGGAGGATCACAGTCCCTCATAAGCATGAGATACAAAAAAGGTCTTCTGCAGGTTTTCTCTGTGTCATTCTGAAGCCAGAACTGTATCACTCACACTCTGCAGAACAGCATCACAGCCTCTCTGTTTTCCTCTGTGCTAGACGTACACAGTCAGGAGACTGCTGTCATTTCCCAGCCCACAACTCCTGGGACCATAGGGCAAGCAAGGCCCTTCTGGCCAGTGCTGTAGGCAAATGCTGCATCACTGAAACCTGGATTCCGGGAGGCATGGGTTCCATCTTCCCATCCAGTGCCTCACACAGCAAGTCCCCATGGAGGTGGCCATCATGGTGCTGAAGGAGAAGGTACAGGGTCTTGCAGAGAGCCTGCCATCAGAAAGAGGGAGGAGGGAGATGGTCCAAGGAAGTCTCCCCACACCTGTCTGAGAAAAAGTGCAGCAGTTGCTCCGATATCTCCATCTGGGATGGCACCCTGTGGCATACCATTCAGAGTCCAGCCGGGATCTGGGAAGCAACAGCGTCCTCTTCAGAGACCTTTGCAGAAACACCATGTTGTAGAGTCATTAACTTAGCTCCCTTCAGGATTTATTGGTAACACCATAGTTTTCCTCCAGAATTTTTTTCCAGAAGATTTTTCCAGCTGTAACCAAGTGCCCAAGTTTCCTGGGGTTTTCCTCTGCATTTGAAGGGCAGAGTGGCCAAGTATGTTCACAGCAGTTTGTACAAGCACAAGTTCACCTTGGACGTGACCAAAGTGTATCCTGGGCCAGGCCTGGCATGACTTTAGTAGGCTGCTGACCTCATTTGCCTTAATGTATCCATTTATCCAAAGAACCTATTCCTGGCCAGGGTTAAAGAGTCAGGCCCTGACACGTAACTACTGTAATTGTTAACAGAGCTCTTGACACAATTTTGGCCTATGCCAGCCAGCATTGCCCCAGCACTTCAGGGAATGGGAGAAGTTTTCTTCTTGTGCTGACAGGCAGTACAGACAAGGACACTGAGGTTTTCTGGTGCAATGTGCATGGACAGGGATTGCATGTACTCATACTCTTATACCCAAGATGGAGTTCTAGCCCATTGCAATTTACTGGTGAGGATATTACTGATAGTAACAGGTAGAATGAATGACTTGCCTTTGCTCTGATTTTCCCTCTCCTCAGCTCCTATAACTCCATATTTTTCTCTTCGTCGTCCTAAAATTTTCTTCTGTTTTCAGATTTCTCTCCCTAGTAGGTTTTAACATTTAAAAAAAGCATTAATGCTTCTCATAAAAGCAAAATAAAAAAGTCAATTTCCTTTTGGGTTTCGTCTTTAGACTGATGGCTTGATCTGATGGCACTGGATCCTCTCTATTCTATAATTAGTTACTAATATCATTATCCTCACCACCCTGCTATGTTTGTTTGGTAGGGCTAAATTCATCAGCAGCTGGGTTATCATGATTTTCTTTCTGTGAACTTGTCAGTGTAAGACTGTCAACATTCTCTTACTTCTGAGAAAATACACACTTCCCTGGGATGTAATTCAAGGACTTCTTTCCTCCCCGTCAATCCTGTTCTCTGACATCTGTCTTACAATTTTTGTATGCAGTCAGTGCTTGGCTAGTAGTACAAAATCTTTCCTGAAGAAATGATATAAATTTTATGGTTGATTATGTAGATTCTTCTAAGCCATATCTTAATATATATCCTCATCCCTACCAGAAGAACGTCCTACCTGCAGCTTCTGTTCACCTCTGTTTTATTTCAGCACAGATGGTCTTTTTCAGTACTGGCAGATATTTACTGTATCTGACACGCAATGGAACAACAGTGACATCCATTGGCTAAAATAAATCCATGCTAGAACTCTTCATTAAACAACAATTATTTCTGCAGAAAGTGTGTTTGACATAAGTTATCCTTTTAAATTTTTATATGATCCATAATTCTCAATGTTTTAGGAGTATCACAAAAGTTAAGTTTCACACTTTTCCCTCAGGTCTTTCCTGAGAAGTGATCAGTAGTCTTGTCTTGCCTAGGAAAAACACCCACTGACTGCCAGACATCTGTAAATTTAGAGAACTCTTTTTTTCTGGATATTGCAACACTGAAACATTAAAGGTTCAAGCAAATACCACAGATATCTGAAATGATTTATGAGGTCCATATAAAATCATTTGTGGTCTTTGTAGCTTGGTAGGTACTGTCCAAAGGTAGACACACACTTTTTCTTTCCCCCTTCTCCTTGTTTTTTGTTTCTCTTCCTTTCACAAGAAGACATTTTCCTTGGTAGCTTCAGTAACTTTTATTTTTCAATCAGTTTTATATCAGCCTACAACATCCATCTTCTTTTTCCCTATACCCCAGTCTTGATGCCATCAGCCACTTTTGTCAGTAGCAACAGTAGCAATATCTTCTTTTCCCTGATAGGATAATAATAAACCACAGGGTTAAAATACAATATGAAATTGTGACTCCTCACTGAGTCACAGTCAAGTGTTAAGGTCAATTAAAATCCAATTCTTAATCTACCTACACAAAGAAACTAGAAAACAGCAAACATAAGTAAATGTTGCAGCCTACTGTATCCAATACTTTTCAGAAGTTGAGTATCACACCTTTGTTATTGATCAAAGCCTCAATTAAAGCAGAAGAAATGGCATTTGTTTTGCAGTACCTTTTCTCCACAACCCTACATTGATTGGTGGAATGACAGCATTCTTTTTTTGTTGTCTAAGACTCCATTACTCTACTTATCATCATGTAGGCTCTAATTATCCTGGCTGGCCTGTTAACCCATCCCAGAATTTGGTGCAACACTAACTTTCTTCATTCCTCTTCTTTGTAAATTCTGTGCTGTTCTAAGATTCATTAAAAATTAAGAAATTGAGAGTAACATCCCAGAGAGTTTTCTGGGCAGTTTTTCATGTCAAAAATAAGAGCCACCTCCTATTTTTAAATAAAATGAAAATAATCTATTAACAGGAAATTCAATTAAAAAAAGTTAACAATGTTAAAAATCAAAACCGGGAACACAGGGATCAGAGGCGCTTATAGCCTGCACGGCTATAAAACCCAGGGCAGGGATCCTTAGCCCTGGGCTGACTTCAGCTAGTCTGAAGCCAAAAAAAATTTACTGAGTGTCTTGAAAGACATAAAGGCCAAAGACCACAGCACTGGGCTCCGAGCAACAGCTAGTCTGAGGCAGAAACAGCACTCCAAACTTCTGTCCGGCCCCTTTATACCCCTCTGGTCCCTCCCCTGACCGCCCACAGTCCAGCCTCCATGGTCCAAGATGATTGGAGAATTCAGGATGAGGTAAGGTCCATCCACCAATAGCTTGCTGTTGTCTAGGGAATGATTTTTTTCTAGGATGATGGTGGGAAAAAGTTCTCATTGAAATTCCTCATCTCCATGGAGTCCAGTTGCAGGATAACAGTCAGGTGCTAATTTTAGCCCAGGAGCCTCAAGGAGCACTTTGTAAGGGTCTTTTTGCAGCTGTGTGGGGTTAAATCTGAACAAGGATTAGTAAAGTTTTCAAACTAACAAAAAGTTATTTTAAACTGGGAAATGTGGGGAATCATCAGGAAATTCAACTCTTAACTGGAGAAAACTCCAACAATTAACAATTTATTTAATTAACTTCAATAACTTGTTAATTCCAATCTTAGACAATTAAAAATGCAAAAGCCAATCCCTTGATTGTCATGTATGACATTTTATAAATTCTTTCTATACAATTGTATTCCCCACAAAAATACCTTTGTTTTACTTTTTTTCTCTTTACTTTTTTTCTTTTTTTTTACTTATTTTTTACTCTTTTTTTAATAGGAGAGAGAAAACTTTGCAGTAGGTGCACTTCAGCATTCCACAAAATTCTTGTTTTAAATACAATTTATAACTTCAATCATGTAGTAAATGAATATTATTTCTTATTTTTTCTTCCAGTTGGAGAATATCTCACTGGATAGACTTTTCTATCTTGGTTAAAATAATTCTAATTTCTGAACACATCACACTAGCACAGAGCACCACATTCTCTCCCTTGTTTGCTCTCTGGTTAATGATCACAGTTCTTGAGCACAGTTTATTGTACAGTTTTGAGCAGGCAGTTCATGCCTGAGTACTGCTAAACTGCATTTGGGAGAAGGGGAAGCTGTGCTGTTCAAGTCCTTTACCAGGTGACTCTGTGCTTGATCTACTTCAGGAGTATCTTGTATGGAAATCCATGATGACTACTGCATGATGGAGATGATAAATCACCTGAAAATATTGTTCTTAGAATTTTTAGGGTCAATATACTGCATAAAATGACAAAGAGAATTCTCTGTGCAAGTTTCCTTTTTTGTAATTTTTCAATTTCAAACTTTCCAGGTTTACAATAATTTTACTGTTTATCCCTGGTAATCCTTTGACTAACAAGTTTCCTTTCTAAGATCTTGTAGCAGTGTAGGTAAAGACAATGCAAAATTATTCCTGCAGCTATTCCAACTTCTGTTCCAGTGTTACTCTTACTTCCCACAGTAGAACACAGGGATGGAGATGTTGACTTCTTAAAAAAAGTCATTACAGTTCTTATTTTTGCTAAGCCTTTGCTGGATTTTACTGCTTTAGCTTTTATTTTCATAAGAAATTTTACTGCTTCTTTCCTAGCGTTTTTTGAGGAACTGATATCTGCTTTGTCTTTTAAACATTTTTTTCTTGTTCTCGCTCAATACACAAAATTAAATGCTACCTCATTTATTCAAGTCTAGTATTGGTTTGCCTTGAAACTGGCAACAAAAACTGAGGTTTGTATGGGACACTGTTACTCAGTAAAAAAGTACAACATATCTACCTAAAGTATGAAAGCTATTGTAGGACTTGCTGAGAAATACAAGCTGAGCAAAAAAATTTGGCTGTCATTTATAAAACCATCTGGAACACTCTTATTTTTAACATAGGATTTTAGAAGTTTTTATTTGGTGTTTGATTCTAACAATATGCTGTGAGTTTCAAGCTGGCAATCAAAGATTTCCCACTTAAATCGTGTCAACTGCTCACATGTAGCTAGCAAGTTCAGCTAAATGAAGAAAAGTGGAAAGCATGCTGTGTGAAATGCTCCATTATGCCAAAATGGCCTTCCAGAGGATATGAAATGAACGTCCTATTTACTCACTTCACACAGATGAGATTGAAGGGATTACATTATTAAGTAGGAGGCTTGAAGAAACTGATGAAGTACAAGCACAGAAACAAATTAAAATTTAACAATTTACTGCTTTCATTTTGGAAATATTTTTTTCTTTTCTAGAGAGTTGTGTCACTTTTAAAAGAAATCTGGGAAGTTAAAACAGAATCCTTAGATGTCTGTTGAGACAGGCTGAAGCTTTTTGAGATGAAGGTCAGGAGTACAAAACCAGAGGAGCAGTTTTATGAATATCACCTATTCTTTTAGAAAATAGACAGCTATTCAATAAAAATTGTTATAGCCTGTTCTGCCCAAACCTGTTTGTTTAGATCTACAGGTATCCTGGCTAGTATCAGTTAGGAGCATAACAGAAACATAGACATCTTTCCCATTGATATTTTAACTCAACAGATACGCCAAAAAAATCAATGATCTGCATAGCACTGTTTGTATGACTGTCTTTCTGGTGAATTGGACTGCTGTGAAGGTTGATTTAAAACTGTTAGTGAGAGCATTACTCCGAGAGGGACAGATGATGAGCAGTGTCCTCCTGCTGACCCTATGCAAACTACACTGATGACACTTGAGCCTGGTGTGAACCTGGATGTGGCTGAAGACGTTTACAAAGTACAAAGATACTGGAAGGGAAATCACTGTCATAGAACCTCCTCTGGAACTTATTTATTTGGCACCAAAAATCAGCAGGCTGCTTGATTAAGGAAATAATATTCCTAACAAAGGTCATCCTTCAGATAAATCATTCTAATTATTCTCATCAAAGATGAATCATTCCAGCTTTGCATCTGCACTTGAGAATGCACATTAGTAACACACTTAAGGCACGTAGCAGTGAAAGATAAGTGATGTGGGCAATAAGAGCTCTGTGGGTCTACTTGCACAAAGCTTTTTTTCCCGTGTTTAACAAAACGTGCAGAGATCCAGCAGGCAAAACGTTTTTGTGTAGCCCCGTGCTCTACCCTCCATTGCAAGTGCGGACAGAGACCTCCCCAGACTCCAGCACCAACAGATTCAAGAGGAGATAAGTGTGTCCTCAAGCACTTCAGCAGGAATGCTTTTCTGAATCAGAGCGAGAGAGAGCAGCCAATATCTCCAAGGAATCTGAGGAAACTCTCCTAGTTAAGAGAAATGTGCTTCTAAGTGATTTTTAATTTCCCTGATGCTTTCTTTCACTCATCTATTTTCTACTTAGCGGGATATCAGAATGAGAACAAGATTTTTATTTAATGTGCTCATCTGATCCCTCTGATCTCTCAGACTACATTACTAATCTCTGGTATGAGGAAAAACAATAACTTTTCCAGCAACTGGATGCGCTATTAAAGATAAGCTCATGCAACAGAGCAAGGGCAAAACACAGATGTTTTCTAAACTACATTCAAGTGTCTGAAAGGTGGGAAAAGACATCCTGATTGATATGCAGAAGTAATATTCTATGATCTATCTTTAACTGAAGCAATTATAACAAGTGTTTGACACTCCCTGTAGCTACACACATAAAAGCTTCTCTTCAATACTTGGTATTGATTCACTTGTTCTACCCTTTTTACATAGGATGCTAAAAGCAGGACCTTTATTTTTGCTATACACCTCCTTTTGCCCTATCTTTGCAATGCTGTCTACAACATGAGGGAGTGACATTACTAGAACAAAGAAAGCTAATATCCTTAATCTATTTAAAAGTTGCATACATCACTGAGGAAAAAATTATGGGTAAGAATCGTGAAGCAATTAAAGGAACAAAAATCTGATGCACAATAAACTTCCAAGATTAGATACCAAGTAACATTATCTCATTGCTATTGTCTACCAGCATATCCATGAACACAGAACCTGACAGGGAGCTCACAGAGCACAACAAAAAGGTTTCTTGCAGGGCTCAGCAAGTACTGAACTAGGCTTCTGGGCATTGGTAAGGCTGAACAGGACTGGGCATCTATTAATGTCTTCAGTCCAGATCCTCAAACAGCATCTAGGAATAAAATTCCTACCAGATCCCTGTGGGAATGAGGAATCAGAAGAGGCAATATCTTAAAAACTGTTTCTGATCCAAGGCACAGATCATGTAATCTTTCAGAGAAGAGATGAGGATTTACTTCAGGAAATCTAAATGCATGGAGAGGAGAACTTTAGGACAGGCTATCTAGTGGTTAGAGCTTTCAGCTGCAGAAAGCGTGAACGAAAAGTCTCCCTTAGCTCAAGGGCACAGTTTTCATTCTCCAATGTTTATCACTTTGCTAGTTCATCATCACCAGTTACTTGTCTTTGGAGAATTAGGCTTGGGAACTTCCATACTATGAAACTATGAAAGAGGGCAGAACTCTTTCATTTCATCTGGTGAAAGAGTGGGTAGGAGTAAGTACTTGAAGAAAAAAAGGAAAAGAACAAGTGCTCCTCTCCTTTATATATCCTCCAGCTTTCCAGCAATTTATGGCCAAGATAAATCTGTATCTATGACTTTATGGAAGGAAGATACATTTAATGTGAATAATTGCTTTTAAAAACTGACTTTTTTTGCTTTCAAAACTTCCTGTCTTGTGAAGCCCTGCAATGTACTGACATGTACAGTAAATGTGGTGTAAAGTGCATTTCTTTGTTGTGAGCTGGCTGCCATATCTGAAGGCTATTCTTGAACTATGAGAAGCAGCAAGAAGTAGCATGAGAAAGGTGAATTGACTTCACTATCTCCACTATCTTTCTCATTAACTGTGATGGATGCACTCCTGTTTGAACTAACTGCACTTTGGTCCAGGCTGATGCTTAGCAAACAGGATAGATCAAAATCAATCCTATTGTGTGAGGTTATCACCAAAAATGTAGCACTAAATAAAATTTAAAAAAAATTGCTTTGTTGGTGACTGGACTGATAAGCACATGAAATAGCATTAACACAGTAGAAAATCTGACTAAAAATCAAGCACTTTATGCCATAAATTCCTGCACCTGAGGGCCTGTTGACCTAGCTGCATGGCAGTGACCTCCACATGAGCAGGGACACCACTAATGATTATGCCACAAGGCTGAGATCCCTTACATGACACCAGACATCAATGGTTGGTAAGTGACATTTTTGTGCATGTATATCACATTTAAAATGTGCAGAGTAAGCATACACAATAATATTTGTATCCCAAATTTAAAATGTAGCAAATAGTAGAGTACTGACTGCCAAAAAACCTATACTTATTAAATATTTAGTATACCTAAATTTACTGATTAGAGTGCAATTAAATTATTAGACCAGCTCTGAGGTATTCTTTCACTCCTCTTCTTCAACATTAGCTGCCCTAAATGAGAAGCCTAGACTCCCCATTGCGTCACTACAGTCTCCATAGCACAGATCTTAGCTCAGCAGTTTTGTTAATCACACCTCAGATGCTTATTTCTAGAAGGCTTCTTGAAGGCCCACTCCTGCAGAGCATGAAGAAACAAAACCCTGCTGTGCGCAGCCCTGCCCTCTGCTCCTGCAATGGAGCAATGTCTGTCACTGCCGGCCAGCAGCCAAAATGTAACTGCAGCTGCAGCACGCTCAGTGCCAGCCATCCATTAACAAGTGGACACAGATCTGAGCAAATCTTCCACCTAACTCAGCTTTAGAAAAACCCAAGCATTGCACTCAGCACAGCATTTGACAAGAGGTGTCAGGCACATCTCCTGTCGAATGCCACTTCCTTGACATTTCTGTCCCCACTGACAGGTTCTGCTCATGAGCATACCAGGACAATCACCATTCACTGTAAACAAGGACCAGCATTACTTACCCTGATATAACAGAGATCAAAGTGCAGCCCTCCCACCCACCGCCAAAGCAGAGATATGGTGTGGTTTATTTTGTCTGATGTCAAGTCTTTGGAGTCAATTAGAGTCATTGCTGTTTGCAGATGTCAGAAAAAATAAAGGCTGAATGAGAATGTTTGACAAGGTCATAGGAGAGGGGATGATTTTCATGCTGATATGCCTAGGGAGAAGGATGTCTTTATTCCGCAGTGAAAGCCCTGTCAGCAGTGTGATGGCTGATATGATGAAGATGCAGAGGCTGCTGATGACTGCAGAAGGATGTGACCACAAAGATGGAAAGAAGAAGGTCAATTACACAAACCCAAGGGAGTTCAAAAAGGGGAAGGAATTGAAAGCAGTTTGTGCATGTTTACTCATACACAACATTTTTAAGGAAAAAGTCATTTTACAGCAGATAAACTGCAAATTCTGGCAGTGGAAGGCTGGTTTTTTTCCAAGCCTGTTTCTCCTCCTACTCCAGTCACACAACGAGCTATGGTAAAAAGGTTGTAGGAAATTGGCACTAGGGCTTCAAATAGTAAGTGAAAAAAACTCTTCCATTGACATCAGAACTTAAAGATTTCGTTCACAGGGTGATAGTACTGGCCAGGTTCTTTGCCCTTGCAACTTCACCAACATGCAGCCTGTCCACACTGTGAGTTCCCATCTCTGCTCATGTGAACTCTTACACCCACACACTGAGTGGAGGAATTGATTAACACATTCATTCAGCAATAATTATTTTTCTGGCAATTTCTCATTTTATGATTTGACGGAAAGAAGCTCAGCCCTCTGCAGCATAAGGGTTAAATCTTACACAAAGTTAATGGTAAGATTTCCTTTAGAGGAAGCATCTCACTTTAACTCCAACTTAACAAATTTCAGCCTTCTTATGTGAAGTGTAGGAGGAGACTAAAGACTAAAAGTTACATTTGTGGGAAGCATAAATATCGAGAAATCAAGTTCCAGTCTGGCTTTCACTGAATGTTAAGCAGAAAATAGTTCTTCAACTTTAAAGAAAAAAAACTGAAAGAAGAAACTATGGTCACTCTCAACCCTGTTCTTACAAAGTAACAGGGATGATTCCCTCAGCTCAGACTCAACAAGGTGAATATGTTGAGCATAAAATCTTTGAGACTAGCACATAGAACAGAGCCTGTTGAAGCTTTTGACTCGATAAGCAGAATTTAAGAGTAAGAACATATATCTGGAACATATCTGGACATAATGAGAAAAAAAAAATCTTCCTATGAACTTTGGTGGTACAATACAAGGGAAGAAGAGGGAAAAGTTATGAAGGCATTTCAAATTTAGTAGCATCCAAAGGCAAATATCATCTGTAGAAATGTAATGGGGTATGATGAAAACAGAAGTAAACCAAGAGTCTGAAATACTAGTGAGATTTCTCTGAATGTTTCTTTAGATGCTATTTATTTAGGACTAGACTTTTTTCTATTTATTTACTTTTAATTATCTCACAGACCTCCAAGAAGAACAGTAGGACCCCAAAATGTTTAAAAGAAAAAAAAAATTGCCCTTTACAAGACATTGGATGTTTCACACAAGAGATATTTGAAGGGGAAATTATTACGGACACGTGGCACGTGAGGCCTGAACCCAGCACAAGCCAGACAAGCACGGTGGCATTCAGTCATTGAGACAAACAGTTTCACTATAAGAAGTATTTTTATTATTTCTTACTGGAATTTGCTCCCCACCCCACTAGCCCAGCAAATCCCGTTATTACTTGAGAATCAGGGCATATTGCCAGGCCAACTTTCCCAGGCTTTCCTAAGAGAGTTCTTGCTCTCTTTGTGTCCTAACAAGCAGAAGATAAAGTGTTTCTGCTTAAAACAATTGACAACAAGGTGGTTTTGTTATTATTGTTTTAAAGCTTAAACCTATCAAAATAAAGTCAGGACTGGATTTATTTTTTTTTAATTTAAGAAAGCTTTGCTTAAACAGACACTGAGGAATGTTGTTCTGCATAGAGTTTATACAGGAGGTCAGACTACATGACAGTCAACCATTTTGACTTTTGCTTTTACAAACCATGAAAAGCCATATCAAATTTACTACTAACACCAGTGGTGGACAGAGTAGAGGGTTCCTGCCCAACTGCTTGATTTCAAGCACATAAATTACCCTTGAAACAGGTGCTTTGCTGCTCCCATCCTGCCCTCTTCCTAGTTAGATGGTACTCATCTGATTATTAGCTATCAACATAAACTGTTCCACTGTGAACTCCCATATGTGTTATACATGACAGGGCCATATCACTCAACAGGAAAATTCTCTATCCACAGGTAACTGCCAAATGAAGTATGCTGCTTATTAATCTCTTTAGGAAAGTTCTGTACTAAAACAACTCAACCAAACACACAAAACCCCTCAACAAACAAAAAAACAAAAGAACTCCCCCAGTAAAATAAAAAAAACATATATTTTTTAAGTTTGTAATTAGCAAACTGATTGGATGGATGCCTGTTCCATTATTTTGTGCACCAACAGAAACCAGAGAATATGCAGTAGCAAACTTGTAGCAAAAAAATCTTGCTCTCAGTTGTCTGATTAAAATCTCACTGTAATGGGAAGTGTTATCTTCAGCGCCAGCCTTCAGAATAGCAGAGTCCATTACTTATTTGGCAGTTAGCAGCACACTTTATAATTCATCCATTAAGTAAAAACTAAACTCTGACCTAGAGAGAAAATGGGCCTGAGAAAAACAGCAATTCTTGGGAACTCCATTCTGTAATACATTAGTAGTATGACTTAAATAGTTTATCCTCACCAGTTTCTAGCATTTCAAGATGCACTGCTATCAGCTCAGACTGCTGTGAAACTTGCCATGCTGATTTAATCACCTTGCTACTGTGTGATCTGTTGAAGACATTGCATCATCTCTCACTGCCCTTTGAAGGCATGCAATGTAGCAAGACCTTTCAGGAACTCTTCCAAAACATATTCTACTGACTCAGATCTGCAGAGCTGACCATTAAGTAACCACCCAGGTTACAGCTGTACACCAAGCAAAGAGCAAGAGCTGCCTTTAGGATAACTGGGTTTTTTCACAAAATCAATTTTGGAAGCTGAGAGTGCTGGAATATTTGTTGTTTTCTGGTAATTGTGTTCTCTTTTTATAACATTCTAATACAGAAGTTGATAAACATGTTAAAGAGCCTAAATAAAATACCTTGTTATAATTAAGATTATTAACTGTCTTAAGTTTTCTTTTTTAACCTGAACTCCAAAGGGCCATGTAAAGAACTGAATTTAGCAGAAAGTTTTAAATTTAAAAAACTTTTGAAAGCAATTATCATCTCGACTATGACTTTGGGTGAAATGCTAAAAGTACATTGTGTCCAAATAGAAATTTACTAGTATTGTCTGTGACAAACCCTTGTAGCTCACCTGAATTATTTCCTTTCCAGCCTAGGCTGCTGGAAGCACCCATGATTTTCCCTGTAATTTTCTAGCAATGCAAGTGAGCAACATGGATTACAATTTGGTTACCAAGGGTAGTCCCTATGCCCCATGCTGAAATTCTCTCTCTTGGCTATTTCACATTTGCTGGACAGCAAACTACAGGAACTTCAAACTACGGAAGTTCTTACAGTTTATTCTCATTAAAGTCTTCTGGTCCAGTGACTTGAGGTCTGCTGTTTCGCACTAGAAATCATTCCCAGTTCTCAAGCCTGCTGATTCACTGATTCATACTAAATCATATCCAGTGGTTCCAACTGGTTTTTGCATTTTGTATACATTGCCTTTGAGTCAATTTTTCAAGCATTCTGTACAAAGAAACTAACTACTACTACTCATGAACAGGGCCTAGATGCACACTTGTCTTACTTGTCTACAATTATTTCCTTTCTGTAAACCAGACTGATTTGAATGCATGAAAAACTGATTTGAATGATGAAAAACTTTGCATCTCAATTCTATTACAAGAAAAAACATCCCATCCTTTTCCCTCCCCCCTTTTCTTTTAAAGCCTATCCCATCAATTGTGCTGAAAAAATGCTGAGGGGTGTCACTACCTTTTGTGAAAACTTTGGAGGTTTAATATTTATACAAAGAGTAGCTGCAGCAACAAATGGAAACAGACAAGGCTTTCTACAGACCATCATTTCCTAGGCACCCAACTCCCTAATCTCTCCATTTGTCTTCCCAAGTAGGTCTTGCCAGATGTGCCAAACTGTGAGGAGTGAGGAAGCTATGTTTTTTGGAAGTTCACAATGGAGGTAATAGGCTAAAAAACATGCTTCCTAAACTTTTGCAGCCTCAGCCTAATGGGATCATGGTTACAAGGCTCTCCATGTTCTGTGCTTTTTTCTCTTTCTCTAAATGAGTACAGGAGAAAAAGTTTGTGACAGAAAAAGACCACATTGTTAATAGCATTGGCTTTTAAGGACATTTTCTGCTGGTGGGCTGTTCACTGCTCCTGTGGACCACCTTTTGTGTTCTGCCAATGAATTCAGCTGGAAATGTTGAAGAAGCTAAACTGAAGCAGGTGACACCAATAAGTTTGTCCAGAGATCAGGAGATCAGAATTTCCTTCCTTTCTCATATTGGAGAGAAAAAGAGCATGATATTTCTGATAGTATTTGTAAGCAGTCTACTTTGGAAAAGAAAGAATTTCCCTGAGATTTGTTCTTTCAGGGTATTGCCCAATTCTCTTCTGGCCAACATTAACCCTGTTGCACCAAACTCAATATTTACAACACCACATGACTCTCTGATGTAATGCTTTACATCACTATCACTCACTTCAATGTTCTTGATCAAAGTCATAGTAAAGGAAATTGACTAAACCATGAAGACCAGACAGAATGCATATAGAGCTGAATGAAAAGGTACCACTATGGATGCACCTGACTGAGTCGTTCCCTTTCCTGTGCATGAAAATCCACAGGTTTCCAGCCCAGTAGTGTTATCTGTCTAAATTCCTGGCACACATGCTTTCACAAAGAAATGGAAAACACAGAAAGGATTCTCTTATATTACAGACACAGTTCAAGGGATGGGGAACTTAGAACCCTCTTCCCAGTCTTAGAGGTGTATCGACAAAGCTGATTTCCACAGACATGGATTTGTACCAAAATATATTATTACAGGCAATTAGTTAACTATTTCAGACATCATTCATGTCTTTTCATTCTTCTCTTTCCTTCGCAAAGATAACTCTTCAATAACTATTTTCTGCTTCTAGCACGGAAATCCATTCCCAGGGAATTAAGGGAAACAAATTACTGTCTATTATGATGTTGCAACTCCTAACCACAGAGTTCAGCATTAAGAAGTAAAGAACAATTATTGGAACATTAGGGCTTAACTAAACAATTCAGTATTTGGCATACTCTGAACCAACAAGGAAACAGACAGTCATGCATATGTGTGCTCACACTTGTTAGCTAAAAAAATGTAATTGGAACAGTGTTTTAGGACTTTGAATTTTACTAATATTATACAGATTTTTAGCACAGGTGCTGTGATACTGAAATGAAGCACTTCAAAAGCATTTTGGGTTTTTTTTTTTTTGGTCATTTGCTGTTGTTAAAGCACATGGTAGTATAGAGTTAATCTTTTGCAAGGGTCTTCACAAGGGTTCTTGAGATTTTTTGACAAACCAGATCTTTATCAGTTGCTGTGAAAACCATGCGTATTGAAAAACAGGAGTGCTGACCCAGAGACAACCTGGTATCTCCACATTGAACACAGCAGCTGAAAGCCTAAAATATTGAAGTTATACAACCCATTTGCAATATTTGGAGGTCAGCCTGCACTTTTAGTCACCCCAGAATATGCCAAGCTCCAGAAATTAATTCAAGTTTTCTCAAGAAAAGGGACAAGCTTTTGCTCGAATGAAAAGTTTGGTGCCTCTTAAAAAGCTGGAATGTTTGTTGTTTTGGATATGAGAGGTCAGGGCTTCCAGAAAATAAATCAATTTGGAAACCATAGACATTAAGACTACACAAAGCTTGGAGCTGTCAAAATAGGAGAGCAATTAATCTACAAGATGCGACATTCTCATATTGAAAGAAGATGTAATTGTGTAAAATACAACAGATAAAAATCTCATCCCCCTTACTGTACTTTTCATATGGTATCAAATTTCCCATCTTTTTAAAATTTAACCATCCATATGGTTAGTACAGGCTAGAGATCATTAACCAGCAGCCACTGTGTTTCAGATCTGAAGAGCAGATGACACTTCTCAGAGGGAGTCACTGGCCCTGCAGCATTGTCACCCTCTTGGGAGACACAATCCTCTTTCTGCAGCCTGACTTCATGGCATGGAAGATATTTATAATACCCCCTGCCTTCTTATTATGCAAAACAGACCTTGAGGGCTGCCCAGCTCCTGCCTTCTCTGACATGTTGTCACAGACAGAGTGTCACCAAGTCACCACAAACTCGAGGCAGAACAAACACTACAGTCACACTCCATGCCAAAAATCTTTCCTATGTTGCCCATTCAGCAATGGCAAGAAACAAGGTTGAAATCTCACTCATGAGCTGGTCACAGACCAGGCATTCCTGGGCTGACCACAGCTCACCTTCCTCTGTGGAGAAGCTGTACTGCAGCAGCAGAGCCCTGGAGTCCTACCTGCAGCCTCAGCCTCACACCCTGACCTGGCACACCAGCTGCTCTTCTCTTCCTGACCAGGATCCTGCAGGGACAAACCAAGACAGTCTTTCTGGTTTGCCCCACCATATTCCCTTGTCCAAATTGAATACAAAAGTTACTGTAGTATTCCTTTTCTGACCTGTCAGGCATCATCCCAAGCTGAGTTAAACATAGCAGCCCAGCTCCACTGCCTACAAACATGATCCTCCTTTTAGGTTAGATGTCAAGAAGAAATTCTTCACTGTGGAGATGGTGAGGAACAGAAACAGGTTGCCCAGAGAAGCTGTGAATGCCCCATCCTTGGAAACATCTAAGATCAGTGTGGACAGGGCTCTGAGCAACCTGGTTGCTGAAGATGTCCAGCTGACTGCAGGGTTGTCAGACTAGATGACCATTACAATACCCCTTGCTACCCAAACTGTTCTATGATTTTATATAATCAGCAGTGCATTAAATCAACCAGCCTTAAGTAACACTGACACATCTCTCCCTACAATAAGACCAGACATTTTTGCTGTCTACAGCAGCGATTAGTTGATCAATTAAACTTCTCAAAACAGAATGTTTCCAATTAGAATAATTAAGAAAACAAACAAAATAACAAAATTATTCAATAAATAATAGCAAGCCATCACTGACATTGGTTTGCTGTCCCGACTTTGGTTGAAGACAGAGTATGCTATTTCTCCCACACTGTTTCCAGCAGAGATGTGGTTTACACTGGCAAAAGGGTTAGTTAAACCAATTCCCAGGATAGGCATAGCTCTCTGCATTATTTGCCATCACAACAATATTCCCAGGAAGCAAAGTTTTAAGCACAGATCACATGTTCTGCCAGTTTCATCACTAACCTAGGTGATACTGGAAGACAACCGGATTTACATGGCTTCAGCTAGCTGCAGACTCCTGAGTCCACCAGTTATTCCAAATCTGTTCCGACCTGCTTCAGTGCTCTCAAAGACCAAGGAGTTAATTCATTACAGCATTGTCTTTACCCAGGCCCCCCTTGCACACCATCACTGGTGGTCACTGGTTGGCTCTAAGTAGTCTAAGAGCAGGTGCTAAAAGCACTCCTGAGAGCCTAAGACTCTGATCATGGTTTGGGGTGAGCACAGCATAAAGCAGCCCATTTCTTTCCGGCCCTTCACAAAGCAGCAGCTGAGACATCTTAATTCACTATGAGGTCTCTTAGAGAAAAACCCATCACCAATTTTGGCTTGCCTCAAAATACCTCCCTGCAATTTGCAAATGAGAACTCGCAACTCAGTTGCCTGTACATTAAGGCTGAGCTGACACTTTGAGGATGTAATTTCACCAGTCTCTTCAAGGCATCTCCACAGATGAATCAGAGCATTAATAAAGCATTTTAGAAAGCCAACACACAGTTCGTTTGAAGTATTAGATAAGCAAACCTTACAGCAGTCCCTGACATTTGTCCCTAACATATTTGACTCATTGTCATCCACAACCTAGGATTTATGTTTCCCGGCATTCAAATGACTGTGCTTCCTTTAAATGGTACTTTTCTCTAAAGTGTTAGTTTTTCCTTCTTTTAGTTTATTTATGATAAGCTTACTATATTATGTCTCACCTCCTCCACTTTTTTTTTCATGTGGGGATCTCAAACTTCTTTTAGCATAATAAAATTCAGCATTTAAAAGCATCCCCCTTTTAAAGAGGATTCCAATACATTCAAAAGGTCTGAGATCTCCCACCGGCTCAGTTATTCTATGATTTTATTTATTTTTTGTCATAGTCATTTCCATGTCATCGGAGTGTGCACTCATGCACTAAGCACCATGACTAACATCTGTCACATATTGTTTGTTTTCTTCTCTTTCCCCAGGGGAAGAAGGAGGGGAGGGTCTGGCATTGGCGAAGTGGTTTTCATTTGTTTATTTGTTTGTTTAGCATGCATGTTGCTATGTGTTTACCACGGAAAACACAAGGTCAGAGTAATGGCTCATGGAATCGGAGTGGGAGGTGGAATGTGTATAGAGGTCCTCAGGAACCAGAGGAACCCCTCAGACTGACAGGTAAGCCCTTGCCTCATTCTTTATGCAACAGGCGCACAGATGGATATGGGTTTTGCTCCTAAACTTCATCTCAGGCTTGGGAAGGCTTTGAATGAGAACACACAGACCTTAAACCTGATTCAGAATTCAGCAGGAAACTGGAATATAGAGTGAGGTATGTCTGGCATGGCCGTGGTAATGCCTGGGTGGGAAGAGCACCATTGTGTTCTGAGGATGCCTGAACACCGATGGTTTCACACGCTGTTCAAGGCTAACCAGGATGAGAAAAGGAAAAGGTTCAAAAACTGAACATAAGACAGTATATGGCAATTGGAAATACTCTTTCACTAACACAAAGAAAGGAAAAAGGACTGTCTATTGCAAGCTGTTAATGGTGATTTTGTCTGTCTAACATCCTGATCACTTACTGGCTCAAGGAGAGCTTCAGGAAGTTGTTTTTGCTAATCTCTTATGAGATTATGACTATCTGAGACTTCCTTTTCTAATAAAATATTGGGTTTAGGTCCTTGAACACTTGCAAAACTTCATCCCTGGGGGCCAAAATTTCCCATAGCTATGATAAATATTTTGGCAAAATTTCACTCGTGAAACATAGGATATGTTTTGCCCTTGCTAAAAAGATGGGCAGCTCTTCCGTGAAAAAGCCCTGGAACTGTAAAGGGACTGCTGAGGATATTGCTAGATGTTATTCAAGAGAGATTTGCTTGTTTCTGTGAAAACACATGGATATTTGAGAAATTGTAAGCCACTGAAGAATGTCAATTCACATAAACCCAGTAGTTACGATAAGATTTCTTACTTGGCCTTGCAGTCGTGTTCTACCAGAACATGCATTCATCATTGCCAAAAGTCAGGAACATAAGGCTCCTCCCAGCTTCTTTAGGCAAAGAAAAAGGAGCAAGGTTCTTTTGTGCACAGAAGTGTCTTCTTCCATCCTCTTCTCTGGAAAAATGGATGAAGACTCCAATTCAAATGCCCAAGCAACGTTTAAAGGTGCTAAAACATAAAAAAACCCTAAAGAATTATTGGGTTTTTTACATGGAGGCAAGGAGAGAGAGGATGAGAGACCTGGGTGAAACTCAGAAAAGCATGACATGCTTCCAAATGACTAACACAGCATCTAGCTTTATGAGAAAAGCCATTCTTAATAGATCTTCATTATCAGGCAATTTTTATATGCTTTTTGCCTAAACTTATAAAAATTCTGGAAAGATTTTTGAATTATGATTTTATGGTTGCTTTCAAATTTTTGGTGAAAATGTTGAACATGACTGAATTCACATCATACCACACTGAGACCTTGCATAAATAAAGGTCTTTGATCACGTGACAGATCTACATATTCCAGGAGATGGTCATTTGTCAATTGTTAATCAATTTACTGTATGCTTGATTAATACTCAACAGGACTTTTAAAAATTGAAATATTACAACACATTCAATAGCTCTGCATCCACATCAAAAGAAAATTAGAGGTTCCATGGGAAAAATCTTAATTCCGGCTTTTTCTCTTATTTCTTCATCATTTCCAATTCTTCATTGTTATTATTATTATTATAGTTTGCCAGGCTGTATTAAGCAACAATAGGGAAGTTATGATCTTTCATTTCCTTTCAATAGAGAGAGAATCTCTTAAAATCCTGTCTCTGCCTTTTTCTTTTGTCGGTTTCTCAATAAGCACGGAAGAAAAAAAAATAGATTTTTATCACTCTTTTAAGATTATGACTCTGACAAGTGCATGTTATTGTCAGTCTTGACCTTGGTAGACAGGCTGTGAAATGTTTGTTAAGTTTAACTTATAGCTGACAAAAGAAATCCCTGGTTTTTACTGCTACAAACCCATAATGAAACATTTTCTTGTTCTGCCATGCATGTTAACTGTCTGACTTGAAAAACCCTGAAAAGTGTTTTGGGAATAGCATGGGCTAAAATACTCCTTAAATACCCTCAATCAACCTTATGAATACTTTGAATTAAGAAAAGCAAGGAAAATGCAGGTTTTCTCATTTACCCTGAGAAATTTTCACTTCTTTTTCTGTAGACTATCTTCAGATAGAACACCAAAAATATTTTGAAGACTAAAGAGATGAAGAAAAAGGAAGTGTCATTTGAAAAGAAAGTGTGTCTTGGGATTCAGGAAGGGCCAGGTAAGCTACAGAAAGACAGGAGAGGTGAAGGAGCTGCTGGAACCCCTGATGAACAGCAAGTGGAGAGATATAAAATAAGGAGTGGGCAGTCAGGAGGTCAGAAGGAAATTCAAGAACAGCCTGTTGTAGTTCTGGGGCTTGGTTTAGAGACCTCCAAGAACTTAGAACAGGGCTGATGAGACCCCAACTGCTGGACCTTCTCTACTCCTCCAACTTAACAAATACAGCAGTGGCAGGAATGATAGCACATGACAGACAGAGTGATTAAAGGTGTGAATTCAGTAGAGGTAAAAATAAAAATAATTCAAATCCAAGGACAGATGATGCTGCTGAATAAGCAGACGTGATTATAAATGGACTTGGTTAGGCACATTCTTGGTAGCACCTGAAATGCTTCAATTGTTCCTAAGGCAGTATCAAAATTGTGCTTTACTGTTTAGCTGAAGTTCTCATTTCTAAACCTGTAACAGGGATATACAACCTGGTAAGAGCCACATTGCATGGACCCAAGAAATAGCACATTGTTTAGCCATACTGAGTTTATTTTTGGTTCCTACTCACTCGCTGTTTACAAAAATTTGGGTTCTATCATCACTCCAGAGTGATTTTCAGAAGAATCATTGTAGGAATTACTTGTAAAATAAACATTTATCTGCTTAATGACCTGTTCCAGCAGTCAATATCCAGTTACATGAAATGCCTAAAGAAAATGAAGTACAGGCATTCCAAGGTTCACTTTCACAGCCTAGGCTATGGTGTGAACTACTTGTGCCCTTTGGGCAATAATCCTCTGGATTTCCATTCCAAGATGTATCACAGGCTATCAAATCACACTGACTTGATTATTCAAAAAATATCGTTCAAAAATGAGAAGATATTTCTGGCATTTCCCTGAGTTATTTCCACCCTTAAAAATTCCTGATATGACTGAAACCACATTTAAACTACATGGCATATATTTTAAAATTATAAAATTAATTACTGAGTGTGTTTTCTGTGGAAATTTTGGAATATTCTTATTTATCATGTTATTTTACCTGCATAACACAGAGCAAAAGGGTGCTAGTCTTTATTACAAATTTGTCCCGAAAAAAAGTGTGGGTACAGAAATGTTTTCAGAAAAACAAATTTTCTCAGTTCTAGAGATTTAGAAAGAGATAATTATTACTATTTTTTATTATAATAATAATTAGAGAAGATTTAAGTACAGTTTTCTGATTTCTCAGCTTTTAACAAAAGTTACGGAGTGAAAGATTTTTTACTTTGAGAAAAACATTTTAAGTATTCCCAAGTTTTGGAGGCAAAACGTATAATGCATTATCTGAAATACCATCTCCAAGAGCAATGAGAGGTTATTGACCTGACCAGAAATAATAATCATAACTTGTACAACTGGAAATAGGAATTACAGATGTAATACTTCCTTATAAGAAGGTGAAAAAAATGGGAAGCTTTCCACCATGTTGGTGTTACCATGGCTACTTGCTGGGATGCTGTATATTGTCTTAGATAAGAAACATGAATATAGAAGGTGAATATCAGATCCATGTTTTGTGCATTTCTACACTAATTTCATACTTTTCAAAAGTCATTTTAAGTAAGAATTTTCAAAGCTGAACAATTGCCAAACATTGGTGAAACATGAATAAAACTGGAACCAGTGGAGTCACTAAGGTTTCTTGCATCAGAAATACAGGGGTTTGAAAGAGTAGCTGCAATAGAAGGGATCTTGTTAAACTTGATTCGATGGGAAATGCTGCCGAGGACCCAGTTGTATGCTCCATCTTGCTTTAATTGTAGGTCACGCTTTTGAAAAGACACAATTAGTCAGCAAACCAAATTGTTCTTATTGGCACACTTAACAGTCACGTTTTCCTTTTAGTACAGTAACTACTTGAAAGAGACCATAGAGACATAGGGCATCTGCAACAAATATTCTTTTAAAATATTTATGATTTGTGCATTCAGAACTCAGGGTGATATTTTAGTTGCATGCAAAGTGATGATTTTAGAATTATTACGGTGACAGCAGTATGCTAACATAGTCATGTTTGTATTGTTTCTTACTCCAAAGCAATCTAGCCTTTATTTCACCATCTGCTTAGAAAGCACAGGCTAAAAATATATTGAACATTTTGTCTCTCCTCTGATCATCTTATAAACTGCTTCTATACAAACAGCCACACCTATACACATGCTTCTCAGTTATCAATGTCATGATTAAATGTCATGGTAGTGTAAAACACATCTCATGGCAAACACCAGAAATACTGTTGGTTTCTTTTGCTTATACTCACATAACCCACTCTTGATCTGCTTGTTTTATTCAGAATGGGAGTAGTCTTATTCATTCCCAAGTTGGACCTCAGTGTGTAAACTCTTGAAGATCCATGGTAATTAAAAATGGTAAGAAATACTGATAAGAAAATTGTAAATAAATGTGTATACTCTGCATCGGTCCTATTGGCATCATATGAAAGAAATTACACTGCAGAGAGAATGACTGAGAAGCTGGAAAGCTTGTTCATACAAAAGGAATAACCTCATCCTTCCCCTTCTTATACTGAATAGAACAAAAGATACAAAAATACATTAAAATAGTAACCCTTACTTTCAGGGGATGTAATCAGATATGTATCTGACTGGAAAAAGCTCTTCTGTTACACAGCTGAAACTGCATTTAATTCCAGCAATACTGAAAAACTGTGTAAAGTGCAATCAGTTGAAAGACATACATTCATAAAACCTAAACCCCTTCTTTTTCCAACAAGAGTGGGGCATTACACAGAATTAAATTACAAGCATTTGTTTGACTAAATGAAAATTTCTTTGTATTCTAGGGATTATCACAATCTTTTTCAAACTCATTTGGCACTACTAATATCCTGTGGAAATAATTTTGTGGTTTTAAGAGTCAGTATGCTCATGAGTCCAAGCTGAATAGGACTAAGAAGGTTACTATTACAATACAGAATTTTGCAGAAAAGAAAAATAAAATGTTTGTAAAATTATCATGTTAAATCTTCACCTTACAAAGAAGACCAGAGACTTTCTCCTAAAATTATAAACACTTGGTTTGGTGTGCTGATAACTTTATTAAAATCTGTAATTGTATTGCAATTATCAGCAATATAAACTCCAATATTGGATAAAATACTTCTTTCTAACTGTATCATCTGTTGCATATATCTCAAAATTCCAAGCCAGACATCCTAAAACAATGATCTATATTTTATTTTAAATTCAAAGTTTATCCTTTTTTAACGTGTCTTACGTAATATCATCAAGCTTTTACTTTGCAAACATAACTGCTTAAAATCCATTTATTTCTTGATTAAGACATCCTTTCAAAGGTAAAGAGTCAGGCCTATGAGTTTTGGATTTAAAATGCAGTTGTCAAAGACAGACAATAAATAGAGTTTGAGAACTTTAAGTGTCAATTTTAATTCCATTTGAAATGTGCACAGAAATGTTATACTTTTCACAGAAATTTCTGGCCCAAAAGACATGATTTAAAGACTATCTTCTTCTGAGTTACTGACTCTGCGCATATTCTCTTATGAATACCAGCGAAACAGTCAGCTATGCCAAAAAAATTAATCTGAGTGATGTTTTGCCTTCTTCCACACTATTACCCCAGTAATATATTGATCCACCAAACTTACAAAAATCACAATCAAAACTGGGTTGTGATTATCCAAACTTCTGTAACACCACCAATTAAGATACCATGGGACCATCACAGAGCTTGAAATTCTGTGGAAACGCAAAATGCTACTGACTCGGGGTGGTGGTGAGACCAAGCTGTGGCTGCACGTAATGGCAAGAAATTTCTTTTTAATCCTTTCCAAACTGAATCCTGGATATCAAATGGGTCTGGGTATGTGTATGTACATATTTGAATAAAGCATCAATATGCCCTGAACCAGTGAAGACAACACCACTTTGATCATGTTTTTCCCTTTATATTCAGTTGCACTAGGGTAGTTGCATGTTTCTGTCAGCTCAAGGCTGGGTTCAGGCTGCTTCTCCTGCATGGAAAAATCTGTCCCGTTACAAATGGAGCACTCTTGCTCTAGGTACTGCTTCATGCACGTTTCAGCATGCCTCTTCAAGGAACTGAAATGTCTTTTCTGAACCCTTTTTCAAGGGGATTTATGTCATCAGTTAATGACAAATAGTCCCCTCTCACACCAGCAAAACACCAGTTTTGCTGCTAGACTAATGGAAGTGACATCACGTTATGTGCCTAATGATCTGGAAATACATTCACTTTGTACACCAATTACAATGCAAACATTAAACAGCCATCCAGACCCATATTTTTAGACAGGTATTTATCAAAATGAATCTTAAGCAGAGATTAAACATTATTTATTTCAGCCTTATTAGATACTGTCTGTTTTCTTATTTCTGTTGTTTCTTAGCTCCTAGACAAAACAATACGACCTCTAAGTTATCGGGCAAATGAGTAAGTGGTAAGTGGATTTAAAAATAATAGGAAGTACCTGGAGAAAGGGAAAACACTCAGACATTACTTAATGGAACTAAAAGCCATGTAATCTACTTGAACCAAAGCTTACAACTCAGATGGCTTTTTAAAAAATGAAAACAGAAGAGAAAAACTAAAACATTGTTCTGGGGCAGTTATGACACCCCTATTGAAGCAAAAAAAAGTCAGCATGTCAGGGAATAAACAGACTGATTCAGTTACTTGTCATGGCACACAGAACATGCTGATCAAAGCCCCTGAAGTTATTGGAAGAAGTTTTCCAGGTGTGATTCTCATCAGCTATTGCTCAAGCTGGGAATCAGTTAACAGTGTGCTGAAATACTCTTCTCCATCTCATCAAATATTTACCTTCCTGAAGTTCGCTTGCCCTCACCATCTGTGCTTATGTAAGCAGACAATGATTGCTCAGCTATCCCAGTGTGAGGGTTTCCACTACTCCTATTTCCTAGTTTAGATAAACAGATTTTTCATCCTCACTGTCACACATTCAGCAGTACTAATTCCACATGGGTTATGCCAGCTTTAAGAGCCAGAACTGTCTGTCTCTATCCATATGCCTCAAAGCAGTCCTTCCTATATTAACTTAGTGTTAATGGGTTTGTTTCAGTGGCAAGCGACACAATAGGGCCCCAATTTGGGGACTGAATCTGGTGTTCTAGTTGCATGCATCCAGCAACATCAGGTTGGTTTACTGCTGTAGATATGTGGGAATTGTTTCAGAGAACAGCCACTGCTTTAGACCATCTTGGCTTCTTTAGCAGAGTAAGTTGGCACTGCAGTAAGTAAGCAACCATCAAGTTCAGAGAGGTTTCCATGTTTGTCACATCATAATCATTGCACAGACATACATAATTTGGACTCGGGGACATTGAAGCAGAAGTTTCTACATTAAAAGGGCTGTACAGAAAAAAAATTTGGAACACTCCTGTCCGATGATGCCTTAGGATTTTTGCTTTTATATTTTTCATATATTTGTAATTCTGCAATTCTTTAGTGTTTAACTCTAAACTCCATAGAGAGTGTTAACTACTGTTCTCCCATTTTGGTCAGACAAAACAATTCCTCACTAGGCCTGGAAATCAAGGACACCTTAGTCCTTGACTGTCTCAGGCCCCAAGAAATGTAAACAGAAGTGAGTTGTGGGGGAGCAAATTTGGGGTAAATGACTTCATTACCTGAAGCTGTAACTGGAAGATTAACCCCTGATATGCAAATAGACCAAACTTATAAAAGTATGAAAACCAGTGACCCATCGTCCATTTTTGAGTGTAGCCCCTGGGTGGGCTTCATCTGCCCTAAATGTACCTGAAGGCCCTTCAATAAATATAACCATTTTTTATTCTCTTAATTTTGTCTGGTTTTAGGTAGTCCCAAAAGGCAACACCATCACTTACCAAGTCTCAGACCTGAAACTACTACTGCAGTGGACGTATTGTACTAAAGTACCTGTATCAGGACCTGCTCAAGTGTCCCAGAGTCATAACTGAACCTGTCATGGAGCTAATGAAATGCCAGCAGAACTTATAAATAGGAATCCATAATAAAGTCCCCAAAATTTGCTTAGTCCCTCACCAGAAATCTAACTTCAGTCCGTGGCGGCATTGGTAATGCTGAATATTGTTTTTTTCAGTCCAAGTAAGGTGTCCATATAATTCACTTGCACTCTGTTCATACTGCAGAGCTTCCTAACACACTCAGTTTTGCAGGGCATCTCATTTCATGTCTCAAACTGCTTGTTTCATGTCATGCCAGATCAGATGAACAACAGAAACTGCCCAAGCAGATAGCTGTTTGTGCAAGACTGAGCTGGAACGGAGACCTTAAGGCTGGGATTCATCTCACTGATTTGAGATGTCTGCAACATAGATTATGACTTCTGAGATAGCTGTCCGCAGCTCCCAGGTGGGGTGAGTCAGCTGACCTATTTCTAGACATCTGCTTTAGGGTAGCATGACTTGAGCTCCAGGAGTGGTATCTGTCCCTCAGCTGAGTATAAAGGAAGTGCATGGTGACTAACCAAGTGGGAGATGTTGACATTATCAGATGTTTTCTCTGTCTTCTGAACTCAGCTCTTTCACTCCCATTTAATAAAACACATTAGGACAGGAACTAGCACATTATTTCTTTGCCCCCCCCTTTCTAAAAGAGGATACATCTACATTCAGTTACTCCTGAACATAGTCAGTTCTCCCAGGCTAAAACAGATCTCCAGAAAAGCAGCTAATCTCTTCTATTTGTCTACAGTATTCAGAATTATTTTTATTGAGCAATATCTTCCACCACTACCACAGGTTCATTGCTTTTGGTAATTTTCATCTCCTTTTCCAATTAAGAGGTTCACAACGTGATAGGTAAGGAAGCTATGAGTGCCATCCTCCTCCTGTCTCCAGTAAGGTAAGCTGTTCAGCCACACTGACTTTGAGGAAGACTACTTTTTCCCTAAAAAAGCTGCCTGTCATATTTACATTCTGTGTTTTAACCAGTGGGTCCTCCATTGACAGAATAACAGCCCAACTGATTGCCAATATTCTGCTGTTTAAGTATGTATCCAGCTAAAAGATACAAGAGGAATCTAGTTAATACACTGTTACTGATCTCACTAAAATTTCCCTGCGGTGTTAGAGATGATGGAATATTTTGGTTGAAAAAGGATGTAAAATTTTTAGATAAGGCCAAGTTGTATAGGTCCCTGAGCAACCTGGTCTAGCGAAAGATGTCTCTGCCCATGGCAGGGAGGATGGAAATGGATGATCTGTCAGGTCCCTTCCAATCTCAACATTCTATGATTCTGTGATTCTGTGGCCAAAGACAAACAGCCATGACAGCCTAATATTGACACTAATACAGTCCTAGCTCTTGCATTAATTCCTGTCTCTGGAATTTGCCAGTGACTGCTAACTATACATTATTCAACTCAGATAGGGATACTATAAAAAGCACACGTACAGAGACTCAGAAGAACACAGACTGTTCTGCTTAAGACTATGAACATACTGGCCTGGACAGGATGTGCTGAGACATCAAGTTCAGTTTCTTGGAAATTTAGGCAATAGCGTGACACAGCCACGTGATGGGGGCGGAACGGACCGAGCACTGCGTCGTCTCTGAGCATCCACGTAGGGCTCTCTGTAGAGGATTCTCAGGGGGGGCTCACAAGCCACCTTGCAGCCACCCAGACCCACCTGTGCGGTGGAAGCACTCTCTCACATTCACAGAGCCTTTGGATGCATGAACCGGAGATAAAGGAGGCAGAGGGGTCTTCTGTGTGGGGTTCCAAGGGGTTTATTCCTTGAAGCAGTCCAGGGGCAGAAGACACACACAGTGGGGAGTCTCAGGGTTATATAGGGTGTGGTACAATGGGCAGATCGAGCAACATAAACCAATCAGGTGAGGGCTGTGGGGCGGAGAGGGTACGGAGTGGCAATACAACAACCACTGGGGAAGGAGAGGGGAGGGACAGGAGAACCAGGGACTGATGGGGTTTTAAGGTACAAAGAACATTCTAGAAGGTATACATAAAAGGAGGACATACATGTAAAAAGGGTTATACATACACATGCTGCAGTTTGCACACCGCAACAATAGTGACTTTTCAGCTGTACTGAAACATACTTGTTAGACTGTTTCAAGACTGAAAGGAAAACAAAGCTGAAAGCTCAGAGAATTCCTCAATTTCAGAAACAATCGCCACCTGCATTGATCACATTGGTCTAAATAAAATATGTAGCTCTTCATTTCCATAAGTCAATTGCTCAAAATACCTATTTCAGTAGATATAATACCCAGCTGTCGCACTCTATCCTAATCTTGATGTGATTTAATCTGTTCTTACAGATATTGGTATAAACAGACACAAAAAGACACAGCAAAATCCTGCCAAATCCCAGAAAAAAATTACTGGATCATACTCTGGTGTTGGCAAGATGAAATTTACTGTAGGTAATCACATGAGGGGATTTATGCTCCAGTTTCAATGGTTGTTACACTGTCTGTATTTCTTTATTTTAGGGAAGTACTTAACACCAGGTATAGGCTAACAGCTCATAAATCTAGAAAGAAAGTTGTGTTTCCTTCATGTAGAGTGGCAGTTTGGGTTGTTTTCAATAACTGCTTTATACTTGCTTTATATTATCACTGTTTTCCAAGAGTTTATAAGCAAAATCCATTTAAAAAAGTTGGGGTTTTTTTAAAGTAAAATACATGATGTAAAATGGTAGAAAAGGAAAAGAGGAAAGATACCTGACTTATGCCATTGAACTTCACATGCATTTTAAGGGAATTAATTGCATATGAAAGTTATTTATACTGATAAATATGAAAACATAGAGCATCTCAGCTACAGGTGAGAGAGACGTTACGGGCATGATCCTTCATACTGCTACTCATACAAGATCTTACTCAAGACCTTGTATTTTTCATACAAGTGAAAGGTGGAAAAACATAACACAGACATCACTTTTAGAGACGAAAACATAATCCAGATCTTTCGCCAATTAAACCTAAAATTCAGAGATTTGGTAAACAATTACAAGAATGCAAGCATAGCACTGTGGGAATTCTATTTCAGAGTTACATTGTCTTGTCTGAGTAAACATCTATAGGTAAATGTCTTTCTCACCATGCTACATTGACCTCTGATCTGCTTCCGTGGGTTGTCTGTGCTCTTTCACACTCATTAATTAAGAATGTGAAATTACAGTTCTTTGTGAAGCTAATGCTCTCCTGAAATGTACCTGATGAATATGCCAGGAAAAGGATGCCTAAATATTATTTTGTGAACACATCCATGTCTCAGACTTCCAATCTTAAGAGTCCTGGTACCACCTACAATAATTTGGAAAAGATCTGTTACAAGAAACATCTGTACTATACTTTGACGCTTGGAAGGAAGAGAAAAGTCACCACAACACAAGAATTACAATGTAAGAAGGAAGTTTCATAATTAGTCCTAACTTGTGGTTTAGATTTTAGATAATATGTTATTTTCAGTTGATAATTCAACAGCTAATTTTGTAGTGAAAGAAATACCAGAACATGCCAAAGTTCTAATCCATCTGACTGAAAACAGATACACCATTCTGGGCCCCTCCTGATATAAAATGAATCCTCCTTATACCAGTTATGAGTCATCAATAAGACTAGTTTTGGTCCAGATCTTTAGCTGGGTAATAGACCCCACAAACCTGAGATTTTTTAGAATGCATATGCAAGGATGGATTATTTGTTATTTAATCTAATTATTTAATTTGAATCAATTCCAGTCCAATACTGAGGACGAAATGTTATATTGTGGATTTTATATTATGTAAATTCAATCTCTGTTTCAATTAATATCAAACTTTTTTTTTTAAGCTTAATTCACAGTTATGATCCAGAACATTAGAGGACCTAATAGGGCACCACCTCCTACACATACATGCCCAGCCAGTTCTTAATAATTTACTCTTGGTTCATTTCTGGGAGTGGGAACAACTATTCAGTAAAGATGACCACTGAAAGGAGAAGACAAGAAATAACATGAAACAAGGAAGAAAACACAAGGGAAAAAACTAAAATCAAGAGAAAAGATCTGATAATTGTGCAAGAAAAATCATAGATCTGAGAAAGAAAAGAGGGATTGGTTAATCATTAGCAGCACAGTCTGAAGTTAAGCAAACTTTGTAGATACCAATATTTTGGGCACTACCCAGCTTCTCCTCTGTGCCACTCCTCATTCCTAGTGCAATCTCATCAAATATCATTCGAGATAAAGAGCAGCTCTGGAGTCAAGCATGAGAACATGATGAAAAGTCAAACAATGGTAAACACAGACTCATCTATTTTGCCAATATGACACACTTCAGTAATAACTAACTGAACTCACAGGCACTGAATATTTAATTTTCAGCTGGTAAACTAAGATAAAAAAGCTACTTGAGGGCCTTTTTCACTTGATAAATTTTCCCAAATGTTTTGAAATTTGGGATCATTTTCTCATGGTCTGACTTGGCCACGATTGTTCATAACAAGGGTAGCAGAGTCCTGTTCTCAAAGTCACAGTTACTGCAGGAGGTTACTAGAGGTCACATTTCACATTTATGTAGAGCTATCAGGTCTGAAGAACAGATGCTGTATTTCCAAACTGAAACAGATGCATTGTCACTCTCACTGCCACACACTGAAGGTCTGCAAACAGCTGTACTGGATCAAACTGGACAGCCTTCAGAAGTGGAGTTCTAGAGAATACATAGTAAAAAATTAAACACATTATGAATACCTTCCCATGCATTTATAAATACTGCTGCTAGTGCTCCTGACAACCTGACAGTTTCTTACTGAACATTCTGTTAAGGGCATTGATGGTCAGAAAAGTGTGTGTCAGCTTCAGATTAACCAAATATGATTATTCACAATTTTCAGCTTGTTACTTTTAGAGCATACACAAACTTCCTGTGTTTGTAAGTGTTTCCCTATCAGTTAAGGAATTGATTTATTTATGTATATGACTTTGTTCATATGAGGAAGAACACTTAATAGAGGATAGGAAGTATTATTCATTATGTTACTATTATGCCTTAAATACTCTGTCAAGTAAAGATAATATTCTCTTTGTTTTCCTGTGCATTCTTATTGCCTCAAAATTCAGCAGTCAACTCAATCTTATTGATGCATATAAGTTGCAGTAGATACCATATGCTTGCATTTGTTACGCTTACAGTGGTCCTGCTGAATGTAACAGAACTAAAATGATATAAAATTATCATCAGATTCTGGCAGGGCAGCCACCTAAAACCACCAAGTAATAAAACAGCTTATTTTTTCAGTGGGAAAACAATGGGACTGCCACAGTTCATTCTTTTCTCCTTACTATTGTTTTACCTTGAACCTCATAAATGTCTTTTCCAAACTTCCTCTCACAGCACAACTGTCCTGGTTAGCACAGGTGGCAGCAGGGTCTGCTTTTGACCTGCCCTGTTCCACATCATCTATGAGTCAGATTTACCCAGTGTGTCTTCTGGCAATGCATTAGCTTTCAATGGTGTTTGCTGGTGCATAGCAGGAGAGGGTGCCTGTGTAAGAATGGAAACCTCCAACCACTGCTCAACAACTAGCCAAGCCTAGACTTACAACCACATGAAGATCTGCGTAGAAAATGGTTACTTCTTAGGAGCATATTCTTTAAGAAAACCTGTGAGGAGTTCAGAAAACAGGACAAGACATAACCAAAACTGGACAATGAAGAAAAATTAATGGCACTGTGTTTTCCTTCTGCCCATGTGTCTTGGTTTGAAAGATGGGTGTCTGCTAAGGAAGGCAAGAATCTCCCTTGGAATGGAAAATGCAACACCCTTCCCCTCCGAATTACTATAATTTTGAAATTAAGGGGGTTTCAGGCAAATGTATGAGGAATAGGAATAAGAGTTCTTTACTAACATACAGATATATATATATGTATAACAAGGCAAACAAACACCAATAGCTGTGGCAGTGACACCAGACAGAAGCAGTAACCCAGGGCAGCCTCTCTCGGCTGTCAGGCCCTTTCCCCTTCGGTGCAGTGACGCTCACAGCCGGCAGGGGGCGCTGGCGGCTCCCGCTGAGCAGGGCGGGTGCGATGGTTCCCCCGCGCCTGCAGGGGGCGCTCCGGAGCGAGCTCGGGCACCACGCGGGAATGGCGGATGGAAAAGCTTCCCTCACAAACCCCCTGGGGCAGCTGATCCCGGTGCCCAGGCGGACCCTCGGGAACAGCAGGCTGGAACAGCAGGCTGGAACAGCAGGGACCAACACAAAATCCAGGGCAGTAGATGAGATCTATCAAACGCCGGCGTTGAAAGTGGGAGCCCCAGGACCTCTCTGCAGGCAGGGGGTGAGGTGCTACAGTGCACCGAAGGCTCGCAGCACTGGCAAAGGAATGGCGGGGGCAGGGCAGCCGTGCCCTGGCTCCCAGCGGGGCAGGGAAAGGTGGGCTTGGGATCGCGGGGGTTTTCCTGAGGCACCTGAGCAGGTGGTGAGAAAGTCCCTCTTTTAGTGAGGTAGGGTGTTAAACAGGGTCCCAGTGCAACTGCTGCTCCAGCGAGCAGAGCCCTCACTCACAGTAGAAGGAAGGAAGGAAGCAGAAGGTAGAACCCCGCAGTGGTGATGAATTCTCCCCACGGCGACCGCAGCCTCTCTGCCCTCCGAACGCCAACAGAACAAGAGCCCTAAGGGCTCCACCCAAACCCTTTTCCCCAGTCCAGACCTCGAGGCATCTCTGCCCTACAGGAGAAAACCCCAGGTAAAAGAGAGTAGCCAGCTGGACCCCTCCCCTGAGCTGTGGCCAGGTCTTTTGTCCCTCTTAAGTATCCAGTCCTTAGTGTCTCTTGGCAAGAGTATGGTGAAAATTCTTTAAGAGAAAAAGGAAAACAAAGAGCTCCTAAAACCCCAACACCATGTGATGCAAAAAGATCCCAAAAGGGTTAGCGCTGGAGGAGAGAAGGGAAGGAAACTCTACGCTCCATCTGCTCTAATAATTCCTTGACTGGGGAAGATAGCACTGATGATGATTAACATATTTGTCCCAAATGTTCCAAAATGCCTGTTTCAATCAAAAACTGACATTTCTCTTCATTCTGAAGCCAGTAGTCTGTACATTCTACACCAGCTTAGTCCATCAGAACAGTTTTGGAACTGATCCAAAATAAAGGAAGAAAACAGGAGTCTTTTTTTTCTTGTAAGTGGCTGCTAGGTGCTCAGCCCAGTATACTGTCACAGAATTACACAGTGGCAGAAGAAATGTGTTACACAATGAAATACAGGCTAATATTACCTTATTTGGAGGCAAGTTTGAGCAGTCCCATTAACCAGTCAATCTAGAAGTTCTCTTAAGATCTTTAAAGTGCTGAGGTGTCCCCATTCTTCTTTAGTCAGCTATAAACTGCTGTGCTCTCAGTCCATGCTTGACACATTGCCTCTGGCTGTGCAGTAAGACCAGCAACTTGTCATTAATGGACATATTATTTAGGAAATTAGTGGATATTCTTAAGATGAAAGAAAAAACATATCTCATTCTTGTAATGTTTTCATAGACGAATGTGTCTTTGAGGCTTGGAACTGAGCTAATTCTCTTTTATATATATATACCTGGTAAAATGCAAAGAATTTGGAACCAGAAAGTGCTGGAGGGCTTTGGAAGGAAGGAGGCTATGTCAACTGAGTGTGCTCACAGCCAGCTCCTCCAATGCCTACACGCTCCCATCTTGTTCAGGGAGAAGCTGCAGAAGGATAAAGAACTCATGTTAATGCAGGTTTGGACTTTGATGTCACTGGAGAATTAATAGCTGTATGATTTCTTTGGCTGTCCTTTCCATCACTATAAAAGTTAGCATGAATATCACAAGAAAAGCAAAATAGCCCAGTTCAGATCAAAGCCAAAATCATATAAAACTAGAATAAACCTGTGCCAGATGATCTTCATCTACTATAAACAGATTATGCTGTATTTACTCTGTTACTCTTTAGTCGTGGTGAATTTTCTCTGTATTTAAACTGATGAAAATGAAATAATGAACTACCCTTGATGTGAATTTTACAAGAAAAAATATCTCTTTCTTTCTGTAAAATATTATTCTTTTTTTTCTTTTTTTTTTTGTGGTCATCAGCTGAAACAGGCAAAGCTAATGGAAACCACAAGAATATAATTAAAAATTTATAAATGTTTATTGATATTAATTTGGAATATTCTAAAAGTAGTACTTTTTTCCTTTACTTCAGTATTGTGCACACCCATCACTGAAATTCCTGCTCTGTATGTACAGACAAAATAGCTGCACAGAAAGACACTGTTATGGCAAAATACCTTTTCCTTGTAAAAATGTATTTTTACACAATATAGAAAAATGGTGCTGATGTACTATTAGAACACGTGCATCAGGAATTGTGTAGTAGGACTGCAGTTTAAACAGTAAATGAGGCCACAGGTGACCTGATGTAATCTATCCTTTACAGGCAATTCTGTTCCCCTTGCTCCCTGAATGTGTTTTATGCAATCCAAGACAAGGGGCTTCCTACCTTTGATGATTGATGCTGGTATCACCTTATGACAGCTGGAATATCTTCATTCAGTTCTACAGTGAGCAGCGATTTCTACTGTGTTAGTTCTTCAAAGCTGAAGGAGGCTGTGATACAAACAGAATGACAGAGATTGCTGCCACCAAGGACATGTAACTTCTTGTTTTCTAACTTGTGATGGCACGAGAATGGAATATACACATTGTGTAAATACAGTAGCAGGCGTGTTTAAATTTTCTTGGGTTTGGGAATGAATAAAAATAATACAAGAAGAGTTTTCTTGGAGTAACAGGAAAATGTTGCTTGTTACAGAAGAATGTTCTTGCACCATGGAGTGATTTCCTGGGAGATGCAGAGCATTCACAGCCACAAGGCTATGGGCAGTACTGGTGTAGTTTGTTTCCAGCTGTATGTGACTAGGGGTGGCATTGCTGGCTGTCTGAGCAGTTTGAAGGACTAGAAGCAAATGGATGTTTGATTCATCACGTTGAATCCATGCAGAATATCATTTTAAAGGCTTTTAAGTGGCATTTGCAGGTTTTTGGTTGGTGGAATTATGTTGTAATGGAGCCTTGTTTAAGCTCCAAACTTAGAAAATTTAAGTCTAAGTGGAGGTTACCCACCTGAATGAAAGCCTTCCATTAGGAGACTGAGCTCTTTATTTCCATGGTAAGGACTGTTTTGTGGTGAACACTGAAGACGCTATCACTTTTTTTGGCTATATGAAAAAGTTAGGCAATTCAGTGTGCTTACAGGGAGCAGCCCAGAGATGCCCTCTAGGAAATAGCAGATGATATGCATCACTGACTTGGGATTTGATGTGCTGAGTTCTGAGGAGGAAGAGAACAGCTCTTCTGCAGAGTGTGCTTGGGGTTAGAGAGAGGCAGATGTAGGTTTAGATCTCTTCTACTCAAATGGTTTTGGATAAGGTGCTGCCATATCAACACTACTTTTGTTAACTGAGCCTATAGATATGCATATGTCAAAAAAACAAAAAAAAAGTCTACCAAGAGAATATAGAGGAAAATAGCCCAGAAGCAAGTCTTTCAGATATTAAAGAAAAAAAAAAACTAGGTTTACAATAAAGTGAGTTTAGGGAATCTTGTATTTTAAACATTTAAAAAGTAATCTATGAAACATGTAATAATCCGTTTATTAGTTCAATTAACATTCTTGGTATTGAGCTAAGGAATATGTTGAAACCTGTAGATACTCTGGCTGTAAGATGAGCTCTAAAACCACTGACCCAGGATAATAATAAAATACAAAGATACCTTAACTAAGTGTTCTGTTTGCAATAGTGCATTCTCTGCGGATATTTTATTAAAATAATTACGTCTGGCTGTTACCAAAAAAAAAAATCAGACTACATGGAGGTGAAAACATTACTCTGCCAACTTGAAGAGTGTGTTCACACTGAAAATATGGAACATCTGATATTTATGTTTGTATACAAGATAATGAGTTCTGGAGCCAGATGGTCTGATTTTGCTCAGGGTGTTGGGCTTCTGGGAGGTATACATATTGATTTAATAAAAGCCAGAAAGAAAAAATTAACATTCCAAAATCTTCAGCAATATATTTTCTACTAAGTAAAAGCTGAACTAGGAGATAAGTCTCAGAGAGAATTTTTTGTGTAAAGAACTTTTGCTTTTTGGAATGAGACTAAATGAAATCTCTGTTATGAGCAGATTTTCATTAATCACAAGTATATGCAGACAGAAAAGTAATCAGCTGAGGCTATGGATTTAAAAATGATGAGGAATGAGGAAAGAGAAATTTCAGTTCTAACACGTGCCAAATTTTCCCCCTCCAGTCAGCCAAGCCCAGTTTTTTCATCTCGTGACACACTAGAATTATAACTCTATATGTGTCCTCATAATGACAGTACATTTTTTCATGTAACGTCAACTATCAGAACTAAATTGTACAAGAAAAGAAATTTACACCAGAATGGCAATCAAATTGTCAGGGAGGAAAAAAAAAAAAAGGCATTTTTGAAAAATCATAACACTAGATTTTTAATGTTTTCCCACTCCAAGCATATATAATTCCTATACAAACTGCACTTCCAAAACCCTCTAAAATAAGGTTTTGTTTTAATGATTCACATCTGTAAATATATATTTCTGATCTGAAGTGTAAATTGTTTAAAATAGCAAACTTTGACTTTTTCTTTGGACAGTTATACTTTCTTGAAAAGTCAGAGAAGAGATTTTGTTCTCAGATGAAGCAACAACTCTTGACCTGCTGTGACAACGATGCATTTTCCATGTGCATTAGTATCTTCTTCCCTGAAAACTATCATTTCAACTTCTAGAGTGTTTTTTCTCCACAGGGATAAGGCAACTTTGATCATAAAGAAGTTGCAAAGCTGTGTAAATTCACATGACTTGATATTCCAGTTATTTGGTATCAACTGCTTCCCTTTTTATTTTGGTTAGGTTTCTTTATTGTGTCAATGTGAAGTAGTTTTTGCCAACATGGGAAGTCTTTTTCAAGGACTTTATTTCCTTGTGACTTTTAGCAGTTATTGGAACAGAATAAACATTGTTGTACACACTGTGGTCATGTCAGTATTTCTTGGATGCATTTTTCAACAGGGGATGATATCTAAGACCATTTCTAGTCATAATAAACTGAAGAAGTATAGGATTAAAGCTGACCATCTCAGACACACTGTACTCAAGACCATAATCCTGACTTTGTAAAACTTCCCTTCCTTGTAAGAAACATATTGAGGGTACCTACCAGAAGCCACATTTTTGTGCACTTCCATGTGAAGCTGATTCGAGAAAAGATGGGAGACTTGGTTGCTGCACTATTCCTCACTCACAAAATTGTTCTGGTTTTCTATTTTTTCAGGCAAGGTTCAGCTCTTCAAATTTACTGTCTGCTCTTCCATCTTATTCCAGGTTTTACCCCAGCATTGCATGTTGCATTGACTTCTAGAAATGGAAAGGATATTTCTGTTCCTTCACTTGGTTCTGCAGAAGGGTAAAACTCCATTGTTAAGCTCTTCATTAACAACACCATCTTTCAATGAGACTTTCAGAGAAGTATGATTTTAAGGTTTTACCTTGAAAGGTAACAAGCATTTTTTTTTTTTTTTCAAATATAAGGGAAACACATTTCCAGAGATATTTTATTGTGCTATGTTAGAACTTCCACAAATCATGGTATGTGATAGTGTGGTATTAGTCTAAACTGAATTATGTTTCAGAATTATTATTAAAATGGCCTGTATTTTGGCTACAAGCATAAAAATTCACCTTTTTCTCTACTAAAGTTGAATTTTTATTATTCCCAGTTTCCACACTAGTTCAAAAAATTAGTTTTATATCTGTGCTGAACAACTACACTGTAGAGATGATATGGTTGAGGAATTCCTACTTGTTTTAGAGTCAGCAGACAAGCTCCACTTCCTTTCATATTTAAACAAATAACTTTGAGGCCAGAATAATAATCTCTTTCACTCCTGGCTAGGTGAAAAGAGTGGGAAGGTTTGTTTATTCCAAAGGTGTTCAGATGTCATGAAATTCAGTTTACCGTGGAAACTCAAGTACTGACTTTGATACAGGATAATTGTTGTAAGTCTACAATTTTCAAAGACTTTTTTGTATGGATAAGAAATATATATTATTTCTGGCCGGGCCATTCTAGGGAATCCCTGTGATTCATAGTTGCCCATGGTCCCAAAACTCAGCTTTAGTGCTGATTTCATACATGTGGATGATAACAAAGGGAGTTTACCTTAGAGTTCTATTGGTTCTTTGCTGCCTTTTTTTGTCATAAGCAGAATTCACCAAATGATCGCTCACTTTCAGTTCTACTGTTCCTCTGTCTATTTGCAGAATTGTTATTAAAAATATATATTTCCAAAGGGAACAATTGGAAATCATAGTTAAGAAGAATTGAACAGTTGTCTTCAAAGTAAAGTTTGCATAACCTAGAAGAAAAATAGACACAGACTGGGGTCTCATACACAGATGCAAGAAGAAATTGTTGTTAAATTAATAAATGTGACTTTTATTTGCTTGAACTAAAACTGAAAAGGTGTGGTGGTCAAGACTATCACAGAGCAGTTAAAATTGCACTGCCATTTTCAGGTGTTGACAAGATTATCAGGGTTCTTTTCACAACTGTGTTGAGGATTTATATTATTTAAGAAAGTGAGCTTTTTTATCTCATTTCTCACAGTAAGAGAACAGTAAATTTTCGTCTAAAATAATAAAAAGAATTTACAGTAAAACTACAGAAATATAAAACGAATCTGAACTTTCTGGTCAACTGGCTAAGTCAGCACTTACCAGGTGTAAAAGATAGAAAAAGGTTAATTCACATCAGTGGAGAACGTTGATGGTTAATTCAATGTAAAACTTCTGTTCATATTGTTGCTAAAAAGTGAGTGATTTGGTCTACATGCTAGAGAAGGCTTCAAGAAGATACATAAGACCTTCTAAAAGAGTGGAAATTTTGAGTAAATGTTAAGATAACATGAACTATGTTTAATAAATAAATTTGGTTTATGCTGAGAGCTATTTCAGACCCTTGACACTGTTGCTGATGTGGAAAAATAGTATTTATGGCTACAGATAGATGCATCTTTTAGTCTGTGCAATTCTTTTCAATATGAGGGTGTCCCTGACCTACCTTATGATGTCAATACGCTATAAAGAATTGACAATGACAAGAGGAAGCTAAATGGCAACAAAGAAAAGAGAAATCAAGCCTACATAGATGGCCAGCAGTTTTTCACATCTCCTAGGTCAGTCAGGGGTGAACAAACACGTCCATGTGCAGTTGATACTGAAACTGTCTAGCTTATGTCTAAAAAAATCTGCTCAGTTTTTCTTTTTTTTGGATAAAGCCTAGGAGACCCATTCTGACCCCTGATCTGAAGTAAAGAGAATGCAGATAACGGCAAAATTCTAGAAGATTTTTGAGCATGGGCTTAGGTAATTTCAGATGCTGTTTCTAAGGATAAATTAAAAATTTTCATAAGTTTAGGGAAAGTCTTGAACACATGATTCACTAGTACCTTCAAGTAAAAACGAAAACCAACCAACAAATCAAATAAATAAAAACCCATCCAACCAAACTTCTCTACACAAATAACTTTTTAAAAATATTGCTGAGAATTTCTGAGATTGGTCTTTCAACCCGGAGGGCTCAAACAGTAAAATGCTTGGGTTAAGCTCTTACTAGGCACTGACTACCAGCTAGGAGACAAAATAGAAGCAGGAATGTCTGACACAGAAGCGGATCTTAAAGCTGGATGTAGATGTAGCTTTGGCAACTGTAACTTTTACTTGGAACTGGATTTCAAACATAGATTTGAATTAGATATTACTGTCCCATTTGGAAACACTTCCATGGAAATACAAGGAGACAGCTCTGTTCCCCCATCCAGGCTTATCTCATCTGGCCAGAGCAGTGAAATCAGGAAACAGGCAGGGATTTCTTAACTAGAAAGTAGGTCGTCAGCACTACCAGGAGAGAGGAAGACAGCCTGTAGACAGATGATTTGTTCTGTTGTTCACAGACTGTGAAGCTTCTGGAGGAAAAAGTGGAGGAGGTGCACTCTTCTTGCTTATTTTTGTTTTGGCTGAAGCTGAATAAAAATCTCTGTGAATAAACCTGAAATTCTGGGAGGACAGTGTTCTCTGCTGAACATGAGGCTCCTGCTGAGTTTATGTCTAGCTGAGTGGCCCTGACTCAGACAGAAGGACTTTTAAGACCTCCCCATCTACATTAAAAAGTCCTGGTACCTGCTAAGACAAGAAAAACCAAACATCCACCCCTGGCAGCTTACCAAGAGCCAGAGGGCTACATATAATAGCAAAACAGAAAGGATAATCCAGCTCTCCTTTTCCATTCAGAGTCTCTTCTCTGAAAAGACCGGGACTGTAATGCTGGGAAAAGGAGTGTGAGTCACCAAGAAGAAACTTGTGGCATTGCACGGCATCACAGGAGGCCCCTTCTAGAAATGGGCAGCACAACTTCTCAGCTGACAGTTCTTGCACTAAAGAAGGAAACAGAACATCATCAGACTTAAACTGCTGTTCTGATGGGAAAATTGGATAGTGAAACGATCTGTATCAGAAAAGTTATTCATTTTAGCTTTTATTTGCTAAAGTAATACTCCTAAATCTGATCAACCAGGGTGAGAAAATCACTGTGCTGTTCTTTGTTGATAAATTCTTCCAGGAAAATCACCGTTTTTATTTACACCAAGTTGTCCATCGTTTCATAATGTGATGAGGCAATGATCAGAACACTTCTAGTAACTTAATCTAAGAGCTAAACCTCACCATTTATCCTTATTTTCCTTTATTTTTACACTTCAATTGCAATTTGATAGGTAAAATTCTATTAAGTCTGTGTTTTATCCTGATTGTGCCAATCTTAAACTGGAAACTACTAACAAAAGGGAAAGGAATAATAACCCTTGCAAATGCATTATTTGGACATACATTATCATACACCAGAAAGCTCAGACACCTGGAGAGGAGACAACATAGCTTTTGTCAGTTAAAAAGATACATAAATAGTAAGGCAGAAGGTTTAAAACAAAGTTTATTTCAAGGATAAGAAGAGCATTAAAACATCTAGATAAAAATTTTCATGGTGTCTTTTACTGTTTTGAGCATCAATGAGGAGATAGGACAGCTAACATTCAGGTTATGGCATTGACCAGAGGTGCTACAAGACTGACATTTGGAGAGATATATGATCAGTCACTGTTTGTTCATGTTTGTTCAAAAGTATTTCTGTATGGGGTATGTCTGCTCTGTAATGGCAAATAGATTAGTACAGTGTGTGACATGGACGCATGAAAATATTGATGACCTTCACACCTAAATCTTGATCCCAGCTCTTTCTTTGTCTTCACATAGGGAGTTGAAACACAAAATCTAGATTGAAACTTGATTATTTGGATTTCAACCTAAGTGTAGTAGATTATTTAGATAAACAAAAACTCAGAAGTCAGAAATCAAATGCCTGATGGTGAAGAAAAACAATAAAACTGAGTGACAATTGAAGGCATACGTTTCAAAATTAAATGAAAGAAAAAGAAGGAAATAAAAAATACTGGACTCTCATGGGAAAACAAATCAGGAAATTGAAAGCAGAAATTAGAACTGAAACAAGGAATGCATAGCACTGGCAATTTTGGAGGAGTGATAATGCAGGAGAAATGTTCAAAAAGCTCAAAAGTCAAGTGCAGAACCCTGACTCAGAGGGATAAAAAGCACGTGAAGAATTCCTAGGGGAAAAAAGAAGTAGTAGTAGTAGTAGTAGTAGTAGTATCAGTTCAGTACACTGATCAGGAATTATGTGGAAAAGGCAGAACACCTTATATTTGCTCTGTGCATTTTTTGTGTCTTGTATGTTCAAAAAACAGCAGTGTAGAGGAAAGAAAATAAAGTCTTGTGCAGCTTATGGATTATTAAGGAAGATGCTGTATTCGGCATCATTTTTGCAGATCATTTTTTTAAAATTATGAGGACCTCCACTCAAGAATCCTAAAAGAGATAGACAAGTATATCACATTAATACTAGTTTTATATATATCTTAGAAAACTAGGGACAGGTTGACAGTTACCAGTCAATTATTGACAACAGCAGGGAAATGACCTAAATACTTATCACTCAATTAATCCAGGTGAAGTAGGAGATGAGTTAACAGGGCATGCAAGAGATAAAAGATGAAAGGATGGGAATATAATTAATACTTGTTAACATCATGTTATAGAAATTGGATCTTGTCAAATGAAACTACGTGTTTGGTGGAGGCATAACAGAGAGGCAACATGCTTGGAGTTACAATAAGCTGTTTGACTTGGTGCTGCATAACATTCTGGTTAAAAATAACACTGTGCAATATCCTTAACATGCCAAACAAGCAGTTTAAGAAAGCTGACTGATAGACATCAAAGTAGACACCACTGACAAGTAAATATGGAATGGGGATGTTTTTAGGTGTCTACAGGGACTGTGGCTCTCCAGTGATAATAAGAATTTTATTAATAACCTGGATGTATATAAAAATGCTTCTGCCAACAAAAGCATGTTTTCCTAAAGATGAGTGCATGGGTAATAGTGTTGAGCTACAACCCAGTAATGTTTTTCTCTACTTGCCAAGGTGAAAACCGCTGTGCCACTCTGAGACCACAAGCATAAGGACTCTTGGAATGACATTAACAGGATATTGGTCAGAAGAATTCATCCTGCAGCTCTGCAAGTTTGCTCTGCCACCAGGATATCACCCTGCAAACTATTCCTCACAGCAGCTGGGACACGTGTCAAGTCACATGTCTCCATTCCTGCAACTTGATGTTTTAGGACAGGAGAAGCTAATGTAAATAAAGCTGCTTTTCAGACTGTCATATGGGGGAAAAATACCCAGCAGTCCACTATCCCTCCTCACATCAGTCTGAGGAATTTCATATATCACTTCCATTAAAATTCCAGACTGTTTTGAAAATCCAGAGGTTCAACATACAAACAAATTATCTCAAAGGGTAACAAGTTACTGCACATTAGCTGTCTATATCCTTTGAGGTACAGTCTGAACTTTCAGATTTCCATCTGCAACTATCCTGTAATCAGGACAATCTTTAGTCCTGCAATTAAGCACTGTCAGACTGTAAGGGCACAGTATTGTTACCCTGAAACAACTGGAATTTTTTACAAGCATCCTCCTAAGATGGAAGATTGTGCCTTTTAGTTCTGGAAGAAAAAGGCATTATGGGAGGAAAAAAACAAGCCACATGTCTTGTTCTTAAGAGGTCAATAACAGTAAAGGTAAACATACTTTCTGTACTTCGCTCTCAGGTGTGTTTTTTGACTGACTGCCTCCTCTGGACAAGTCAGACTACATCCTCTCCCAGAGGCCATGCTTAGCTTTTGCTTTATAAACACAAGACTTTGGCATGAATCTTGGCTAACAATTCGTAAAACCAAACTTCCTAATTGCCAGGTGTTTTAAAAATGTGATAGTTCACATCAGCTAATGAGAATGATAGCTTTGTTTTATCAAGCATATCTAATTGCTGTGTGTGTCCTATAGTTTGTAGAAAACAGACCTATGTGTGGATCTCTTTTTACTTCAGTTGTTATTTACAAACTGAAATGCAATTTCAATAGCTGAAACTTGTATTTCTTTATTTCCTTCAAGTTAATTGCCACATCTTAGTCTGAATATAGATTAATTGTATTTTACAATACTAAGTGTTTATCCATTTGTTTTAACTTCTGTTCTGCGTCATTCAGACTAATGGGTGCTATGGCAGGATTGTACAGCTGCATCAGAAACTATTGCCTCAGGAGTCTGCTGCTCCTTTTAAATGAAATAAAGTTAGCAGGGAATAAAACTGAAAATGGAGGCGAAGTAAATCATGTCCTTCATGATAGGAAATGCTTGCCAGAACTCTTAGTCAGTGCCTAATTGTTTTCCTTTATACACAATGCCCTAAAACTTCAACAATCTTTAAAAATTAATTTCTACTAATCCCCCTAGCATTAAATAATAGATCTTTTAAATCCATTTTTAAAGAGCAAGTAGCACAGTACACTTCAATCAGCAAGTAGTCATATCAATTACAGCAAAGAAATTTCAAGTATTATAGATTTTACGTAATCTGTTTCCTCTCCAGGAAGAAGCTTGGATATAAAAATTGACTTAACTGTCTTTCAACAAGAAGAGAGAGAGAACAGTATTTGGAAGAGAGAGAAAATACCTCTTCTGTGCTCCACCACTCTGCCTTTCATACTGTAGTCTTAAGGCTTGTTAACTGGACATATTCATAAGTTTTAAAATAAAAATTTAACATTCAAGTCGTGGGGAAGCAAGGGAAAAGAAATATAATTTTTCCTGCCCCAAGTTACCTATCACTTTTATTGACTTTTCCAACTCTACAAGATAATTTCTATATAAGGTATTGTTTCTTTAGGGAATGTATCTTGCTATCATGCTGCGGAGCAAGTTGTAGTCATCACAGGGAAGAAATTCTCCTGGTAGCCACCTTGCTGCTATCACTTTTCATGGAACATATTAACATGATCAGTCTGCCCGGTTCTGCATGAAAGCAACTCCCATTGATAGCGTGATTCATCTGTGGTGTAACTCCCAATATTGCATCCACTTTATGATAATCACACTGTCTTATGGTAACATACGTGCTCATTGAAATGTACAGCAAAGCTTTGATCACAATAGTTCACCTACAGAATCAAGTTATCACCTCCTGGTTGCCAGCATTCGCTCCATGGGTGAGATTTTTCTAACCCTCACAAAGAAGATAGGCAAGGATGCTGGAGAAGCGTGAGTAATAAATATTGGAATGTAAGATTCATATTACTCATTGCAGCAGGCTCTGTGTGGGTTTGTGGTCACTGACTGTGTGTGAGCTAGTTGGAAAGGAAAACAGTTTTGAATTTTGGACAAGATCTTCTAGATATAGCAAGGACTTTACATGCAACAAAGTCCAGCACAGAATCCATATGGAGTGTAAGAGACTATTCTCTTATAATGATCAAGAGCGCTTTGTTGGGACTTGCATGGTTTTACACCATTGGAACACTAAAACACACTGTTACTGGCAAGGAAAGAGACTCCAGGCTGAAGAAAGTTTTCTCGCCCTTCTGGTGCTGTTCTCATTCACTTTTCTTCACAATTACTTGGTTTAAATAGTGTAAAACTAGTGCCTCTAATAATCATTAAGTTACAGAAGAGTGAGAAGGCACTGCTGAAGAGAAACATGTTAGATTAGTGCATGTGAGAGGAAAAAAGCTCAGCTGAGGGTAAAAAGGACTGATTTTAAAAACTTTTAAGTAAGTTTTATTATGTGCCTGAATTTCAAGTAATTACTGTAGTCTTCATGAGACTGAACATGTTATGGACAAGAAAGTAGAATTAATGCTTGATATTACAGTTCTTTTTTTCTGAAAGAACACAGTATTGCAGTTATAATCAAATGTAATGAATGATTCATTAACTTAATATGAAGTATAGGCATGGAAACTTGTTACTGAAGACAAAACTCAGAGACAAACTGAAGACAGATAAGCTGGAATTTGAAATTAAATGTAGCATGCTAATTGTCAGAGTAATTAAGGATTCTAATAGCTTCCTGGGGAGGTAAAAGATTTCACTTCATTGGAAGTTTCAAAACAAAATAAAGGACCTTAATTTTCAGAGTCCCAAGTTATTGATCATTATCAAATCAAAAGGGAAAAGAAAAAAAAAGACACCCGTACATCAGTGTCTCACAATATACACCTCCAAATATAGGAAAAGTTATTTAATAGAATAGCATGGAAAAGTAAAGTCAGAAACAACTAAGAGTCATTGAATCTTCCCCAAGAATCTTCTCAAAAATCTTTTCAACTTCATATCTTCAGACTATCAGATAACAGAAAAACAGATCAATGGCTGCAAAAACTTTATTTTTAACATAGAGATGTGAAGAAAAATCTAAAAAGTGTTTATTATTGGGGATTTTCGATATATCTGCAACTCATACAAATATTCAGGTGACTGTTAGCATATAACGAGTCCACATGTGGAGTGTTTGCATATCAGACCTATTAGTCACAAGCAGGGTCTCCCAGTGGTCAGTACTGGGATACACTGTCCAGCATCTCCATAAATGAGCTAGTTTGTTGATAACACCAAACTGGTTGGTGAGATGAACATGTTAGAAGGGAGAGCCATCTTACGTGGAGATATTTGGGCAGGCTGGAAGAGTGGGTGAGCTAGAATTTTATGAAGTTTAACAAAGATGTGTGCAAAATCCTCTTCCTGGGATGACATAAACAAAGACCCCAGACCAGCGTGGGGTCTGTGTGGCTGGGCAGCACTTTGCCGAAAGGGATCTGGGTTCCTGGTGGACAGAAGTTGATCAGGTGTCAGTGTAAAGGCAAATCAAACCCTGGGCTGCATCCACCTGAGCATTACTGTATGGCAGACAGAGTCTGGAGCAGGGCTGAACACACTTCAGTGGCCATGCTTTGATGAACATGAATTACTGGGAGCAACAGTCGATGGGTGCAATATATCAGCACCTGCTGTATGAGACAGATAACCTACTACTTCCTTTTGGCATTGCAGTGCAACAGGTCTTTCACACCTCTTAAGAGAAGACCAGTTCTAGTTCTCAGCATTCCCTACCTTTAACCATACATCTATTATGTCTATGTGGTGTGTTAAAACGCAGTTCCTCACTTAAGGAGGCAGCTAACAGATATATCCAGGAAACCATACAAAACTCAATCTACAGGGTCAACACTTGACCTTTTTTAAAAAAAATTATATTGGAATGCAAATTATTGAAGGCCTACAACATGGTTATTTAGGTTATTGTTCAGGGAACAGCTTCTGGCTGACTTGGACAAAATGACCAGAGGAACTTGATTAATACTTTTTTGCAATTTACAGGAAAATTCTTTTGACTTTTCACATCAGTTTCCTGCCTTGATCATTAGACAAGAGTCATTTAAACTGTTCACTAGTAGATGTTAACTAAAAAACTTGCTATCATCCCTGATTTTGTGCTGAAGAATTACATGGATGTGTATAGCAAATAGCAAGCTAAATCATGGCCAAGTCTTTGATTTTGTAAATTAATCATCCTGACTTATAAAGGCAGAACATATCACTAAGGAGCAAAAAAATGAAGAGCTATATCTTTATTATATAGTATATATAATACATAGTATATATAATATATATTACATAGTATATAGTTTATTATATAATATATCACTTTATTTTATAGTATATCACTTCCTTTTGAAATCTCCTATATTTGCAGTTAAAACCCAGTGGATGTACAAGTGCCTGGTATTCCAGGTTAGAGGAAAATAAACTCATTCATTTTCTGGCAAATGGATATATATATACTTTAAATGATATTCTTCCAGATGCAACACTCTAGAGAATCCATAACCTACCTCCACTGCTTGTTCCTCTCCTGCAAAAAACATAGAAAGAGGGGTGAATGTAGCAAAGCATTATTAAGCCATTTGTTGATGCAGTAGAGGCCCATCTGGTCATGCTGTGCAACTCCTCTTTAAGCAATGGCAGTTCCTGTTGTATTAGATCGTGTCAACAGGGTGTGTAGTGCTCTAGAAACATTTTATTAAAGGGTTGAGGACAGTGTGAAAATATATTGCAACATCTAAATTACTACACTATTTCCTCTTCTTTTATTGTGGTCTTGAAGCAATGTTTTCTTTAATAGATTAGCTGCTTAAGTGAAACATGTTAAAATGTTGTGGTGTCCCATCCTTAAGGGGAAGAGCGACCCGAGATTCATAGATGCTTGTGGTAGAAAGGAATGACAGAAGTCAGAGGATACACAGAAGCTTACAAAGTTTTATTGGTAAATTACACGCTGGGCACAGGCATTGGTATAAATCAATCCCTGATCTCCTTGTCTAAGCAGAGAGGTGGGTTTTGAACAAAAGGGTAGGGTGAAAGAGAAGAGAGACGGATTAAAGAGTGGAAGAGAGATGGATGGATTAAAGAGTTGGAGAGAGAAGAAAAGGAAGCAGAAAAAGAAAGAGAGACATCACCAATCCTGGCTCAAGAGCTGATCCAGCTGATGGGGTGTCCAGTGTCCTGGGGCCCATGTGCACCTGGGCTTGGTGGGAGTGCCTACTTACAGATAAGTTTTCCCCACCCTGGAGATGAGTTTCCTCTCTTTCTATGCAAATCAGTTCTCATGTGCGGTTCATTCTTTCAGACATTTCTGGAAATGAGTCGGAGGCTTTGGGGGTCTTGGGTGGTCTTGATGCCCCTACAGTCCATGCCCACTTCTTGGCCTTATTCCTGCTGTGCTGTGCTGTGTTGTGCTTATCTCCAGGAGCCAGAACATTACATTTGTCCCAAAAAAATGCTGCCCTACCTCCTGCAGAGGTCTACAGAGACCTATATGGTCTCTTCTCCTGCCATACCCTGTTCTTTTTTCACAGCATGTCCTTGCCAACAATCCTTGCCTGGCTCCACAGCCATCTGGCCATAGGTAACATACACATTTACCCCCTTATGTTCTAGGCTTCTGCTAACATTCCCAAAACATTTTTACTGCTGAATCTCCTTAGATAAAGAATCATTTGGTTCTGTCAGTTGACAAACTTTTGCTAAATTTATCTCTCTACTACTTTATCTGAGAAAGTATCAATTTTGTCACTTGAAAAGTTGAAATAGATTATGCTAAAGAAATCTCGTTAACAGGCTTTATCCTTTACATCTTAGGATAGCAATTACAGAGAGTCTTTCCTGTGTACCATACCATCAGTTTTTCCATTTGATAAGACTGTTGCACCTGGTGATTCCCAGTTATAGAGATGTACCCTTTCAGATAATTAACAAGTACCACAGCCAAAAAAGCTTCAGTCAGCATCTAAACATTCATCAAAAGAAACCTACTTGAAATAAAGCTCTCAGGAGGTCAGTGTGACCTTTCCATTTACATGAGATGTCAGATTTCTCTTCTACCACAGAGTTATCTTCTCATTCTGTGCATTTCTCATCAATTTCCCTTACCTTTTCTTACTCAGACTACAGTAATAGCATTCTGAGGGGACATTTCGCGAAACACAGATAGAATATTATCACTTCTTGCATTCTTATTGCCACAGAACAAAGCATAGGAGGCCACACTTGAATTTGTGCTTAGGAAACCCTGCACTGGTCTTCAAACAACAGAAGAAAATATTCAGACATATTCAAGAACCTGGTGACTTCAAGGCTGCATTTATGACAATAATACAATCTGCTGAAAGCAGCAAGGTCTGATGACTGCTGAAGACATCACTGTTGAACTCAGTCAGTGGGTTAACACAGAAGAAAGGGAGCAGGAAATACAGATGAGATTTGTCAATCTTACTATAAGGTTCATTTGAGGTCTTATTTTCCTGGAAATGTAAATAATCTTAGCATAGGAAACATCCCAGGAGTAAAATCCTGATCCCATTATCAGCTTTTTTTTATAAGGGTTTTGCCATTAAATTCAATGTCTTGAGGCAGGTTATTTATTCTACAAAAATGGAAAAGTATGTGAGGTCATGAGGGAAGAAGTAGAGAAAGAAGATGTTTAACCACTTCTCAAACGCTGTTTTCAAGCTCATCTACCACTCCACTCTCTCTTCAGCTGCAATTCAATAAAGCAGATATGGTTCAATATAAAACACCTTTATGGGCTTTCTTAAATACCCACAGATTTACAAGATTTAATTTCTTTTAGCTGTTATCCCCCGTGCAAGTTAATTTTACTGTGCCCTCCATGTCCCTTACCTGCATTGTGTCTTTCACAACAGGTGCCCTGCCAGCTGTGCAGTCCCAACTGCACAATTTATTGCTGAAGGTCCACAGGAGAGCTGTCCAGAAACACTTTGCTCACTTTGTGCCACAAAACTGGCCTGGATGAGGTTGCAGTATGAGATCTTTGGCACTGATGGAATAAGGCAGTTTCACTGTGTATCATTTTATGCTCATTTATAAACTCCTGTAGCATTTAAAGATCTTTCATCAGACACTGCACACTTGGCAGCTCTCTATGCTCCAGACCACTCTTGAGAATTTTCTCTTTCCCTTGGGAAGATAAATGAAACTACAAAGTGTCCTGAAGAGTGGGACATCTGTGAATATCTGTCATATTACAACCCATCATTACTTCTAGTAGCTTAATCACATTGATTATGATTTATCTCCACATACAACCACGTTTAAAAACATGGCCCATCTCTTGTATTTTAATTGTATAAAAACATGCTATAAGAATTGAAGTCAGAGAATATTTTTCCAAATACAAATTTTATTAAGATGTATGTAAAACTGTGTCCAGACAAATTTATCTGTCTACAGCAGTGCTGAGTTTTTGTGGGTTTGCTTCAGCCTTCTGCAAAGTTACACACAAGGGTTATACATAGCATGAGGCACACACACATACACAGAGACACAGGCAAGAATGCCAGCTCATGTCAGTAGGAAGGTCACTTGCTTGTGTCAGAACACCCACAAAGACTCCTGTTACTATCACTACACTCATAGGTACACAGACATGACAGCAAATGCTGAGAAAGGGGAAGTTTAAAAGCTTAAGAGCCAGGCACTACTTTCTGGAATTCTCCATACTGACTTCGTGTTGTGCCCATGACACCACTGACTTCACAAAACCAGAACTGGGCCACTGAACACTGAACTGTCCTGTGACTTCCAAATTAGCTTATGCCCATTTAGTGGTAACATAAAACAGAGAAGTCAGGTTGACTGCTTTAGAAATCTGTGAGATAAACCCAGAACTTGGAGGGGTTTTAATGCACTAAAAAGCAGACAGTCAATTATGCATTAGCCCAGGCTACTTCACTATTTCTTTTATTGCTTGTCTTATTTTATTTTCACTATTATTTTTCAGCTTATTCAATTTATTATTTCCTTCCATTTCACATGGATTTCTAAAGCCGAATGGACAGAATATCTCTCCTTGAAAACGAAATTCTCAGTACAAAATAATGCAACATATAAATTAGGCATCTCTCTACACCTACCAGATGCTTGACCCAAACTGACTTTGTTTTTCACTCCTGCATAGTTCCACTCTTTGGCCATCTGGCATCTCGTTCTGCATCAGTTTTCTGATATATTTTAGACAAGAGTGTTCAAAGACAAAAGAGTAATTTTCTCAAGGATAACTACAATAATTAGAATTTTATACAGCTGCGAGTTAATTATGTATATCAGAATGATAATGTTTCTAGATGGGCTAAGTATTTAAAATTCCCCAGAGGCTGAGCACAATTGTACACTAGCAAAAAATCAGAGAAAAGGTGATTTGAAGCACCAGAAAGAGGCCAAAGAATAATTACTAGCTCCCTCAGGACTTGAACTAAATGTTATGGACCATGCACATCTTAAAGAGAATGTGATTACTTTCATATTTTTCATCTTTAGGGGGTGATGCCATGTTGATGATTTTGCTTTTATACATACTCTTTTATATACTCTTTTACATAGCTTTTATGTAGTCTTGAGGGCCTTTTTGCCCACATACTTCTAATTCTTCAGGTTTGATAACTAGCATAGACCCAATATTCTGTTAAGCCTGGAGACCAAACATCTCAGAAGCCTCAGACACCGAGGTCTTCTCTGGAACACATTTTGTAAACTGAGATACAGGGGGAAAGTTCCTCGGGGAGGGGGGTTTGCTCAGCCTCTCATTAGGGAATCTTTGATAGATATGCTAATTTGCAAGGCCTATAATGATATACCTGAACTATTGTGGGTGTGCATTTCGGGGGTGCTCACGGGGGTGCATTTGGGTGTGCATTTGGATGTGTATTCCAGCGTGCTCCACCTGGACGGGGTGCACCAAGGATCCTTAAAATAAATACCAAGGTAAAATCCCTTTTTCCCTTCTGACTGTGTTTGGCTCTTGATTTTAAGACCAATAATAGGCATCAGGGGAAAAGGCATCAGTCTAAATGCACTATTTACCACCTTAAGTGAAGAGCTCTAAAGGTGTATGGTTGTTGGATTACGTGTTCCAGAATTCACTGCAGTAGAAACTCATTGCACTTACTCGTATTTTTCACATTATAGTGCAGAGGAAGTGAAATCCCAGCTTTGATATCTTTAAAATTATGTATTCCAAGTTTTCAATACTTACACTTATCAAACATGTTTTAAGTTAATATATTATTAAAGATATTTAAAGTATTATTATTATTGTTATCATTATTATTATTATTATTATCATTATTATTATTGCTATTATTGTTATTATTATTAAATGGCAGCTTTCACTGATACTTTTATTTCTAAAGACATGTTACCACCCTTATGGTATCTTGATTTCTGAAAGTAACTTCTTACATTATTCTACCAGAAGCAGATTTGTAAATCTTGTAGGTAGGATACAAATTCTCACTTTTAAAAGATGCAAAGGGCATCAAGCAGCCAAGTCAGATGGTGTGAATGCTAAATGTGTATATCATTAATTATTGTTAATTTAGAGATATTACCTTTAAGGAGATGGTTCTGGTAAAGCAGCTATTTTGTGGTTTTGAACTTCTCTAGATCTGTATTTTAATCTACTTGGGAAAAGTGGTAATACTTAATAAAAAAAGATGATGAAGGGGAACTGGCCAGGCCAACACATTAAAAATGTACTTAATGGTGAAAATGAATTTGTAGCAAACTAAATTTTTCATCATCTGTGCGTTCTTTCATAGCCTGTCTAAATTCTGTTGGCTCTCTCTGTGTTCTGCACATCCCAGAACCACAGAACCACAGCTGGCACCAAATCATAATGTTTTTGTTGGAGAAAAACAGGTCTGAACACTGAGTAATCAGAAGTGCAGCATGTGTAGCAATCCTGGGAAGACTGTGTCAAGCATGTCTCTGCAAGGCTTTTTTTTTCAGCTCCATGTTGTCCTGCCCCTTTTTTTTTTTTTAATTACCCATATCATATCTGTCTGACTTAAGATAAGTTGCTTGAAACAAGAGCCTGTTCTAGTTATAAAGCACAAAGCACTCTATAAACTCTAAGACATACTATGAAAAGGAGCTGCACTAGTCATTAGTTACACTTTCTCTGTAGTTCAAAGCAGGGAAATAAAAAGGTAGAAGGGTCCCAAGAGCTTATCTGAAATAAATGTGCTCTGTCCTTACTCCTGGATTGCTCCATGTTAGCTTAAGGAAAATAACCACAATTCTTTTGCAAATGGGCTAGATGGAAAAACAGGGCACATGTTGCTGACAGTCATCTGCCTCACAGGGTCTGGAAGCTGTGTGTATATAGCAGAAAGGGAAGATTAGGGACAGCTGAGCCATTACAACACGGTTGTTAATACTTCTGAGCCAGGCTGCTGCCTTGAGCTTCTCTGCCAGCCATGGAATAACTCCACTACCATCCTACATACCCCAGGAAAATGTCCTCTAATCCCCATGAAATTGCAGTTGGTGGAGGTTGTGGGTTAAGTGTGAAAGGAAATTATCCAACAATGAAGAAGCAGGCATGCTAAATCAAGTGCACCCTGTGGGAAATTGCATCAGCTAAAATGAAAGAAAACTCAACTTGTCCTGCTTTCTTCAATGAATATATTTTAAATGCTGTACAACAGAGTGTAAGATTGATGTTATAACATCACAAAACATACGAAATAACTGAAAGATGAGCTAGAGATATTATAGAAAAATAATCAAAATAGAAATTTCCAAGTTCTCATATTAATTGTTTTGTTCAAGTAAAACAATGCACTTCATGTTAAAACAAATCCCTGTGGGTATCTCTGTCTGAAAGATAATGTAGGCAGAGAGGTGTATGAAATGAATGTTAGTGGGAGACAAAATTAAGATAAATACATCCCAATACTAGAAAATTACTTCATAGGGAAAACAGTCTTTTTACTACAAGGCTCTATGACAATCTTTAGTTAATAATACACAGACTACAGTTGTGCCCCAACAACTTCATGCCACAGAGTAATGTCTACATCAGAAACCAAACTCTGTACAGTTGTTCCCTTTGAATGCATCTCAAGACTGTCTGTGTCCTGGTATCACATTCTGCCAAGCTGTACTTCCTGCAGCCCTTTTGTTCTCATTCTCTTTTTTCTGATGGCATCACAGTTGCATCTTCATAGTCCTGGTTTTTGTATTAAAACATATTTATCACAATAGCTGCCTAAAGAATTCTGTGTATTTACAACTGCATCTCAGAGGCACTTACAGTCATTCAGGGGCTCAGCCTGTTGTCTTCTATGCTGAAAAAAAATACTATTCCTGCTGCTTGAGCAGTCTAAACAAGTTAGAGAGACACAGTGCCCCAAAGGATGGCAGAGACACGGAAAAGTTGAATAAAAGGGGGCTTACCTGTTAATGCCAGAGGCAGACTTGGTCTTTAACGTGCGCAGTCCACAGGTATTTTGTTCTGACAGGGCTACAGGTGGGAAAAGTTTAGCTGGGAGTCACAGGGAAACATTAGCAGGTGTTAGGAGCACCTAAGGGTAACCACGGTGAGGAGACCACTGAGATAGTAGTGTGGCAGTAAAGCTGTACCTGACACTACACAACATACATTTATCAGCAATGAAAATGAAAAGTAGATGGGAAAACTGATTTTCTCATCAAGAACTCAGGAAAGCTGTAAAAGAAATTACGCAGCAGTTTTAAATTTTTAAAGGCTGTCTTATGCAGTAAAGAATTATTCTTGTAAAAATTGTGGAAGGAAGCTTTTGAAAACAAAAGCTTCTGTGGATGTCCATCTGGATTTCTCCAGGTTTTTAATAGTTTTTCCATGAGAACAATTAGGTTAGTGCAAAAGATTCCTTTACTGTAGTGTAAAGACTCAGTACTGGTCCTCTCCTTTGGGGGCAGGAAAGAACTCGTACCAACCACCAGTAGTAAGTGCACAGTACTAGTTAGAAGGCAGAAGGAAGCCCAGAAATTAAGTTTCAGTGGCACTGCTGTCATAGATTGTATGGATTTCATATGAGCTAGGAGAATGGCCTGTAGTCTTTGTCTGAGTCCTGGGCAAGTGTTCTAGGAAAAACAAGATGTTCACTGTCTATCTCTGCTCGGATATAAGGTGCTGTTTCTCTATTGTGAGCCTTGGGGAGGAAGCCAAGGGCTTGGATTGCACTCTGGAAGCAAAGACTTGGGGAGCTGGTGTCCTTCTTAGAAATCGAATGCTAATTATCAGTTGACACATACAAAACTCCCCAATAATAAAAGTAATTACAGGTATGATAAATGCTACTCTCCAGTCTTTCTCTAACCTAAAGTTGTTTTTTCCCCTTCCTAGATGACCAAAAAAAAAAAAAGGTCTGTAGTTAAGATCTTGGTTCACTGAAAGGAGACAGAATGAGGGTTATATGTGGCTACCTATTAAACATAAGATAATAATATTTTGCTGCAGATCTGATTAGGACTTTGAGGACACTGGCAATCTGAGTGGCTTAATGTGATTTCCCAGTATGAAAATGTAAGGTACTCCTAGGATTAGGGCCAGCATTTCTGGTGTATTGATTTGCTCTTTCTGTTCTCTTCTGCTTTCTGCCTTTTAGATAGATGGATAAGAAGAAAACCATAAACACTAACACTCAGTTAAATTCCATGTCTTTTGTATCATTGAACTTAAATTAAGAAATAAGTATGGAAAACTTTCTTAAGGGTAAAAGTTTATCCTCTCCACGGACGAATTGTGTTGAGTCATCTTCATTATGGCACAACAGAACATTACTTCAGAGCTAAAACAATTAGTGTTATGAGTCAGTTCATCAATTGTTTTAGACCTTAAACTCATGTTCCAGCATTGTCATGTAATGCAGTAGGCTTAACTAGCTGAGGAATCGGGCAGAATGATTGGACCGGGAAACAAATACAGCTGTCATGAGTACTTCTTCTGAAAAAGAACAAATACCAGAGCCATATGATTACCAGTTCTGTGTCATGTCCAAGTATCAGAGCTCAATCAAAAACTTCTTTCTCTTTCATGAAACAGGGTGTCCTGCCTACAAGCAGAAGTTAGGATCAAAAAGTACGGTTCCTACCATAATATATACACTCCCAATACTGTTCTCTAATAAACCCTGAGGCAAACTTCAAAATAAGTCTTGGGAAATAGCAGCTTCTGAACAGAAAACCAGTAAATGGCACCTTGTCACTGACACGTAGGTGTCTTCAAACCTCAGCAGGTACAGTAATTGAGGGTTACAACCCCATGATTAACAACAGCTAATTTTGAAGCACAGATTAGATTCTTTTCAAGTATTAAGCCCTGAACAAAGCCTTATTTCCAAGAGTGCTTCAAGGCAGGAAAAGAGCTCTTATTCTTACGCCCTTGGAAATTAGGCCTTTTCATTTTAAAGAGCACACTTTGGATTCTGACCACTGCTCTGTTGTACTTGAGAAAAAGTGCTATCAAATTACTCATGAAGTTTAATGTAGGTATTTCAAACATTTTCGATTATTTTAACAACACCATAAATTTGCCAAGAGCCGTGCTTGAAGAAGGGAGCAAAGAAATAGGCCTTTCCTAAAGTCTCACTATCCCAAATCTGAGGCAGCAAAAACTGCAAATAAAAAAAGCACGTGAGGAAGAGTATAACATAAACAAAAATATTTAAAGGCTCTGATTTCACAGACACTACACACACAACTCTTGATAGATCAAAGTCAAGTAATTTTTTGATTAAGTGTTTTAATTTTTACATTTAAACCAGTGCATTTCTTCTTGGTGGACTACAGAGATCTCTGAATTCCACCCATTTGTGATTTCCACTGCAAATGGCTGAATTAAGGCAATTTTATATATAACAGTATACACTTGTCAAGCCTCTTAAGGTAATATTCAGCAAAAGCGGGAGCAACTCAGTGCTCATTCATAACTATACTCCCACTCTTACTAAACCAGTAAGATTATCTCTGCAACTTAATTTCAGTCATCTGATTCTTAACTGTGATAGTATGGCAGATTCCATTCTCCTTGGCCCCTTTTGCATTCACTTTAAAACAGGATGTTTCAAGTTGTTTCCTCATGAGTAAATTCCACTCCTTGCCTGCAAATCTCCACATACTGGGGTGTGTCTCCAGGTGAGGCTGAAGATTAAGACAGGAATTTGCCAGAGCCCTAAGGCAGCAGGGTTGATCAAACAAGAACACATTTCCTTAGCTGAGATCAGAGCACCACTCTCTGGACAAATATTTACAACATTTTCTTACCACCACATGGTAGTTATTCTTCTGCAATTGTTCTTTAATAGACTGCATCATTTCCAGAGTTACTGATGAGGGGATGTCATCTCTTCAGCAGTAGCTACTTTTCTCCCAGATCTGCTTCCTTTGTGCAGCAATAATCTTGAGGCAGAGATCAGAGGATGAGTAGGAACCACTGACTTCAATTAGTCAAGACTTTTATGGAGAACAATTGTATCATCTGAAAGGTTTGGCAGCTAGAGTACAAATTTGAAAGGGAAAAGAATGCTTTTCCCTCTCACCCTTGGAGAATGACAAGTTGTCCTTACTAGAGTCAAAATATTTTTCTTTCTCAGCTTGATCCTAGGATGTATTAAAAGCAGATTGGTCTGCAGCCATAGGTGTTGAATTATATCCTTCTGATGTTTTCCTATATATATACATTTGCTGCTAAAATGTCTTGAAAAAATTAAGGTTGACTTAATTTTTCCAGGGCTATCTGTGGAATTATTTCTGCTGTACTGGGTACAACCTCTCAACTACTTGTGCAGTAAGGGCAGTGGTGCAGCAAGCATTCATTCCATCAGTACCACAGCAGGGTTTTGGACCAGAAACTGCCCTTTCAGAGGGGAAACACTTGGAGGTGAGATGATGAGCTATGGTAGCAATGCATTACAGCACCATGAAGGACAGACAACATGAAACGCATAAAGGAAGACATAAAAATAGGAAAGTCAGTGAGAACACCGTGGTTGAGTTCATAGGCAATATGGGGTAGTTTGGGAACAAAAGAAGATAACAGGCCAGTTCTTTTTAGTGCCTGAAAAAATATACAATCACATTACAGTCAAGGGAAGTATAATAGTTCTTGTCCTCCCCTAGTGATCTCACCCAGGATGTAAACCAGATTGCAGAGACAAAGCCTTGAACACAAAACAAAGAGCTTAAAGTTGAGGTCAGTGGATGGGGAGCCAACAAGCCTGCTGGAAGCAGGGACATGGCACGTGCAAGCACCAGAGGAAGCCTGTCTCTCTCTCAAGGGACAGCAGCCTTACAGCTCCATTCTAATGCATTCATCTGTCACACAAGCTGTAGACAAACAGCGCTGCAAGTGCTGTGCATTGATGGCAGCAGAGTAATGGGGGATGTTTTCCATAGAGCATGGCAGGCAGCAACACTGTGTAGTTATGATTTCATTTTCTCTCCTCTTGAGAAAAAGAAGGCTAAAAAAAATCTCGTAAACCAAGAAGCACTAACACATGTTCAATAGGAACTAGCTGTTTATTCAAGCTGTTTATGACTACCACCTCCAAATCCTGCTTTCACCTCATCACGCAACTAGTTGAAAATTTATACACTAGTTTCTTGGGGAAACTTTTGAAGTCTGACTCGGAAAAAAAGGAAACATCTGCTGCCAAACTATGACTGAGCATGTAAGTAAACAATGAAAGAAAAGCAATCTACCTTTGAAGATTATAAATGAGGGTATGAACAAGGGATTTAAAATGGTAATAAATTGTAGGGGAGGGATGTTGGGGGTTTTGGTGTTGGTTGTTTATTGGTGTTGTTCCTGTGTTTGTTTCAGTAAAATTAAAGCTTATTCAAATCTATTAGTCAGTGTTTTAGTCAACTCAAAATTAATGAAAAAAATATTTATTTAAATGTGTACCAATTGTATGTTTGTTTCCTTTCAGACATAACAAAAAATTTTGTTCAATCCTTCTGCGTCTATAATGAGTTTAGAAGTGCTTGTTGTGTAATTTAATTATTTTTTTCTTTTGTGTGTTCATAAATCTATATTTTACTGTTATCTCAGACCTATTCTAATGTTCTGGAGTTGTATGTGAGAGGTGACAAAACCTCTTCTGTTTGAGTACCCTTAGCTGCTTCTCCTCCAGAAGGAGGAAAATTCACTTATTTGAATCCATATAGGTAAATAGGTATTTACCTATATGAATGAAGATCTAGCATCACAGCCCTCTCTTCCTCTATGCTGAATCTGAAGTATTCTCAATGCTCAGCCTAGCACTGATAAATACTCTGCCTCTATTTCCTTGCATAACTAGCTACATTTCAGACTTCTTTATAAACACTGACAGACTAGCTAAGAAACCTTCTTGGAAGCAAGGTCGCTTCATCAACAACTTAAACCTGAGGCCTGGAAAGAAAGAAGCAAAAGGATTGTAATGAAGACGCACAAGTAGAAACAGACTGCAGCTGGAGAAGAACTATCTAATTTCACAGAGCAACACCAGCTAGTCCAGATGAGATTTCTTACAGCAAAAGTAACAAAATAGTTACTCCAAGAAAGCCTTTTCAAGGCTTACCAAGAAAAGAGAGGTTTTCATGGGCATATATATGGAAATCCATGCTGCAATGTTGTTACCTTAGTAGCCCTGCAGTCTCAACACGTCACCATGTTCCTGCTGCAGGGACAGAAAGCCAGTGCTGTTCCTCTCTCAGCAAGTGCTGAATGTCTGTGAAGACTTAGAGGCTCCATTTCTAGGTAACAGATCCCCTGTGTGAAGTCTCACTGATGCAGCAGTTTAGAAGTCACTTCCTCCCAGTCTCTGGAAGCAAAGTAAACGGTTGTTCTCCTGCTCTTTAATATTGCCTGTTTTTTCTACCCAGTAGCTAAATATGCTTATTATTGACTTAAAAACTGAGCAAAATCTGTAAGCAGATACAATTTAATTTAATTAAATGCAATAGAACTGTTTTCCACCCATGCTACCCATTGGTGTATTTGGACTATTGTGTCACAGCTGTTAAAAAAATATTTTATCTAGCATTTTTAATTAATAAATTTAATTTAATCATCTTTATACAATGTAATTCCTAAAAGCAAAGAGAAATTGTTCAGCATATAATTATGAATACTGCCTCACTAAGAACAATTTTCAAAATTCTTTGTTTTAGGAAAAATTACCTTCCAGAAGGGCTAGCAAATTAAATGAACCCAGGAGCTGTTTAGCTGCTTACAGCAACCACTGTATTCCTGTGAGTCCACACCAGCTATGGATGTTTATGAATCATTTAAATCTCAGAAAATGAATTCATATAAGGTTGGCACTGGCAATATCCCATACAAGCATCCCACTCAGCCTCCTGTCTCTTTTTATCAAAAACTCAGCTCATTTAAAATGCAAGTTTCTGACTGCAAGGAAAATCCATAAACTGTGATGATGTGCATAAACCTAATTCACTTAATCTGTAAATGTAATTCACACAGACTTTGGGGTGGATTATTCAGCAATATGGCATTGATGTGTCAGTACTGCCTGTTTCTGTTTACCACAGAAAGGAAGGAAAAAAGGGGATGTGTGACAGGTTACACGCTTGACCATGGATATCCCTCTTTGTTACATGGGAGGGGCAGGGGTGACAGGCAGCAACTTCCACAAAAAGAAACCAAATCTCAGGAGGTTTATAGAACCATAGGATTATTCAGTTCCCACCAAGGAGAGTCATGACGACATGGGATATCAGCCCAACAAGAATACACTCAGTCTTACTTGAAATACTGGCTGAAAAAATGAGAGCAGGAACTTACCTAGTTCACATGCACAAACCGTATTCTGGGGCAAGTACTTGAGTGGAAGTACTTCCTTGAGCATTTTATGGTATTTTACCCCCTAACATCTGTCTAGGACAACAGATGGTTGTTGTAAACATAAAGTACCTAGTACCTTTGTTACAAAATATTTGCTGCATGGCTGTACTCCTCCTCAAGTATCTTCAACAAAAACTGCAACTTTCCAGCACCTGGAATAGAACCTAGCTGTGAAATTGAAAACACAAAAAAAACCCCAAGCCACAATAATAGCACTTCAAGTCTTGAAAATGCTTCTTCAGGAGAACAGCTTGAATCATATCAGAACAACACATTCAGGGATTTACTGGTCACTAAGGCTTTCTGCTTACAAGTGGTTAGAAAGGATGTCCGGATGCCCACACCAACCCTTCAGAGAATATATTCCCAGGCAAGAAATATTCTCTATGTTCCAGAGTTCCTTTGACACTAAGTATAATTCTAGAAACTCTCATATTTTCTACCTCTGGAAAAAGGCAGGCCATGGCAAGGTACCCATTTATCATTTTTATTGAGTGTTAAGCTGTTATTAAACATCAGTTTTGAACCAATTGCCTTCAGAAAAAAATGAGCAACAGCAATGATGTGTTGTCATGTCTTAGAGGGAGGAAGCAGTGATGAAATAGAAAGTACTGTCTTGGTCTTCTCTCACTGGGGAGAGGTACCAAATACAGACTACCTTGTATAAGTCCCACCGAAAAAAACATTGACTCCAACACTGAAGCTTTCCTACTTTACTTACAGTATCCTTGGAGATATTAAAAACCTGACAGGACACAGACCTGAGTAATGTGCTCTAGTTGACCCTGCTTTGAGCAAGCGGGGGTTGGACAAGACAGTCTTTCAAAGACCTCTTGTATTTCAATAATTTTGTCATTCCATTAAAATACTGTTTTAACTGTGAGTTTTCTTAAAATCTCACTACCTGACCACATGTGGTTATACAAAATTCACTTTCTTGTCCAATATGGTTCTCATATCCCTAATAATATGGAATGGCTTGAGAAAGAGATTAATTTTTATGAGTCAAGAAACCTGAAAAAAATAAAATTAATCCAAAAATAGTATTTTATGATCCAAGATACCAAGGTTTAATATTCAAGATCTCTAAAAATCTTATGGTTTACTACATTAGTACCAAGCTGAATTCTTCTGTAACTAGTATAGACAAAAGTCAGAAATTTTACTTGCAACTGAATAAGGGAAAAAATTACATTAAAAAGTGTATAAAACAGATGTAGGATGCTCCAAAGACTAAATGGGAGCAGATGTTTTAAACAATGCCTGATTGTATGACATTTGTTGTCCCTTCTCTTAGACTGTCGTCTGTCCTTGGACAATCTGTAAACACTAGCCTTTAAATACTAACTTTTAAGAAAAAAAAAGCATACATGTACCAATTATTATGACCCAAACAATGGGAACACTTGCTTTGGGTACTTTGGGGATAGAGGTTCCACATCTGTTTGACAGTTGTCCTGCTTTTCTGTTTACTTGGAAAGCATATAGGTTTGACAGTCGTTCATAGACTGCTGCCTAAAGAAGAGTATTCTAGGGAACTTCAAACTGTGTCTTTATTCTGACACAAGGCTTTGCAATACTTTACAAGCAGGATACTTCAGCTTAGAAACAACTTGTAAATCATGTTGTAAAATGTATCTTTCTCTTACACAAGTACCACAGTACATAAATGCATGAATTAGAAAAGGCTTTGTGAGAAAAATTTGCAATGATCTATTAAAAGCACTAAAGCTTTTTATCCTAGTTCCCCTCAAATTAAGTAACACAGAAACTACAAACAGCATGCGAGATAGCTAACAGAGGAGTTTCTCTCTTCTCTGTGTTTGGAAGAGCAGCACTTAATCTTTAGGTAGGATAGAAAATAGGAAAATGCTGGAAAATGCTGGATACCATCTGCTAATCTTAGGTGTACAAAAATGACATGGCCCCAGAAAAAGTGTGTGCCTTCCAGATTTAAGCTTCTAAGAATTACATTTTTGAATTCCTTTCACAAGTCTTGTGATATAGAGGACTCTGTGTTTTGCTTTTTCTCTTTTATTGCAATGACCATGTCACTCACGCCTTCTTTTCTTCTCTCTCAGCCGCTGAATCTGATCTGCCCAAATAACAGAACCCATGGAAAATTCATCAGGATTGAAGATAAGACTGTAGTGGGATGGATTCCAGTTAGCTCCATCTTCTCAAGTCCTCAGCCTCTTTTTTAGCCATAAACAATAAAATATGTGGTAGTCATTTGGCCCAAGGCATGCTAATGTCTTTTCTCCTAAAGGCAACAAATTATGTTGAGTGAAATCACCTCAACAATAATGTTTACAAATATGTTAATAATAGCAACATTATAAAGTTTCTCTCCCTAAACATTCTCTTCTCCCTGAACATTCTTGCTTCCCTCAGTTTCCTTCCTAGCAGTACTTCAGCTACTTAGGTATCTCCATTTTGCATTTCCTTTCTGGAAAGCAACATGTCTTTAAACTAAGAGGTGCACTAGATTCTTAGCTAGTAGCATCGTAGGCATGGCACATAGCATAATGGATTAAATGACGCTATCAGGACTATCATATCAGGAATCTAAAAAAGAATTATATTATTCAGGTGCCATGTGGACCACAACTGAAAAAACAGCAGTTATTGCACTTTCTTATTGTTGTGTAGGAAATATTTCTCCATTCTTCCAGGAGTCCCTACGCCTGGATCCAACAGACAACCTCTGCTCATACAAGAGATTATGCAGACCTCTCCCACTGTGGCATCGCTTCTCTCTTTCAGAAACAGGATCTTCCAAATCATTGTAGACCTGTGAGGAAGTGGGAATCAATTGGACTCCAGGACTCCTTAATACCTTATGCTTCTACCAATTTTAGGAGAACAAATCAGATCTTTTTTTCAGATTTCGCTACACTGAAGCTATGTCTTTGAAAACAGAAATACCAGATGAACTACCTAGGTCATCAGTATACTAATGAGAGCGCACCATGTAGAAGATAAAAGATGCCCAGTAATCCAGATTTTTCACCTGACATCCCACTGAACATTCTGATGAATCAGATTAGTTTTAGGAGTCTGATGTATTCATTCAAATAATTTTAGTTTGTGTGAATTTTGATTAAAGTAAAAACCTTAAGATAAAATGCAGATACACATTACATATCACACAAGTTTGTGACTTGTTCATAAAGAAAACAAAGTAATCATTCGAGCTCCCAATATCTACAGCTCTGATGTCATCTTATTACTTAAAATTCTTAAAGCAGTTGCAAAACATTTCTTGTAACATCAATCAATAGTTATAATCCTTTACAAATGAGAATGCTAGAAAGTTAAAGAAAATATTAAAGTTAGCTTCTTCATTCATCCCAGAGAGATAATGAATAAAGGGCTTTCAAGAGTTAATAAAGAAACCAGAGAGGGAAGCTGTAGCTTTGCAAACTATTTCACCATTTCCCCTCCCCTCCCTTCATCTGGATTGGATCGTGTTAGTGTATGAGTCAGCTAATTATGAAAGACTTCTCTGAAATGAATTAGATGAACACAGCATCTTTAACAGAAACAGATCTTGTGACCTGGCAGAGGTCCCATCACGGTCCAAATAAAGCCCACCCAGATGTGACCACTTCCTTTACTGTAACTCAAAGAACAGAGTGAAACATCAGTAAGAACTTCCTCACCTAAGCATCTTCTCAGTATTCCTAATGGATGGGAAAAATAGTCATTTGCTGCTCTCATCAATGAAATCATATGTGGCACTAGACCCAGGGCCAAACTAGTTTAATATTATTGAGAACCAAGCTACAGTTTTCAATAAAATATGCCAGTTTACTATTGTCTGCATAAAATGATTGGGACCTGTGGACAAAGTAGGTATTTTTAAATGGCAGTTCTGATGAAGTTAAGGCTTGTAAGATTGTCCAAAGGCACTATTATCCCACATGTGCTTTCCAGATTAAGTGTTTTTGGAAAACAAATTCTGTTGGTGCACTTCACTACCTGGAGAAAAGATTCTGCATTTTGGGTACCGATCTGATGTTTGATTATTTCATGTTAGTGTCCAGATCCAGTTCAATGGTGACTTCAATAACGATTGCACTGGAATTGTGCTATAGTTCATTGTCTTGAAAAAACAACTGAAAAATTATGAAGCTTTAGTTTGTTTTGTCTCTCTGATGATGTCAGTAAACCCAGAGATTAGCTTCACAATTAATACAAGCTATAGCTCAGTCACAGATTTGCAAGCCTAAACCTCTGAACATAAGAAGAAAACAAGGCAATATAAGTTGCAACCTGCGCACTAAATGAGCATTTAATTCATTTAGCAAGTTAGATGTGTCAGTAGAAGCGGCCACTTACCTGTTTAGACAAGTGATATCATTCACACCTGGTTAACATCAACTAAAAGAGCTGGGGGAAGAAACAAAATTAGAAGTAAAGGCAGAAACAAATTCCAATCATCAACACTGAAATCAGGTCACCTTGACATTAAACACTCTGTAAGTATCAGAGCAAAATCAGACACGCTTCTCTATATTGTACAGCTACTTGTACTGAATTGGCTATATACCTTAATGTAATGCTAATGACTGTAGGTCCACTGAAATTCAAACTAGACAAGGCTAAGTTGCTCACATCAGTCTCTGGAAGTCTTGATGGGAAGTTCAGTTTTTCATTTCCTCTTCTTTTTAAAGAAAATGTTTTTTAAATACACTGGGTTTTTTTCAGTGGGACCCAACAGTATGAGAATACCAAAATAATCAGATATTGCAACCAGACTTCCAAAGCCTGAATGATTAGCTTTACCTATAGTACAAAACACAAGGCCAAAACCTCTTCCTTCTTGTGCTAATTAACATCAACAAATACTATAAAGGAAGGCAAAATTCAACTTCTTATAGGACTCAAAAATTAGAGCTATTTTAAAAGATTTTGTCTATCGTTATTAGTCTGTAAACTTGTTCCCCCCATTAGTCTTGCTAATCAGATTCTTCAGTTTGTTTTTTTAAGCATGACCACTTAATAGTTTCCTTATCTTTTTTAACTTTTTCCCCCACCTAGTGACTTGAACTACTCTATTTAAATTTTCCAGCATATTTCACACATATTTACTGCAGTCTTCAGTTACATTTGACCTAGTGTGTATATATCTATCTTTCTGTTCTTTTAAGTGATACCTAGTGAGATTTGATGATGTGATAAGGGTCTACGTCCTTCACCTTGAAGCTACCCTGGGGAATAATGCATATTCATTGTTAGGTCACGATTTCTAGTAAAGACACAGGATATTATCTGTCACCGATTCATTTAATCAGCTTTCTACTACTAAGTCCAAACTAATGCCTGGTTACTGCTCCCCAAAGGGTAGCTAGAATCAAGCAGTGCTTTCTGACTAAATATGTCATTTTCACTATGTGCAATGAATTTACTGCTGCATTTTTTTTTTAATATGAAAAGTCCTACTTATTCTCTCTGACAGTATTAGGACAAGTTCTTGCGAGGGAACATTCTCTAGTACACCATTCTCTAGTACAACCAGTTTTAGCTCCAGAGATAGCTGAAGCTAAAACTGGTTTAAAATCTGATTATATCTCTCACTTTCGCTATTAAGCATCGTGAGCCTGGTAAAACATTTATTGCTTTTCCTTTTCTTTCATTACTAAAATGTTCTTGTTCAACCTAAAACTCTTTTCTGACAAAAATTATGAGAGGAAAAAAGAGGTTTACTGAAGAGAATCTATATGATTCCCACTTCAGGATTTTTCTGTGTGAAATTTCAGTGCAGTGGGTCCCTGGAGGATGCATTGGCTGTATTGAGCTTGTGCTACATAGCCTAGGGGTTACAGCACTTTCTGAGCAATGGAATAAATAATTATCAAGCCTTCTCTGATTCAGAAGCTTTGAATTAGATCTCTGGGAGACCAAACTGAGGACACCGTTAACCACAAGCATTCTAGAGCACAAAGTTTGTAAGAAAACCATCTTCTCTTTGCCAGTTCTGTCAGCAGTTGTGAACCCTCTTAATAGTCAAGTACCAAGAATCTAAATGGAAGAAAAATATTTTGGGAATGCTGAATCTTCAGGGTGGTTGTTATGGCAAAATCTCTACCCAATACCAACTGAAGTACGTAAATACTTTTAGTGAAGTAAAACTGCATTTTTCTATAAATAAACAGTGCTCAGAAAAATCTTGCTGATCCTGACAAATATCTGTGTGCACCATGTCATCCATCCAGATAAACATCATTCTGCATTTCAGTATCTTTTTTGCTTGAATTATCATGTTTTTGTACAGAATGGAAAGGGTCAAGAATGAATGCATGAAGCTATTTAGAAAAAGAAAGGCTTCCCTTTTCAATTAATTAATATTTTAGAAATGAAGTTACTCTGTGCTAGCAATAAAAAAGCAAAGTCTTTTTAGAATTTTGAGAATTTTAGCATTTTTCAGTTTAATCCAGTTCGTATTTGTTTCATACAATATTTCTTCCTCTTATATGATATATTTTTTCTCTCAAATCCCTCTTCTTGTTTAAGAAGAACCTTCCCAATTCCTCTGTAATTCTGCTTTTTAAACTATATCATGGAGTGGTGGGGTTTTTTTCCCTCCAAAGAAGTCCTCTTACACTGCCCTACAGTTTTTAAAATTAAAATTAGTCAAAAGCCAACTTCTTTGGCTAAACCATACTGTCAATCACCACCAAGAAAATGATGATTTCAATCTGGTCACATGCTTGTAGCCTGACTTGTCCCAGTATCCCACCACAATTTCATCATCAAGGCACAAAGAGCTGGAGACTTCTTTGCACAGCAGACTGTAATGTAGAACCCAACTCTGTATGCACATGTTTAGGTGTCCAGCCTGACCAGCTGCCCACATGCATAGCCCCAGTTCTTTCTCTTTTTGCCAGACAGCAGAACTTGCAGCATTTTTCGGCTCCCAGAAGAGACAGCAGCTCTCTTCTGCAAGGCAAGAGTAGGATAAGTACATTTGGTTCCCTGGGACTTCCCTCCAGCAGTGTCCCAGACCAGACATCTGTCCTGTTCCCCAAAAACAGTAGGAAGACCTGCTGGAGAAAGAAGGGGTGAATGTAGGCAGCTATTAGGCACTTGTGAATGCCAAATATAGAGAGAATGAGGAGGTGGGCAGTGAAGCAGCAGAAGCAATAGATTCACTGAAAAGACAGAGAACATACTCCTCTATCCTTCCTCTCAGGGACCCCTGAATTCACCTAGTACATCCCAAATCTCTAACGACTGCCTTTGTAGTACTTTTGCCCAGGCTCCTCAGTCTCTTCAATGAAACCCACCATGGCACAAGCACAGGATTCATAGAAGTACAGAGTCATGGAATCGTTAAGTTTGGAAAAGACTTCTAAGATCATCAAGTCAAACTATCAGGCTATCATTATGTTCACCATTAAACCATGTTCTTATGTGCCATACCCACACATTTTTTTAACAGTTCCAGGGATGCTGATTACACGACTTCCCTTGACTGCCTGTTCCAATGCTTGAAAAACTTTCTGTGAAGAAATTTTCCTGATATCCAAAGTAGATGTCCACCAGCACAACTTGAGATAATTTCCTCACATTTTGTCGTTTGTTACCTGGGAGAAGAGATTGACCTTCACCTCACTACACCCTCCATTCAGAGAGCTGGAGAGAGTAATAAAGTCACCCCTGAGCATCCTCTTCTCCAGTCTAAACACCCTCAGCCTCCTCAACTGCTCCCTATCAGACTTATGCTCCAGACCCTTCCCCAGCTCTGTTGCTCTTCTCTGGACATGCTCCAGCACCTCAGTGTCTTTCTTGAAGGCATGGGCTCAGAACTAGACTGAGCACTCAAGGTAGCCACCTGGTCACATGCTACAGGTACAGCCACTGTCAACCAGCACCCCCAGGTCCTTTCCTGTGGTCCCAGAGCCACTTTCCAGACACTCTTGTCCAAGCCTGTAGTGCTGTCTGGAGCTGATGTGACCCAAATGCAGGAACAGGCACTTGGCCTTGCTGAACCTCACACAACTAGCCTTGGCCCATCAGTCCAACCTGTCCAGACTCCTCTGTAGAGCCTTCCTGTCCTCCAGCAGATCAACACTCCATTTTGATTGATTTTGCCTGCTGAGAAGTTTTGAGACAGTTCTGAGCATGAGAAAGGAGAACATATCACTTGATCCTGTCTTGGTATAAGTAATACTGGCCACAGCTAGGCCAGGTTCTAGAGTCCTCATTTGTAAAGGAGAATCATCCAGTCTTCAGAAGAAGCAACAATGGCATGGGTCCTAAAGAAGACTGACTCTAAGAATCTGTTCTAAACATAAAATTATGGTACAAGAAAAAGCTCCAGTATTTTTATTCACTTCTATTCTACTGTTCCCCCACCAAGCATGTTTTATCTGTAGAATGCTTGCAAAACTCATTCCATACTGTGACTATGAATGTGGATATTAATAACCTTCCCAGGTGAAACAGCACTGAGCTTCTTCAGAACTATCTACAGGAATGTAGATGGAAAAACAGATGGAGGAATGTGCTCACACTAGCCTTGTTTGTTCTCACAGCAAAACCATAACAACTTTAGATTTGCATTTTCTTAAATGCAAAATAGAGTTCTGATGCAATTCAGGTACAGAACTCCAAACACACAGCTAATATTTACGCGTGAATACAAAGTCAGTTCTGTGCTTGTTTCTGGAAAAGAGCTTCTACTTAAGCTTACTTGATACAAAAAAATGTTATGACACTAACTGCTTTTTGGCACAAGAACATTTAACTATGCACCTAACACCTGTTCTGTACTAGTCATTTCTTGTCCAGTTTTTCATGGATAAGACACTACAAAAATACACTGCTATCTATTGGTGTTTAGAGCTTGCTGCCATGGCCACCTTCAAAACAAATGGCTGTGCCAGCCGCGAGCACATATATCACAGTTAAGACACTGAGGTTTTTCATAATGGAACATACTGAGCAATCAGTTCATCTGTGGCCTCCAGGCTCCCTTCTCGGAAACAGCGAATGCTTGTGCTGTGAAATGAAGATCAAATTTGGGCATGTGAATATAGGCACGTTCAGCCCCAGTTTTAGAACCCTTGTCTAAAGTTTCAATCCTCAGACTTACCACGCAGTTGACATTCAGTGTGGAAAGAACCCAAATTACCTGAACATTTATTCACTTGATACAAAACCACCCTTATTTAAATGTAAGGGTTCAGTCAGTGATATCAAATCCTGAGATCAACAAGATACTCAGGGGTAACACACTGACTTACATTTCTTGCAAATATCGACTTGTTAGTGGAAGAAATAATAGGTGTAATCCACCTTTTACTCAACAGCAGAGTAGCTCCTGTAATCATCTCCAAAGGAAAGACACACATTCAAATTATGTTTTCCTAAGTAGAACAGTCATTTAACCTTAATTTTCCCCACAAACAGGAAAGGTGAGCTAGCTTTTATATCTAGTGTTCAGATGTGGTCAGTCTCTCCCAGTCATGTGGTTCCATTTTATACAAAGCTTGTAGGTATCTACAGAAGAAATTATGCATGGAATGTTGATTAGGGTATAAATCTACTGTTAACTGGAAGATCTGGAAGTCACTGAACAGATTTTATGTTGGACTATCATCTCCAACACAAGGATATAAAGAAATGAACCCAGTAAAGGACTAAGATGGTCAAGGGCTAAAGCACAGAAAATATGAGAAGTGAAGAGAACTGTGTTTATTCAGCCTTGAGAAGTGAAGGCAAAGGGGAGACAACATCGCTGTCTATAAATACCTTATTGGAACAACTGAAGATAGAGCCAGATTCTTCTCAGAGTTGCACAGTGGATAAGAGACCAAAAAACTCAGGGTGGAGCCCGGCTTGCAACCCTGGGGGACCCTGCAATCCTCAGCGATAACCCAGTCCCTGCAATACCATGACAAATTGCAAAGAATCATTCCCAGAAGGAAATTACCAGTTAAAATAAAGACATATATTACAAACCCTATATAATATATAAACCATAATCATAAGTACACATAACTCCAAGCATATTAGCTCCATGCTTTGACTGCCACTACAGTCCAAAATGAATCATATGCCTCAATACTTTATTACTATTTTATGCATTAAAACTATTGTAAGATTTCAATATTACTCCATTAAGTAACTCTGGCTGCTTCTTTCTCTTGCCGACCATGACACTATAATGGACTTTTCTCCTACAGCCACCAGCCAATTGTCAAAGGATATAAATTACAGAATTTGCTCCCCTAGAAATGTTTGCTCCCATAAACTTATTATCTAAAAATAATTTTCTCCCTGTTGGGACTCTCTGAGGCAGAATTGACTTGAAATTTCTTCATCAGATTTCACAGAAAGATAAAATTAACCTGATTATTCAAAACAGTTTAAAAAAGCGAAAATATAAAGCTAGTGAAAAGAGAGCACTGTTAGATTATTAATATTCATCAGAGCATTTTTCTGTAGTTTATATTATTCTGGCCATTTTGCCTAGTATTCTCAGTTGTACTTCAACGAGACCTTCTTGACTTTGCATTTGCACCTGATTCTTATCATCTTAAGAGCAAATTACCTCAAACAGGAAACTTAGACTGACATTTAGAAAATGAGACACAGAGAACTGAGTTTTTCCCATAAAATAAAGAATTACAGTAAAGCCCAACTCAAAGCCAGAGCAAAGGGCAAACATCTTTGACCAGCATTCCCTAAGACAAAGCAATATGCACAACACAATGTTCCAAAACAAAACTGCCACAAATAAGCCTTGTCCCCAGAGGATGGCAGAAAGAAGAGACAATATATAACGCTTTTCTTAGATCAATTAACACACAACAGGCTGGTGATTAACAATCCAAGGATAACTCCTGAAAAGCCACAAGAGAATGGACCCAGTAGTCCATGCTCACAGCCTGAGGCTTCAGTGTGCCCCTCCAGTTTCTGTCTTCTGCTTTCCTCCCTGCTGAACTTCAGTTCTCATAGCAGAGAGAATGGAATCCAAAGCCCCAGTTTCAACACACCACAGCACCTTGACTAACTCCCATTTCACACACCAAGCAAGAGGCCATTCTTGTATTCTCTCACTTAAAAATCTGGGATAAAGCCCACTAAGAGTATTTCTAAACTCTCATTTTTCTTTGCAGCCCGTACTTTTTGCATGCTCATATGTCCAGCATTGCATTGTTAAGCAAATTATGTATTTTCAGATGTCCAACAATAGTATTTTCCCACATGCATCCTAAGTGAGGTTGAATGCATGGTACAAACCAAATCACTGTCATCTAAGATAAACTATTACTTCACTGAGTGTTATCCAAGGTGTGAACAACCAGACAGTATTCCAGAAAGAAATTATAGACCAGTGTGACAATCTGCCAGTCATATAAAATCTTCATTCATATTACTTCTAGCTAACCCTCACAGTCTTCAAAATATTGGATGATAGGACCCTTTTGTCAAAACCTGCAAATATAAATTGACTGACGCAGGACCAGGGAGACATAAGTAAATGGTTGTCCTTATTTCACTCAAGCAAATAAGGGTTCAGGGCAGGAACAAGTGGAGAGCTTTCCGTCAACTGGAAAATAAAGCTGGGATAAAATAGAGATCAGACGTGGAAAAAGCTTCTGTCAACATAGTTAAATTTGGGCAATAGGAAGGCACCTAAAATAAAGGCTGCCTACTGACTCTAACTATAACTGTAATGGCTTCTATTACATACAAACATCCACTTCAACAAACCTGACAGGAAAATTTTATCATTATGCACATATAAGCTAATAATATTCCTTTTGCCATGATCATAAAAGATTCAATTCTGGATGGAAAATGATGAGACTAAAGAGACTTGACCTTGAAGAGGAAAATTGACTAAATTTAAATATTTTTCCTTATTCACAATGGAAAAAACATGAAGTAGTGGGAAAAGTATTTCATTCTCAGAGTCCATTTGAAGGTCTACCGAGAAATAAATCACTCGCACTCATTATAATGTCTCTCAAGCTATATCTTTTGGGAAAACACAAGGAGAAATAGTATGTTAGAGAAAAGACATCCGTAAATGTCAAAGAGATTCAGATAAGTCAAGCTGATTAGACATAAGGTAATACAGCAAATCACACCACCATCATTCAACTCAATCAAGGCATTGAGCTCAGGACAGTTAGCGTTATATTAGACAAATTAGTTAATGTTAGAACAATCTAAACCTCTCTGCCATAGTACTTCATGTCTGATTAAATTTGAGTGATTTCAGCTTTCACTGTTGAGCACCTAATTACACTAGAATGTCATTAGCCTCTCTGAAGAGCATATAAAGAGCTAACTGCCATAATAAAAACCACTGTGAAAAGATTCCCCTGATTAGCCATTTAATGCAATGAGACTCTGGTGTTTCTGATTTGATAAGACTTCAGCAGTCATCACAAAAACTGCTTTAGATCAAAAAAAGAAGCTGTATTTCTGGTCTTCACCAAAACTTAATTTCTTCATCCATGCCTAACTGTTGATGTAAAATACTGTATTTTCTACACTACATAAATAAAGAAATAAAATGCCATTTGTGTGCAACGCTAAAAGACTTTATCCCAGCTTTATGACCAGATCACACGTAGACTAATAAATTATGTTCATCTATATTTCTTGTGCAATTTTGAGATGAGAGGATATTTTTATTCTTTGTCTTCATTTCTGTGTGGCTGAATGACAGTGCTTAGCCAAATTGCTACTCTATAACCACAAGAATACCTAAGCACTAAAATCACTCAGGTGGACAAAAATTAATACTTCTTCAGATAAACCAGTTTTCAAAATTCATTTTCAAAGCATAGACAGCTAATTATCAGAAGGGGTCCATTTGCAGTGGGGAAAGAGAACCAGATGATAGAGGATAAAGAATCCAGCCATTTTCTAGAGTGCAGAAAACATGTCCGTACTAGAAGAAAAAAGAAAAATCATTATAGCTGTATTAACAAGCTTGAAAAGGAACTTTGCATTTGGGTTTGGTTGACTTTTGCTAAAGTATCATTTTTACACAGAGATGAGGTAGAATTTATGGTGCAGGAGGAAGTTACTAAACTGGCCTAGACAGATTACTTTTTCAAAATAGTTGTAATGCTCTGAGAGGTATTCCAGCTTATTTTAAATCCTTGTTTAGTATCACTTGTTGAAGGGTAGCACTTAATGTAGGTACTACTGCTAAGCAGATAACCATATTTGCTCTGCCAGTGCATCACCACTTCAGAGGATACACATCTCTGAGGCTTGCTGCTTGGCTGTGCCCTGCAGAAGACTATGCAAGTCTGAAGAAATACAATCATCAATTGCAGCATTTCGAAAAAACCCTGTGGATTACGAAATCCATTCAGAAATGGTAGGAGATAATAAAACATTCTTAGCAATAAATTAATTTAAGCAAGACTTTTCTGCATTTTACTACTGTATCTGTTGTGGTATGGTAAGTATTCTTTGATGTACTGACTTAAAAATGCAAGTCAGCAGAAAGCTTTGTAATAGTGCAGTTAAGTTGCAATATGAGACAGGAGCAGCAGTGAGACAGGGCTAAAAGGGTGGATAGGATGACTAAAGTCATCACAGAGCACCCTCAGAAGCCTACAGAACATCCTGAAGGTGACCATGGAGCCACTGAATGCCACCTAATGTAGTGCTGGGCTGAGATGTACCAGACCAAGCATCTTCCCCTTCAAACCTTCCATGTCCTGCAGTGGAAAATGGCCAGATTGGCCAAGGTGAGGAAGAGGTCCCATGTCTTGGTAGGGCACAAGGTTTGTTTAAGTCAAAAGGTGTGAGAAAAAGCTTAGCAAGAAACTCAATACAAAGTTTTGGAATCTGGTGCACTTCTTGTACCTGTGTTACGTCAATGCAGTGGACTGAGAGGACATACTTTACATAACATTTGTTAGTATTGTTAGCTTCCAAAAGTGATTTTTGGTTGGTTGGTGGGTTGGTTTTGTAACTAGCCTTATGTGTAAATAGAGTTTCTATTCAGACATTTTGTCATCCATTGCCAGTGTTTCAGAATTCCAGTGACATATTGAAGGGTAAGTAGTCACAGAACTACACCTGTTTTGATACATGTACATAATCACAGGTAGTTAAGATAGGGAGCATAGACTATTTTTTAAGGAAATGTTGATTTAAATGAATGTTAGTAATTTAAGGTCTACTTCATCTCTGTGTAAGAATGATAATTTTTCAAAAGTCGCCCAAACCCAGAATCAAATGTATTTTCTCATATATGTCTTATATCTATGCCATATCTTTTAAGCAAATTAAAGAGCTAGGCACGTGTTTGACCTTTTTTTTTTTTTTAATCAAGAAAAGGATGGTCCTTATATGTTTTCTGAATAAAGATATATCTGCAAATTACCAATTAAATCAAATGTGCACAATCCCAGGACCTCAGAGTGTGTTCATACTCCAAAGAAAGTTTTTTATACTTTTTTTTTTTTGGCTTGGTGATTGTGGATGATATTTCTTCTGCAGGGAAGATAAAAAACTCTGAGGTTTAATATCAACTAGTGGCCCAAGTTCAAAATAAAAAGTACATTTGGGTCAAGCTGAGCTTGACTGTTTTTGGCTAAATACAAGTTTTACCCAGCCTGAAATGAGAATTCCTTGCTTCGCTTTGTATCTCTGACATTCCCAGCTATACCAATATGCTCAGTCTGTTACATACACAACTGACAGACTCCATAGGATTTAGGTCTACAGCCTCCTCAGTTTTGCCAACAGCTCTTACTCTCTGTGACTGAAAGGAAAACGCTAAAATTATGCGATGAGTGAGCTATTCTCAAATTACAGAACAAAAATGCAGATCACAGTGTCTGCAATGGTTGTGGTACCATCTAGTGGAGTAATAGTTGTACACACAGTAACTGCAACCTGTATGTCAAAGGGTAGAAGGGGAGTTTGAATCTCTAACTGTGCCAATGTATCCATCCAGCAAGGAAAAGTACATAGCACATGAATATTTTGGAAGCTCCATGGGGTCTCTAACAGCAGTTGTGTTACAGCAGTAAATTGGTGGCACCTGAAATAAGGATTGTTTCCATACCAGAGTGGTAGTAAGTACCAATAGAGTTCCAAGGAAGGGAGGGGAGAAAAAATCATTCCCTCTGCACCCCAAAAATATTTGTTTAAAAGTCCTGCTGAAAACATCAAGGAGCTGATGACTGTATTACGTATATATATATATCATTATGTAATGATGAATACATCAGCCAGGCAATATATTACAAAATGATAACCTGCTCTGCTAGCTCAGTATCAGAAATTTGAAGACCTGTAAGTCACTGTTTGAAACAGATAACTGAAAACTGAATTGAATACAGCTCAGAGTGGAGTACTTGGGAGAGGATTGTGCCAAGCTGATCTGGTAACTGGACTTCCATGGGGAAAAAGCAACAACCAAAAAAAAAAAAAAAAACCAGAAAATACCGACCCAAAAATATACTAAATCAAACACCAGTGTGCAATTATGGCAAGTAACCAAATAGGTATAAACCACTCAGGAGTGCATCATGAGCTGCAAATATGCCTAACCCTCCGAGGCCTGGGATTGAGGATAACCTTTCTGTAGAGTGGAATGAGAAACAACCTAACTAGCTCTAAAATGCTCACATAATATATCTGTCCGTGAGTGATGGAGGTTGGAGCTGCTGATCCAGGAAGTCTCTTCTCTTCATGTCATATTTTCAGATCTTTCATTTTCCTTCTAGATTTGCCATGAATCTCTAAGCAACACCTTGGAAGGAATAATTCCAGTTGCAGAACCTGTATCTGGACTGGTCCTACAGTGAACATATAAATCCCTGCTTCTGCTTATTAATTTTCAAGCAACTAGTTGTTTTAATAATGCATTTGATTTTCTCTCTACTGGAATTGTTTTTCAATATGGTGATGCACAATCTCTTCACACGTTTAATATCCCAGCCTTAAGGAAGAGTCCCAGTCTGACCATCCAGGAGGCACTTTGGGGTCACACTTGCACCACCCAGAGACTTTACTGGGTACGAGGCGCCTTCACATGGGCAGCTCCAGTGACCTGACGGGTGCCCCTATTACTCCTTACTCACTTCACTCTCACAGTCAGGTTTCTTTACTGGCTAGACCTCAGGTTTCCCGTAGCAGAGTCTCAGATGTACTTAAAATAATTTAATCATGGTGCAAAAAAGAATAACCCAAGTTGGTGCCTTGAACAAAGGACTACTTGGGCTTTTACTGCCCCATGGAAGCTCCATAGTCTGGGCTCTTCCTGCTGAGCCCTCAGATTCTACCATATTTTTTGAGTGTCTAGTGCCCTAGCTGTGCCACAGGTCCCCAGGACCTCTGTTGTGCAATGTTTCAGCTGTTCACAGCCTCTTGCCTCTGGCTCGTACCACGCAGAGCTCACCCTGCAGTTCTACTGCAGCTGCACCCAGAGCTACCTTCATTCATTTCCTTCTCATATGGAGCTTCATGAGTTATGCTCGTGTGACACAGAAATGAGTTGTATTAAAATGATAGGTCACCACTAATATATATATATATATATATATATGTGATTTTCTTGTCCATGCTAGCAATAAAATTCTTCTTACAGACTGTGATCAAAACAGGGAGGAAATAATCTCAGATTACACATGTGTCATCATTACAGAATGTTCTAAAGGACAGCAACTTAATAACCTCTGGAGCCCTGACAAGATAGGTTTGTACAAAAGGAGACAGAAAAATGTCTCCTTTCCTGATCTCCTATGAAGATTAGCTGTGCAACCTGAAAATAAATATTTGCATTTCTCATTACAACATGTTGATTTATCAAATATTTGAAGAAAAGTGTATAGGTTTGAACACTCGTGGATTCTTTTGTACACATTAATCGCTACTATAGAAACATTGGGCTCAGAGTTTACCTGGTTTTAGCACAGCAGTGGGAGCTGTCTGCAGTAGCACACTGAGAGAAATGTGCCTTGACAGCCCCTCCTGAAGGTGTAAAATGTCAAAATGTGGCTCCCAACCCTTCTCTGGAGAGCATCGTTTGAATCTGTGGGATACAGAATGCAATCAGCTCTGTCAAGCTGCTGGAATGTCCTCCTTTGTAATGCATTTCCATGTGTCTCGTGACTGTGCCTCGTTTTGCAGTTGCGTGGCGATACCCACAGAGGGTACTCACGGATAATCCAGAAGGTAAGGGTGCCAGGACTGGGGTGCTGCTTCTCACCTACCTGAAGAAGCCGCAGGAATTTTTCTGCAGTTTACAGTCTGTAAATTTGCTTTGAGGAGGATTAAGCAGACTTATCAGTACTCGTCAAAATTTTTAATTCTAGACTTACAATAGCCTCCCTTAATCAAAAACTGCTTAGATTGGAAATGTTGTTGCTGTAACTTACTTACACAGAACTAAGTGGATTGAGACTTGCTCATGCTCCTTGTATCCCCTCCAGCTCCTTGCATCACATTCTCCAAATGAGCCAAGTGCTGAATCTTTTCAATTCAGATCCTGAGCCACTTACATCTCAGAATATTAAACAGAAAAGAAACTTAACGGGCTATTGTGTCAAGCCCAAGACCTGTGTTCAACCTCCCACTTTCCCCCGAATCTTCAGAGCACAAACTGATTTTTGAATCTCTGAAACCTCCTAGTAACCATTACAGCATAACAAGTGGAATGAATTTCAGAGGCTCTGCCAGGTACTTTTTGAACATATACTTGTGTATATTTATTTTAATGTGGTTCTGTGAAAAGCAAAAAAATCTCTCTAGTCTGAGTCCTCTGGCTCCTGGCTGATTCAGCCAGGATGCCAGAACCTCTTCTCTGGTTTTTTGCACTGCCTATAGGTTCTCCTTCTCTATTCCAGCAAGGAAAGCTTGCTATAGCCTGCTACAAACAGCTTCCAAAGCAATTTCTGCTACTCTGGAACAAATTAATGGAGACGGTATGAAACAGTAAGTTCTTTCAGCTCAAATACTCTATCCAGAATAGATAGCCTTTTGACCAGAGCTGTTCCTTATTTCTTCTAAGAACCTATGAAATCTTATGTCTATATAGAAAAAAAAAATTGTTGTCAGAATTCACAGCAAGCATTAGACAGTTCATAGTTGGAGACCTGAACCTCGCCACATCAACGAATTTGTTCACAATGGCTCCTACTGTACACGACTTTTACAGGGTCACTGCCCTATCTATTCCCAGTGAACCTGCTGATGCAAAGCTTCCAAACCACAGGCAGCTTTACAGGCATGGGAAAAGAGTGGATCAAACACACTTGCCTTTCCTCAGACATTCCCTTTGCATGGAACAGCTGGGACGTCAGCATCTGGGTGGCACATCCCATGCTTTCCTTTTGCTGCAAATGAATCAATGTCAAAATGAAATAGATACAAGATATTTCTATAATTATCCAAAATCTAACTTCTTGAGTAAGTAACACCCTACCTTCAGCATAACATAGTCTACTTCTTTCTCAGACGCTAAGAACCCTGACCACAAACCTTTCTATCCTTAAAAAATCAGGGTCTCAATCTGCATATATATCATACTCTTGAGTTTAATCACCTGGGAAAACAACACGCTTAGTGAAGTCTTTGTATTTTTATTATAGGAAAAAAAATATCCCTATCTGCAGCAGTTGGAATCTTTAAATTAATTATTTCACAGGTGCCACAGTGGGCCAGACTTGTAAGAATATTTAGGGACTGTGGAAAACCTTCAAAATAACAGAAACTATTGTAGTTGCCTAAAGGTATACACAATGAGATGTACCAGAACTCTCGAAAACCTTCAGATAACTGAGCAACCCCCTACACCATTCTCATAGGCAGTTTAAGGGCTGCAAAAGTGGAGGAGTAAGTAGAAAGGTAGTCTATCTCAGCCTTCCCAGGAAGCAGACAGAAAAGGACATTGCAAGGTATCTTTGGCCTTCAAACACCCATGTTTGGTCTGGGAAGGACTGATAGATGTAGCACCCATGACCTCTCCCGCACACTGCTTCAGACAAGGCTGGAGGAGCAAAAAAATGCTGGGTCAGTGTGGTACTTGCTGGTTTGAAGGCATCACAGAACTAAGTACAGAGGTTAATGTGGACATGGAGGCCACAGACACACCATTCAGGGCAACTTCCACTTTTCAACAACCACTCCCTCTAACACGGGCCAGGACACTTTCCACTAGACCAGTGGAACCAGACCCTTCCATTCAATCCGGCTTTTAACACTTCCAGGGATGGGACACCCATCATTTCAGTGGACAACCTGTTTCAGTACTTTGCCATGATCCTGCTGACCCCTTTGTGGTCAGCATCTTTTCACTGCAAAAGCAAGGACAGAGAGTGATGCTTGAGCTCTCATCCTGAGCACAAGCATCCAGATAATTTAGGCTCAGCCCATTGTTAGCACAATGGACAAAGAACTGAAGTGTTCCATTTGGTGACAAGTGCCTGCTGCTGAGAAACTGGATATCCCCCAAATCAGTAGTTTGAAGTGTTTACCAAATATGCAGAGCAGGCAACTGGAGTTTGCAGACAGGAGAGTGATGTTGGTGTGCATACAGGTGCTTGTCATTAAAGGTCAGCTGCAAGCAGATAAGCTCAGCAAGCCACACTCTTGCTTGAAAATAAAACAGTAGAACAAAGAAAACTATTCTTGTAGTGTCAGCACTGATTTCCAGTGGAATAGTCAAATACTTTGATTTTATAACTAGATTACTTGACTTTTGAAGCTCTCAGGAGATCCCACATCTTGCAGCTGGCTGTGTCTAGATAAATGCATTATTATCCTTTTGGTAGAGCCCCTACGTAACTCCTGTATCCACACAGGACATAATAGCCTGACTTCCACTTGCACATACTTTGCAGTTCCTTTTTAAGCACCTGAGTTAACATGGTAAGGGTTAGATAACAGAGAAACTACTACTTATTTTCAAGTCTAGATTCCTTTAAAATTAAAGCAAATCCACTCTTCCTGCAAGAAGTTGAAGGTTCTTGCAACTCAGCCACAAAGATAACATTGAGGACGGTTTTGCAATCTTAAGCAAAGACTGGAAACTTGGAGCTCAGGCAGGCCAGGTCCTCAGTGATGTCTCCTTTCAGGACAGAATCAACATCTGTTAGAATCAAGTCTGGCCTTCACATTCGTGCCATCTCACAGGCCCTATACATCACTGAAAATTTTGACTTTAGCCGTAACTATGTCTTAGGTGAGCAGCCAGCAACTGAGTCAGCGGTCAGTCATTGACTGAAAATTTGGGAACAAGCACTGAACCCAAGCTTTGCTTACCAATCTGATAAAGCCAAAGAATGAACACAGTCTTGTTCTCTGCCACAGTTCATGCAAATGATCAAAAGCAGATGATCAAGTTGGGAAAATTCTCATGAGATCCACACATCTAAAATATGTACAGAAACAGAACGGCAGGGACTTTGAAATATGCTGGTGCTGCAAATTGCCATGTCGTGTCACACAAACTATTGAGATACAGTTTGAACATGTGGGTAGTATGGTGAGTTAGGAACTGGCTGCAGTGTGGGGGCCAGAGGTTTATGGTGGTGATCAGCAGTAAAAACTGGTGCCCAGGCAGGAGTCAAATTCCTCAGCATTTGATACTGTTTAGCATTTTTCCAATGAGCTGGACAGTGGGATAAAGAGCTGTGTTAGACATGCTCACAGTGTATTTGAAAGAGCAGTTTAGACACTAGAGGAAAAGGTTTTTGCTTAGAGGGATCCTGACAGGTAGGAGGGAGCAGCTGATGAAAACGTCATGAAGTTCAAAGAAGTGAAATGCGAAGCCCTGCAGCTAGGATGCAATAGCCCATACAGTGGCATGGGAGAGGAGCTGACTGGATGGAAAAGAGGTTCTCAGGGAGTTGGTGAACAAAGAGCAGGACAGGTCAGTGGTGTGCCCTCACAGTGAAGAAGGCTGGCTGCAGACTGGGCTGTCTGAGCAAGCACACAGTCAGTAGGATGAGGAGGAGATTGTTCCCCTTATTGAGGCCACACTTCAGTACTGATGAGCCCAAGTCAGTAGCACAAGACAGACTTTGACAACTTGGAGCAAGTCTGGAAAACAACTTCAAAATGGTTGGGGCCTAGAACATATGACATACAAAGAGAGGCTGGAGGAGGTGTGTTTGATGTCCAGCCGTGAGACAGTTCAGTCTGGTTCTTCACGCTCACTACAAGTCCCTAATGAACAGAGAGAAGGTGGGGTTTGACTGTTCTCAGGGATGGAATAAAAAGCAAAGGATGCAAGTTAATGTGAATTCTCTTTTTATATTTTATATTACATATAAGGTACTGGCACTTTTGGTCTCATTGGGACCAATTTTTCTAATTGTATTTCTTCAAAATTAGCAACAAAATTTCTATTACGAAGATGCCACTCAGCAAGAGTAAGACAGTCAGAGCCTGATCCTAGATTGAGGAATGCTATTTATTGTAACTACAGTTAGCTTATTTCTTTATGAAGCATGAAATCAAGAAAGTAAAGTTTCATGCAAGCTCATGATAACATTCACATAGGAAGGACAACTTAGTCCAGTTGGATTTATGAAGCTATCACAGTTTAATTAAGCTCCAGTCAAATGTAACTGTTACTCAACCAAATTAAAGGCTACATCCAAAATAATTTTTTTCCCTAAAAATTATGCATTCCTTCTGCAAGAAAGAGGCCTTGTTAAACAATAATGGGTTCATGTATAGCAATTACATCTGTATTACAGGGATGCTATTACTTTGTGAAACAAAGCAGAAAAGCCTGCTTTTAAAGCCACATCACATATGCACAGAGAACAAAGCAGTGATGACCTTTAATATAGCTCTGTTCAAAAATAACCTCCAAGACCAAGAAAACACTGCTGAACTGTCTTACCAGAGGCTCTCATGAACTCCTCCTCCATTAACAGAAGCAAACAGGAAGCACATCTACAACCCTTTGGCTCTCTTGACAAACTGTACAGATGTCTGGGGTACCCCTGGCACATAATGAAATGAGGTTTTCATCCTCAGCATGGATTTACTCTAACATCCTCTCTATGTGATCCATTAGAGTTACATTTCTCTCCCTCACAGCTAATACATGTCCCGAAGAGCTTCCTCCTGAACATAACAGATCTTTCCATTCAACAACATGTACACAGAGAAGAGTGTTGTACTTCTGTATTGTATAAATATCTTCCTTAAATGCTGTTATATGCACAAGGTGTTTCACATCCAGTTCCTTCTCCTTTCTATTTATGCAGGAGCAGCGAACGATGCACCATGCGTGTGGTCTGTGCTGCTGACCAGAAAGACATTTTTGTTTTGCTGCTACTAGCTGCTGCAGTCAGAGTGCTTCAGAACTTCTGCATGGTGTTCCATAAAACACAAAACATGTTGTAGTCATCCCCACCATGTGCACACACACATTCTGATTCCCTGGGCCTGCAGAGAGTCTGCACAATACCACAGGAGCATCTCTTCCCTCTATTCACCACCAACTTCAGAATCCCTGCTGCAGGGTAATACAAGTTTCATCTTGGTATGCATTTAATTTTTAACATATACATGATTTTTAATGCATCAAACCAAAGACAATTGCCTTCATGAGAGGTTTGGGTGAAGAATTTTAAGTTCAGTTGCAACAGTGCTTATACCTACATTCATAACACATCTAGAAAGAATTCTGAATTCAGTATCAACCCCTATGAAATGAGCCTATGGTGGAAATCAAGAAGCCCAAGAGCTTTGACTGACCATGCTTACAAGCAAGAAGAGAGGAATTCCTCTTCCCCAAAGTGTCAAACCTCCTCAATACATAGCCTATCCCATATGTGATGTCCTGTGCTTAGTAAAGTAATGTAAAACTCTTTAAAAGCAGAGTCTTTTTATATATCAGTAAGAAATGTAAAGCATAGCTAGATTTTCTGTTGAAGCAAAAAGTACAAATGTTACCACTTTTAAGAAACTTGCTCGCTGGTTTCTCAAAGAAAATGCAGTTATTGGTGCCCTCCACTAGCTCCCTGTGACAAAGTCAGCTTCTCACACTCTGGTTTATTCAAAAAGAGTAATTTCTGAGTTTTCATTTGGAGCAGCATTTGAAAATATCTGTTTAACAGGAAGAGACTTGAAACACAACCAGGCACATTTGAACATTTGAACTTTATTTCACTGAAATTCAAGTGGGAAAAGACTAATATTAACCCCAAATCACCAGTCTGTCTATTTTAAGACGTTTGTCTCCTTGTTACTATAACAAAATTTTGTTTTTGCTAGGGATCTCTGCTTCCTCTACTCCAGGCATAAATTGGAAGTTTTATTTACCATATATCCAGGAGGGAAGCTTCATCTTTATACCAGCTGAATATTTCCTACCATAAATGAAAATATACAGAGGTCAGGCACAGGCATACATAGCTTCCCTGTCTGTATTCAATCTCTCATGGACTCATGCAACAGGGTCATTTCTACTGTAACATAAATGAGAAGAACTATCCTTATTTCAGGGAAACTACTCCAGAAAAGGATAGATAGCAGGTATGTTTTTTCCAGGTCGGTAGAAAGAGTGGCTTTTGGACTATTTCCACTTTTGTAAATAAAGAAAGAACATCTAGTCTAGGCAGAAGAACTTGCAAGTACATATGAACAAACATAAAAGGACCAAAATATCAAGAGCAAGAACGAGAAAAACAATCTGTTCCTAAAACCTCCCTGAGAATCAGGAAAACTCAAAATACAAATTTAGGAAAAGAAATTTAAGCTAGTTGGTATTACTCAACTGCAGTGGTATGACTCGCATGACTGGATATTAAACTCATTGGTTACAGACTGTTTAGGAAAGACAGTGGGGATATTACATGGTTTAGAGCTGCAAAGAGTTCAGCAAGACAGAACCTTGATTGTATACTAATTCACATACTAAATTATAAATCACAAAATGGGATCATGCTAAGACAATATAATAGGCTATTGAATAGCCTGATGAAAAAAAACAACAATCCCCTTCCTTGTTAAAATGTTGAGGAAAAATGTGTCCATCTATAGACTGTCAATTTAGGAGGTTTTGGTGCTCTACAAGTACAAATACAAGTAAATCAAGTCGATGTAATTACACTGATGTTTTCCCCATGTGGAAATAGAATACCATTATGATTAAGGTACATACTGCGTGTTTTAAAAGATCGTCTCTCAAAGCTGAACACAAAAATTGAACAGAAAAAGATATTTAAGTAAAAAGAACAGTTAGGAATTACCTCTGCTGCTGCATGGTCTTTTCAGCAACCAAGTTCTTGAGTTAGTCAGGCATGCTTCACCCAAATGTCTACTCCACCTTCTCTATATATTACAGGCAGTGCAGCTTCTGCCAATCTGATAAGTATGGAAATCCTTGCTTAACTGGCCACCTGGAGAACAAATTAATTTTTAGTACTTGAGAAGATATTAAACATCTATAAGGTCAATAATAATGACTGCACCTTGCCAAATATAACTCCTACTTGCAGTCATTTAGTAAATATTTAGATGATGGCATTCTTTGCCTCTTTCTGCAGCAATGAAGACAGAAAAATTGTCTCCTACATCCCAGGGTGATCAGTAGAAATCCTGGGAGTGATATAATTTGGTTTAATAACCAGAATGAATGCTGATCAGGAATCCTTCAAACCTTCCTTGGGATGCCAGAAGAAATGTGAAAAGGACTTGAAATTGGTCAGATAAGGCTTTTGTAAATGCTCCAAACTGATAATGATTACTGAAGGTGTCTGTAGTTACAAAAAGCAACGTCAAGAGGAATGGAGACATTTGTAATGGCTGAGTATGTATGTGGTATGGAAAATACTTGGCCACTGGAAAGGATAATATTGGATAAATACACTGATAAAGGAAAGAGGAAGTTAAAGAAGTCAGTGAAATTCCACGGCCATTAGAATTAAAGACAAAAAGATAGAATTACTTGGGACTTGCCACAGAAAAGAATTTTTAGCCAATAGTTATTAATTTGGTAAAGCTATTGAGCATGTAACTGGTGATAGCCAGCAACAGAATAATTTATACATCAATGTTTAAATTCAGCATCTTTTGCATTGAGCTTGGAGTGAAGTTGAATTTGGAATAAGTTCACATTCCAGTGAAAATTGCATCATTTTTGTTCAAAAGATGATCTTACACACTCTGCAAATTGCATTTTTGTGAACTTCCAAAATGTCAAGCTAACAACTACCACAGCTAAGATCAAGGAAAGTCTGTTCCATCAGAAAAGTACCGCAAGGTTATAACACAATGAATGCAAAAAATCTTGGCTTTGAGAGACTTGGGTAGCTGATATACCAGAAAAAGTATCAGAGAAGAGGAAATGGGTGTTTCTGAATGCAATTAGTCCTTACTGAGGAAAATATAGAAATTCCTAGCAATACCTAGCATTTATCAGTATAATTAATTGGAGGTGTAAATGAGATATGAACTGATCAGTTATATGGGCTGGCTGTGTGACATCCTAAGGTACCTTTGTTGCAGCAGGATTGCTTTAACACCGCTAAATTCCGTGCAAGAAACCTAGAAACACAGCTGCCAGTACACTGTTGGGGTAGGAGATTGTATCCTGGAAAGCAGCAACACTGGAAAGCGTATCGGAACTTTGATGCCTGTGCAAGAAGCTAAATGCAATTCACAGATGCATTAGCAGGAAACCTGAAGGTGAGAGTAGGGAAGTAATTTAATACAGAAATCACAGAGCCTCTCACTGCAATAATCTTACCAGATCTGGTGTCAACACTTTCTTTTAAAAAGGAAGCTGACAACTTTGAAAACTTGCAGAGAGGTCTGCAGTAGTGATTCAATGAATTACAATAAGAGACTGAGGAAGCTCAATTTATTCTGCTTGTTCAAAAGATGTTGTAATATAGGCAGGGCAGAAAACTTTCCAGTAAGATCAGAGCATGTGAGAGCATGGTACATCATGAAAGATACAGTCTGTCCAGGCTTATAGCACATGGAAAAATTACTTGAACTCCACACTTGTGAAAACAGGAGTTTTGAACCATATACTACTTCCTAAATTTCTGTTGGAAATTCAAAATCAACTGTGAATTTTTGGCTGGAACTAATCACGACGCAAATTCTTCAAGTCCATTTAAGTATCAAAAGAAGATCCTTCTGACAGACAGCGACTCCGTAGTTCAGGAAAAAAAATAGTATCTTTTGATTTAAAGGGGAAGAATACCTTTTTCTTTTGGCCTAGGTTTTAAAATACATGAGATTCTACCAACCCTCTAAGTTTTGAAAAGCTCGCTGTCACATATCTTGAGAAATGGAAGAGAATTTTAGTGAACAGTCGGTACATAACAAATCAGTTTATACTCTGATAGTATATTATCTTCATATTAAATTCAGAACTTTAATTTCTAAATACAAAGCTCCATATTACCTGAGTTAAAGAGAAGTAGTTACTAGAGCTTATCTTCTGATCCTTCAGGACATGCCATTAGTAGATGAGCAAAGCACATTTTCTTACCAAGTGAGTACTGTTAACTTTCCTGTAACGATGAAATTGTCCCACTCCACCTGTATCATTACTTCACCAAGTTTCGGTGAGCTAAATTTACTTCTATTGTTAAAAATGTCTTAATTTTCCCTGGAGTGGAATTAAAATGCCTATAGCAAAAGAATTGCAAAAGCATGCAGGAAGAATATGAAGTCACTCATTTTAGAACTTGTAAAGAAGCCCTAGGATCTTGGATTTGCAGTCAGATGCCTAGAAACATAAGTAATCATAATCCACAGGGGAAAAACAGGAGAAAGCAGTCTTTTGTGGATGTCACAAAGGAAAATCTTGTAAGAAATACTTTCTTTCATGATTTTTCCACTCTCAGGATCTGAAAGCTAAGTCAGGAATTAATGGTTTCAATTCGCTTATGTATGTCAGCAGCTGCTCATTTAATAATCACTTTCACAAGCAATAAAAGAGCAGTGAGTAAATATTCTCAGAACAACAAATTAGCTTATACCAGAATTTTTATTTACTGGAGACCTTTGTCATTGACTATGGAAATATTTGACTCATACAGTTGATTTTTTTCAATACAGAGAAGATGCAATTCTTTGTAAAAACATGTGATGTCACTTAAAATTACATATGTATGATGAACGGACCATGTCTCTGTATACAAAATATCCATGTTTTTTTAAGACAAAATCTGAATTGACATTGCCACTGGTTTTCTTTCAACAGTAAGGCAGCCTGCTTCATATGGCACAGCATATGCAGTCAGTGATAGTGAGTCAGTCTTGTGTCAAGTACAGCAGCAAAAACTCTGAATTGTTCCAGTGACAAATCAGAGTAACTGAGAGCAGTGTTCAGTTTATCATGCTTCTGCTTCTGAGAACTTCCTGTATCTCATGAGCCTTTGAAAACCTGCTTGAGTTGTTTTCTTAAGAAAATGTTACTGTAGAAATGCAAGAGTCTATGAAGGCATATTAGCTGTGTCCTTGTGAGGGATTGCACAAACAAAAGAACATAAATTCTTCCCGGAAATTGTATCCTGTTGGAATCAACTGTCTGATACTAGAGAACATTTTCTGTGGTGACTTTAAACTGCAGCTTATTTCTGTTTTGGTAAAAAATCCCAAATTTTCTGTTTAACTATTTTTCATTCCATATTATAGTGAAGTTTCTTGATTAACAGCTTGTTATCATATTTATCACAATTTATCTTTTGTCCTTTCTTGCTTCTTCTAAAGCATACAGTTTTAGATAAGCTGAAAGGGAAGAAGACGTATATTAAAAAAAAAATTGAAGATGAAAATGCTCATTAGTAATCTTTAAAAGTGAGATAGCAGAACGGTTTTCCTCTGTAGGAAATACCATAAAAGAATCCATAAAAACTTATCTGCTGAGAGTGCAATCACATGATTCCCATGGGGAAGGAAAAGGCCTGGTTGTTTAAGGTCACAGTTCAAGGGACAGAGCAGTTGATTTCTGTATCCCATCCAATCTGAGAGCTTGAATTGCACTTATAAGACACACTACACTTATACCACAATAATAAGGTGTGGCTGCATGGTCGAGCCACAAGACTAAGGAAAAGTACCAAGCATTTTGTACGTCAAATTACTTCTGGGGAAAGCAAATTATTAATAATATACAATATTTTAATATAATGTAACATTTTTTTCCCCAAATTTCAGCTGAAATATATTATTGTAAGGTGTAATGTTTGTGCAACTGGCTGTGACAGCACTCTCAGAGACATTTATCTCCGCTTTTCCAAATGGAGCATGTTAAGAAAATAGTTTCAAGTGTCAGCATTACAAAAACTTGAAGAACTCCTCTTTTTAAATAGCAGCAGTCTGTAGAAGAATTGGGAAAAAATACAGAATTTCACATAATTACCTCCATATGGATTTCAGATGACACTGAAGCTTCATTTAACTATATATTATAAAATTAAAGCTGAGGACAATGTGGTGTTCTCATCAGTTGTTAAATAGTATAGAACTTCTACCTGAATAACAAAGTCATGACAGTATGTTCCCTATGAAATTTGGTAAAGAGGAATTAACATTTCCACTGAAAATACACCAACAGATCATGTTCAGCAAATCCATGGCTGGTGGGCAGGAGCTCATTTGCTAAGGAGGCCTCTAGCACACGTTTTCCTGGACCAAAGACCCATGATGATTATTTCTGGAACTCTGCAAAGAGAATGCGAAGGCCTGGGGAGACCTCCTTTCCCTGTGTCACCTCTTAAAGTCTCCCAGCACTCATTATCTCAGAGCAAAGATAACTCTGAAAGATTAAGTTCAGTTCATGCTTATTCTCTTAACCTGATACAAATTCCTACCTAACACAAAAGAAAAAAACCTACTTGTTTGATTATAGTTCCTTTCTCAGCAATGTAAAATATTTATCAAGGCCTCTCAGAGCAAAGGAAACTCAGAGTAACCAGTGAAGCGAGATGGTCAGTGCAGGAATAGTGTCAGCCCAGCCAACATCTCACAGACACTAAATGTCCATCTCCACAGATTCAAATCTGCAGGGAGCAGTGTCCTTTACCATGCACTCTCACCTTGCTTCCATTTCCTTTGAGCAGCTGCAAGGGATTAATGAAGAGAGGAAAGAAAAAAACCCACAACTACAACACTAACACCTGGAATGAAAGACGTTGAAGGGTGAGTATGTGATACAATGAAAAATCTGGAGATCTTACCCACGTAACTAGTGTGTCTGTTCTCACAGCCAGTATATTAATTTGCTGGTTTCAGTGTTGATTTTTGCATAATTGATAAAACATTTTCTTTCAATACCTCCTGCCATCTCTCTCTGTTCCACACCGTACAAATCCAGTGGTTAAAGTGCACCCAGGGTGTAGAAAAACAGATTCACAACCCCTTTCTCCAACTTGGGGGAAAGTTTTGTTATCTTATTTGTTAGGCAAGCATCCTAAATTTTAAGTATGAAGTGGAAGGCCTACCCCAGTCTTCCCCACTGAAGAGACAGCAAAATAATAGGCTGAAGTAGCACAGATGAAATTCAGAAGGGGTATGAGAGAAGAAAATGGAAATACCAGTCTGAAAAACTCAAGTTCCCCCATTCTTGTGGAAGACTCGGCTGTCAACATTGCACGGTGGCATTGACACTCGTGCACTTACACACATCACTGATGAGCTGACCCAGCGGGCACAGGGGAAATATATTAATACAGGGAAAGAATGATGTATAGAAGATGGCCAGTGAAGACCATCTTCATTCCTTCTTTCCAGCATCTCGATCTGGCCTTTAAGCTCAGTCTTTGCCTCAGTCTTTGCCTCTGACCTTTGAGACTCAAATCACAACTTCTTAACTGTAGGAAAAAGAAAATCATTAAGAGAAAATATTTTTAACAGTGGTCTGAGGACACAACACCACCAATGAGGAAGGACTTATCTAAAAATAAAATAATCAAGCATCCTAGAATAATTCCAGACTGTTCCATTTTATAAATGAGGACTGCTGGCACAATGTCTGTATCTCAAGGCATACTGTTTACTAAACACAACTAAATAAACATCGATAACCTCTAGCCTGACAGAATATAAATAGGAAAGCCTATGCTGGAACATTTATTTGATATATTGTTCTACTTTTTTTTTTTTTTTTGTGCAGGTGAAACTGGCAACTTTGCTTATTCTGAAAGGAAAATTTCCAAAAGTCACTCTTGCCCCACCAGCACAATGTTTATATTCATGCTACAACTTGTTGGCATATAATACTGAGTACTAGGAATGATTATGCAGCATTGCATTTTTTCTTAATGAATGGGACACATTCACAGAGGATTAATACTAACCTTTAATTTGTGTCTCAAAGTTATTTTTAATTTTTCTTTTGCAAAATATAGGAAATTTTGTTTTTACAGCAGGATTACTTGCTTACCCAACAATAGCCATCTCAAATTAGAAATTTAGTATAAACTATTTGTATAGTTTCCCCTTATAATCAGTGATCTGTCCATCTAAAAAGGCATATGAGGTGAATTTTCTTCCAACAGGTCCCATGCATCTGCAGTGTAGGTAGAGGAGGCAACTAGTTCTGAACTGCTGAAGTTAGGTGAGACAGATCCCAGACAATGGCTGGGTAACCTGTACAAAGAGAAAGCTGCAACACACAAATTATTTTCATTACCTCAGGATAAGAAGACTGATTTCCTTTCTTGAGGTTCATCAGTCTTTGTTGGGTAAATTCCTACAGAGTGTTAGAATTTAATTTGGTAAAATTCTTTTTCGAGTTCATGGAACAGATCCTCCCAAATTCAGCTGCTTTTTCAGCAGACCAAAGAAGTAATGGCTGGCAGAATCACTTTTCCTGAAGTACAACCACAGAGGTATTAGCATTATATAGAGTGAAATAGCCTATGGAGTCTTTCTGGCACTTCACAACAAAAATAGCATTTCCATCACTGTGTTTACAGAATACCAATATATTATCTTAGAAAACACATGGCTAGTCTGGATTCTTTAGCTCCATAAATTACATGAGAGCAATGGGCAATACTGACTGTCTGATTCTTTCATGGCAGTTCCCCAAAAGAAGTGATACTATGTGGGAAATTAGAATATTTGGGGAATAATTGACATCTAGATGCACAGATGCAAAGCAAGTAGCCAGTGGCGTCCACCCTGCGCTCTCTTCTCTTAGCTATCTGAGTTGAAATGGGCATTTGGATATGAAAACAGAAATAGGTAGAACCAATTGGCCCTTTTCATGTTCACAGATAGTAGCACTAAGCCATCATGTATTTTCCTGATAGCCAGAGCCCATTCTGCTGTCATACACTGTTCCTTTACAACCCAACAGAAGTTGATGACATAAACATATCCTTTTCCTAAACACTTGGGTTGTGTGTGATTTAACCTTTAACTCCCATAGGTTAGATGTCAAATATTTCTTGCGAGACTTTGGCAAGGGTTTGAATATGTTTTCGTCACTCTTCCCCTAAGTAATATAGGCTGCAGTTGCAGAAGCATCATAGGAAGGTTTCCCTTCCCCCATCCCTCTGGCCACTTCCTCCAAGCTCAAACAGGAAAGCAGGGACAATGCAGAGGGACCAGCCACGGGCTCACAGTAAATCTGCAATTACTTGAAATGTCACTTCCTGTTTTTGAAGCCTACAGAAGAATAAATACCTTTCTGGGCTGTGCTGTGAAGCCAAGGGGCCCTGGCGTGTGTGCTCCTGGCACTGCTGGGGCTGGGGGCAGCAGGAACACAGGGACGTGCTGCTCGGCCAAGCACTCCAACACTTCCAGGGGTGACAATCAATCTTCCCCTAGGGACTTATATATGCTATTTGACCTGTGTAAATGAGATTTTTTTCCCGCTAAGACTGCTACTTTTGCCTTAGAAAAGAGGGCTTTGATGTGGAAGGAGTTTTATACATACCAGAGGCCAATTTTCACTGCCAGTCTTTATGGAGTTTAATTTGTCAGAAGTCCCTGCCACTTTGTCCTTCAGAAACATCTGTATAACTGTTTTCAGTAGACCCTGCTGAAAAATAACCCACCACACAGTTCTCCCCCTAATGTTTGCTGTGAATTTTTCCAGCTGTGTGCAGTCTTTAGTCAAGTCTACCAAAATCACAGCCCAAAGTGGGCTTGAACATAGGGTGCAGAAAGGGCTGGAATGGGTTAAGTCAACAGTAGCTTAAGAGAAAGCTACTTATGGAACTGTGGTGTTAGTGTAAAGGATATTTCAACTCTGTAAGCAGTATTCAAGCTGTTGAATAAGAATTTGCAGTAAGTTTTGGCATCACATGAATGCTTTCCCAACCCTATGTGTAGACCAACTTCTGTTCTTTTGGAAAATGAAGAAGAAAGCTCTGTGAAATACCTCACTCCTCTCAGAAACATGGCAAGGTGCACTTCCATGTCTAGCTGATCATGCCTTGCCAGACTGAAATATACTTAATTCACAAAGTGATACATTTGAATGTTTAATTGTACCTCATGACCTAAGAACACCAGATCAGGCATAAAAGGGAAGCCAGGGTTGCTAGTTTTGAAAGGCTGACAATGGAAAACGTGTTGCCAAAGTGAGCAGATGTTGCGTAAAGTCAGAAACTGTTCTGTGAAGTAAGTACTGCCTAAACGGTTTTCAGAGAAACACTACTTCAAGAAAATTGCATAAAGTTCTTCAGAAGTATTTAAAAATGCTTTCTTCGCATTGTTCCTGAAGTACCCTATCAAACCCAGAAATTCACCAGAGTTTGTAATTTCTTGCTTTTTTCTGCATTTGCATTTACCACATTTTCTTGCTGCTTTTTTCTATATAGTCACTAAAGGAGAACAAACACTGGCATCATATGAAAAATCTCAATTATTATTTCACTTTGTTTGGGGTTTGTTGTTGTTGTTGTTGTTGTTACAATGTGATTGGTTTTCTGATATCAAAATTGCACAGGGAAGAGGGGCTGGAATGTTGTCCAATAGAAAAGGACTGTGAGAGACTGAAATGTTAATAATTAATGACAGAAAATACTTGCCTATTTGTGGAAGTGGCAGGGTGCTTTGCTGAGGCCAGGTTTTGTTGCCTTTCCCTGGTCTTAAAATCAAAGTCAAACACAGTTAAGAGGGAAAAGGGGTTTACCTCGGTATTTATTTAAGGATCCTTAAAGGTGCACACTCCGTTTGGGTGGGATGTGCTGAGAAGCACACCCCGAAATGCACACACACACAATGAATGTGTACACCATTATAGGCCTTGCAGATTAGCATATCTATCAAAGATTCCCCAATGAGAGGCTCGAGTGAACCCCTCGTCCCGAGGAACCTCCCCCCTGGATGGGCCTATCTTAGTTTACAGAATGTGTTCTGGAGAGGACCTTGGTGTCTGGGGCTTTCTGACCCCCAACTGTGAGGCCTCCAGGATGTTTGGTCTCCTGGCTTAATGGAATATTGGGTCTAAACTAAGTTATCAAACTTAAGGAACTATGAGTATGTGGGCTAAAAGCACTAAGGATACATAAAAGCTACATAAAAGTGTATATAAAAGGGGTATAAAAGAAAAGGCAAAAAGTCATCATGGCATCAGTTTGCAGCCCCTGAGGAGGAGGAAGTAAGGTTTTGGGTCTGTAGCAGCAATCGTCTGGTCCACCTGAGAGAGAGGTGAAGACCCACCAGAGGAGGCTAAAAGCCAGATAAGAGGCAGACCCTGCAGAGAAAGGATGGTGACTTTTATCATGCCAACTGTCTTCTCTCACACAAACTCAGGCTCAATTATAAAACTCCCACCCTGCCCCCACGGAATGCCACATTCACAGGAGTCATTCATATTCACAGGTTGGCCTGAGAGGATTCATCCTTCTGATGGGGCATTGCTGGCTTAACTACTTCGACTTGAGACGCAGCTGTCATGTCATAGAAGGAGTCATAAACCACCAAGGACCCACAAAGTGCCCCAAGATTCACCCTTTAGGCCTTCCACCAAAGAACTGAAAGATCCCCCCACTAGGGAAGGTACATGGACATTCCCATCTGAACCTGAGCATATATTAACCCATTGGACTTTGTGTTTTGTGGGGTTCCCCCACCCCTGATGGATTAAGACAGTGACCATCACTTCAACAAGACAGTGAGCATCACTTTGGCCAATGAAGTTGCTACAACCGAGTCTCATCACTGGACCCACGGGTGGTGACTATATACCTTTCTTACCCTTTCTTTCTTTTCTTCAGTATGTTTCCCTAAGTGTTAGTTTAAGCTTTTATATTACTATATCACTATAGATAACAACCAAAAAGACTACCTACCTGCTTTCCATTGCTACCAAATTGTTCTAAAATATACCTGACATATATATATATATATATACATTTATAAAGACCAATCATTCAGTGTCATTTCACTCTAATACACCCCAAGGGATTTATTAACAAGAACCTGGGTTACCTTTGCCTTTTGGGGAAAGTTGGGGCTGCTGATCAGCAGTAGCTGAACATGAGCCAGGATGTGCCCAGGTGGCCAAGAAGGCCAATGGCATCCTGGCCTGGATCAGCAATGGTGTGGCCAGTGGGACCAGGGCAGAGATTGTCCTCATGTACTCAGCACTGGTTAGGTCACACTTTAAATACTGTGTTCAGTTCTGGGCCCCTCAATTCAAGAAAGACATTGAGGTGCAGGAGGAAGTCCAGAGAAGGGCAATGGAGCTGCAGAAGGGTCTGGACCACAGGTTTGATAAGGAGCAGCTGAGAGAACTGGGGGTATTTATCCTGGAGAAGAGGAGTCTCAGGGGAGACATTATCACTCTGTACAGCTACCTGAAAGGAGGCTGTAGTGAGGAGGGAAACGGAGTTAAGTTGCTCCAGGGTGGGTTTACATTGGATATTACAAACAGTTTCTTCATGGAAAGGTTTGTTAAGTGTTGGAACAGGATGCCCAGGGAAGTGGTGGAGGCACCATCCCCGGAGATTTTTAAAAGACATGTAGATGTGGTGCTAGGGGACATGGATTGGGGTGAACTTGGCAGTGCTGGGTTAACAGATGGATTTGATGATCTTTCCCCACCTAAACGATTTTATGATTCCATAAAGCTTGCTACAAACCCAGTTTGGCTCCTGTTTGAAGGGAACCCAAATAGGAACATAAGAGATTTCTTGCCTTCCCTTAAGGCAAGAAATGGAGGAGTTCACCTAACTCCTTGCAGGTCACTTGCCTTCTCCAGAAAAACCCAGCAAAGCACTTGCCAGGGCGTCAGAGCTGCCAAATTTCAAAAAAAGTTCTCTGACTCTCCAGGAGCAGCTTGGACAGGCTGGTGACCTGGTGCTAAGGGGTGATTTGAGTGGATGGTGAGGGAGGCAGGACCATGGCCTTGCAATAACCGTCCCATCCCACAGCAAACAAACAAGATGAGTGTGGGGGAAGGGACCTGTGCATTTAGAAAAGTAAGGCCTTCAAACATAAACATCCTCCTGTAACACTGCTTTCTCCAGCTGGATGGTTTTGTAGGTGACCAAGGTAAAAAAGTGAGACTTCCATGTCCTCACAACTGGATCAGTCAAGTAGGACTGCCACTGGCACTAGAAGTCCAGGGTACTTTCTCCTTCACTGACAGTTTTGGCATTTTGGGGTTTCATCCCATCCTTAAATCAAATTTCAAAATACTAAGTCTTCCACACTACAAATATCCTTACAGAAAACTCTAATTATATAACACTGTAGAAATGCAGCTGACACTGCTTGGAAGTGGAGCCCCGCACCACATTAGGCATTCATATTTTCATATTTTCTATCCTACAATCATATTTTGTTCCCCATTTTTTAGATATACAGTTAATTCATTCTACCAGTACTCCTCTGATACTATTAAGACTAAGGGTTTTTCCTATAGGATAGATTTTCGTGTCTTGCACATATCGATTCTGGGAATTCAGAGTCAATAAAGCCTTACTTAAATGCCTGTTTAGCTTGTGACCACAACCATAATAATAAGAGCAGAGGTGACTCTATCAGAAAATCCTCAATATCGTGTACTTTTGTGTGGTGGCCAGTGGGCCCATAGCACTGGGGAGTGCAGGAACCCCTTGGAGAAAGGTGCCCTAGGTAGAAAATCTCTCCCCGGGTCAGGGTGACCAAAAAGGCCTCTCCCATCATACCCTGTTCTGTTACAGAAACGTACCCCGGTTCTGTTTCCCTGATTGGCCCATTGGCCTCCCTGCCCCTTTATCCCTTGTATGTTAAGGCCCTAGAAAGTTCTCCTTTCCCTGTTCTCCCATTGGCCCTTGTTCCCTCACCACTCCCTCTGTGTTTCCCTATTGGCTCCTACACCCTAACCCCGTCTGTGCTCTGCCCCTGTGCCCTCAGACCATTGGCCCTGATGCTCTCTTCACCTCTATCCTCCTTGCATAAAATCATGGGAGTGTGGGCCCTCCCATTGTTCTCATCTCCGTTCCTGGACCCCTTCACATGTGGCTGGAATAAACTCACCCTTTGGAACCCCACACGGAGACCCTTCCCGGACTCTTTTGCTGTCGGCTGGCTTTGGATTTACCCGTGTGGGTGCATGACTCTGTGTGTGTGTGCTGTGACCTCACCAGAGCGGCTTCCATTTGGAGACGCTTCTAGGAAGGTTGTGGCATCTTACCATCTACACCCACCATGACACTTTTGCAATTAAAATAAGTTATTTAGAAATACAAATGGAAGTCTTGAAGATCTACTAACGATGTTTGGGGTTTTTTTAATGGCCTAATTTTCATTATATCTGCCAAAAATATTGAAAAGGCTTTTTTTGAAGCCCGCATTGTTTTCTGCCAGCTCATCTGCTGGCTCTGGAGCCTCTGTGTTATTAGATAAACTTACAACCAAGATCATATCAATGTTAGTGGATGCCAAGGTTTTGTTATTATTAGGGGGCTGGAGCCACAGTGCCACTGAGGGCTCTCAGGGTCCACACTGAGCTGCAGAACACCTATGACAGAGTTGAAACTAGGGATCCTAGGATTTTGACACTTTCCACACCTTAGCTGGCAACCTAGAAAGCCATTAGATTCATAAATTAAATTTGAACTCTCATCATGTTAGAAACTTCTGTTCCCATTGCAAGATTTTTCATCTCTGGCCTTTCAGTTTTAAGATCACTTATTCAGCCAGGTCTCCAAAGCAGTGGGAGATCTGAGGGACACAAATTGTTCCTGGTTTCTTTTGGGAAAAAGATTTAAAAAACAAAAATACATTACATTTTTTCTATAAAACTCAGACATTCCCTTTCTGAAGAGACTATAACAATTTCAAGAAAATAATGTGTATATGTTTCTAATTAAAATAATTTCCCAAGGTCAAGAAATGCTAATTGACTTCTTCATGGCTTATACGGTTTAGACCTCAGGTAAGTCTTCAGATTTTTGGGTTTTTGTTTGCTTGGTTGGTTGTGGGTTTGTGTTTATTTGGAGGGTTTCTTTGTTTGTTTTGGTTTAATTTTTCCGTGTGTGTTTATTTAGTTGGTTGGTTTCTTTTATTTCATTTTGTTTTGCTTCATTTTGTTTTGTTTGTGTTATTGAGTAAAAACTTAAAATTAGCCAAGCCTACAAAAGCAGATCACAGAATCACAGAATCACCAGGCTGGAAGAGACCTCCAAGATTATCAAGTCCAACCCATGCCCTAACATCTCAACAAAACCATGGCACCGAGTGCCACATCCAATCCTTTTTAAACACGTCCAGGGATGGTGATTCCACTGCCTCCCTGGGCAGACAATTCCAATACTTCACCACTCTTTCCATGAAAAACTTTTTCCTAATATGTAACCTCTATTTTCCTTGGCACAGCCTAAGAGTGTGTCCTCTCGTTCTGTCAGTTGCTACCTAGAGAAAGAGACCAACCCCCATCTGACTACAACCACCTTTCAGGCAGTTGTAGAGAGTGATAAGGTCACCTCTGAGTCTCCTTTTCTCCAGGCTGAACAACCCCAGGTTGTTAGGTACCCAAAATGGATGTGCTGAGTCCCAGTCGGTTACATAATTTTAGGTTGGAATCACTCATGTGGTTCCACAACAAAAACAGGGACTTAGAGCAGTTAAAAATTAGATACACAAATAAAACTAATGACTGGAAAACTCACAGGAGATATCTTTTGACTAAATACAAATTATTTCTACTTGAAAAAGACATGGGGTTTTAAGAAATTATGATTAGCTAAAAAAATGTAAATATTAGGTAGAAGAGCAAGGTGGTATATTTTCACTCTAATCCTCCCTACCTTTAATATATTAAAGACTACTCGTCTACAGATTATACTCATTTACATAAGTGCCTTTGAAGGACTTTTTAGATCTTATTTCATTGATCATGTTCGGCTTTTTCAGACTCAGTAGGCTAACCTACACACATTTATAACTGGCAGTAAATGCAGAGATTTATATTTAGCCAGCCATTCATTTCTGGGGATTTGGTCAAACCAGAGTTCATACTTTCAGACATTCCCTTAAGACGATAATATGATCACCCTTCAAAACCAGAGGATTTAGGAGACTTGGTGATTTAAGAGCCTTACTGCTAGTTTATAGGAATACAATTAGCATCTGCAAGGAATGATAATTTTACTGAATGCTTTCATGCTAGGAATCTATAAGACCAAATTCACTGTAATAATCACTATATTTTTACATTAGTTCTAACTAATGGATTTAAAACTGTTCCTTTCTAATACACTGCCCTAAGTGCTGTCTAAATCAACAGCAAATTTCAGTATAATCTCACAGTAATGTTCAGTTATCCTTTGATATAGGCAAATATCTAAATTCAGGAAGTCATTGACATAATTAACTTTATTTGTGAGTACTCACCAAGAGAGAAGTCTCAGCTCCTCCTGCGAGCTGATCTATTAAAAGAAAAAAATTCATTAAGTTTGGCATCTAATCTCAGATTTTATTGATTCAGCCTGGAAAATCTGTACAAATACTCAGATGGAAATAAATTCCTTTGTTCCTCACATTTCTGACTACATTAGACTTTCCTGTTATTATTATAATACCATGCCATATTGTTAGCCAATATCCCCAGTTAAAATGTATCCCTACCTTGATACTAAGTAGATTTAATTTCTTTGTGAAGGCACAAAGATTAGTAATATTTTCATACTGTTTTGTATTGTTTTCAAGTGGATAGGGGTGGATTCTCAGATTTCAACATCTTCTGGAGAATATCCAAGGCCAGTCATAAACTAGATTATATGAATTCCATAAATTATTAAGGGTCATCATTGGCCAACCTTTGTTCTCATTTCCTTTTGAGAGGAATAATGACTTAGTTATGAAAAACTTTCAGAAGTATAGGAATGTGAAGAATAGGCAGCCCAAATATGTTTAATAAAGACAGATTAAAGTCCAGCTACACTGTAGTTTATGGGACAAACTGAATAGTATTGAATAAACATTTATATAAACAGCAGTCAAGCATAGGAAATAACACAATTTCTCAAAATTTCAATTAGTTTGCCATTACTTCATACTTGTGTTAAACATGAAGTACCTTAAAAAATATAAAAGTGATATGAAATGATGACTGCAGCAGTATGACCAAACTTCTGCCAGTCAAAGTTGGCCTTCTAGGAGTATGGCTTGTCTATTTTGCAGTATCTATCACACAAAGAAAGTAAAAAGCAAACTCCAGCCAAAACTCTCTATAAGAAGTAACAGACCTTTCTACTTTATTTGGCTAGCTAGGTGATCCAGTAGTCCTTAATTCACTTGACAACTTCTGTAGACAAAGCAGACAGCAAACCAGGAGTTATCAGCTAAGACAAATTTTGAAAAGTTCCTGGCAAGACAGAGTAGGAGGAAGCCCTCATGTGATGTGGCTCAACATGGCTCAGTTAAAATCACCAGCTGAGAAACTTTATAGCTTGGCGAAGATTTAAAACAAGTGTCTCAGAACACATGCAGCCTTTATGAAGACTCTAATAACGAAAACTTTCCATTTAAAATCTAATATCACAGAATCACAGAATATGCTGTGTGGAAAGAGACCCACAAGGATTATCAAGTCCAACTCCTTCCCTGCACCAAGTGTCACACCACAGGCCTGAGAGTGTTGTCCAAACACACCTTGAACTCTGCCAGGCTGGGTGCTGTGACCACTGCCCTGGGGAGCCTGTTCCAGTGCCTGACCACCCTCTGGGTGAAAAACCTTTTCCTGATATCTGAACCAAACCTCCCCTAACACAATTCATGCCAGTCCTGTCATATGGGTCTGTATAAAACTGTTTAGCTCCTTTTTTTTCCTGACATGACAAATAGCTGCTGCACTTTTGTGGTCACTTGAAAGCACTGAAGCTTCACCCAGTCTAATTATGAAATTGCTGTTGTTATTTTATGCCTGACACAGAGGCACGTTGCAGGTTTTGCCCTTGTATCAGTTCATTCCTGTCTTGCCAGATTTCATTCCATCAATGTAACATGTAAGTTACAGTGGCTTGCAGCCTGCTCCTAGCAGTGTATGTGAAAGTCTGTGTGAAATGAATAGGGTTTCCTGGGCTTTGAAGAGATGAGCAGGACAGTATGGAGAGGTGTCCTACTGTAAAAGGAAAAAAAAAATATTTAAAAGTATGTATTCCATTTATTGTCGATTTTATTTCCTCGGTTCTGACATTGGTAATATTCTTCAGGAAACTAAGTGATGTCATTTCCTTTCTACAGGCAAGTTACATAAATGCTGGAATATAGCCACTTCAAACAGTGTTCAAACAGATGGCTGTGTGTATAAGTGCCAGAAAAGTGAGAGCAGCCACTTGCAGTAAAAAATGTTACCCCACACATGGTATAATGTTTATTTTATAACCTCTCTCATGGACTTACATGGCTCATTTTTCTAATTTTTCCAGGCACAAATCCCTTTGGAAGTAGCTGCAGAATACCAATGTAAAATAAATTAAAATTATATAAATAAAATTACTTGGGAAGAACAAAGCTTAATGTCTCAATAGATATGAGCCACAACAGAGAATAGAACACAGACAGATCTCAATATCAGACATTGCATTTGTTTAGTTACTCCAGGACTGAATTTTGAGTACTAAACCAGTGAGACTCAAGAAAATCCAATTTGTTTTAACGTATTCATAAAGCTTGGTAAGGAACTTTAACTAGAAGTATGACAGCCAAATCCCTTGAACATGAACCCATATTTATTGTAAAAAAAGAAAACCTGTCCATAAGGCAGTGACCTAAAGCCAGATGCTGTACTCAGCACACACAGTGAGGAGGAGCAAACAGCAATTTGGTTCTTGGAAACACAGCCATAAGGACAAAATCCAGTACTACATGACTAACCTTCCCAGAAAAGCTCTCACAGGACTGTGAGCACATGGGAACAAGAGTGGTACATATCAGAAAGGAGAAGGGAGACAGCACAAAGGAAGGGACCATCCTCCAGGACACAGTGCAACCCACCCCAGGAGACCTGCAGGCAGTGCAGCTGCTGGAGGTAATTCTGCTTCTGCCTTTCTTTCACATGTCCCTCCTTACAGTTTGCAATGGTGGGATTCAGAATAAGGCAATACCAGTGGGTCAGCTGCAGCATCTTACAGAATGAGGAAGAGAATCAAGGGCACCCTGAAAGTACAGGGCTAACATGAAGAAATCAGAGAGGCCACCTCCTGGTATTGTAAAATGCCACAATTCTTTCCAGCACCAAAATCTTCTGACTAGATAAAACCATGCACTGAAAACAGTGGGTAAGATGTTTTTAAAGGAGTTTGAAATTGTTCTGACTCCGTTAAAATCTAACACAATGGGAGAAGTCCCTGACTTCAAAAGGAGTGGCAGAAGGCCAAAGCACAGCACTTCTGAAGTTTCTATCCACGCAGCTTCAGGGCTACTTTCTTTCCTGCCTGCATTATGGGCAAAAGCTTTGTCCTGACTCCAGAACTGTGCCTCTGGTGCCATACTTCTGCCATGTGAAGATTCAGTTCTTGAATGTGGCAGACTGATTTTTCTTAAGTGGGAAAATCAGTGGCAAAGAGATCTGGAAATATATTTGCAGTTTAACTTAATTTACCCATTCACTGCAGCCTGGTAGTGGAGGCAACCACAAACCCATTACAGGCAATTTCCTTTCTCAAAGGTTTCCACTCACAGCAGTGTCCAGTTCCCAGGAAGGTTTTCTATCCCAGCAGTCTCTTCCAAATGCAGGGAATAAAGTAAAAAAAAAAAAGGTCTTGTGGATGCCACAACTTATTTCAAGGACCTTTGCAAAACAAAACAATACAACTTATCTTCAGAGCAGATAGGGGCACTGCTATTCAAATTCCTGGTAGCAATGATAACAAATTAAGTTTCATGATATTGCCTAGTATCATATTAAGCTTGTTGGACAAGGGTCACTGAAGTTTCCAGGGAGCTGTGATTGAAGGCAGAGGTGTTTAATTCTCCCTGCTTCACAGTATCTCATGTCTGAGACCTATTTTCTGGGATGCTCTACTCTATTTCAGAGGTTATTAGAAAAGCAGCATTTGCAGTGTTAGAATCCTTCCCCACAGATCCTGCATGACTTGCTAGCACAGTGCTTCTATGGTGTGAGGTTGTAATCCATCACTCCTATAAAAGTCACAAACTTGCTAGTCTGCTAAGAACATAATTGTGAGATTCTGTATAACAGCACCACAACTGTCGCAGCCTACTATGTAACTTGGTTCTTGATTCAAACACTACGATAACAAAGACCACTCTTTTTTAATTTAATGCGTCAATATGACTTTTTGTCTCCTTGTATTGCAGCCACATAAAAAGAGAAATATGTATCTGTACTCCTTGAGTACTCCTTGAGTACAGATACATCAACAAAACAAAGTCTCAGACTTTAGATGTCCATCTTCTTATGGAACAGAAAAAGTTGGACAGAGGTCCGAAATTGTGCCATAACACCCAACTGTATGAAAGAGGCTGCACAAGATCAGGATGTCCTTTTAATTATTTGCAGTAGTGATCAAAGCTAGCAGCATGGTGTAAAATACCCTGCACAGGCCACAGTTTCATGCTCAGAGGACTGTCAAAACAGATGAGAGGAAGGTAGAGAGTATAGGGGTTGCAGAGTCCTCCATTGTCCTCTAATTCTGTCCCCAGAGAAGGACGCCGTGTAACAGTCTGCTCTAGGAACACCCATGGAACAGCAAAATCCAGTGTTATCTCTTGCTATGGCTGCCAAAGCCAAAATTTAATCTGAGTTATTTGTTTAGTTTGTCTTATCATTCAACAGTGTGAAGGAAGATCTGCTCACTCTGGGGTCATTCTGTTCTCACTGTGCAACAGGGACAAGGAATCATTTGGAAGAAGGTACAAACAGGTGCTGGAAAATGGCAGCTCATTTGTGTTTCCCATCTGCAGCACTGTCTTTCTTCATCTCCAAGGAGACTGATCGACCCTCTCTGCCAATGCACCAGAGGCACAGAAATCTGCTGCAGTGAAACCTCGACTCTGAACTCCTCGATACAACTTGAACTGTTAAAGAGCCGAGGATCAATACACTCTGCTGAGGAAACAGAACCACAAACACACCAGCTATTGCTGCAATCAAACCACTACTTTTTTTACTACTATAACAAGTTCTTTACTTAGGGTCTTGTGACTGTTTGGAATGTAAAACGTTCTGCATTCGGGATGTTTCTCCCTTGTATTTTGTATGTATTTGGTTGCAAAAAACAGTTTAGAGATCCTATTACCTTAAGGTAGAATTGTGTCCTCAGATGTTTTTATGCTTCTCTTGGGCTCTGCTGCCTGAACTCCACCAAATAGTCTAATAAGTTCCATATGCCCATTTTTTTGAAGAGCACATTTTCAAAGCAGCAAATGTTTTGACGGATTGGCTCACAGAGAGCCTGAATGCTGTTATACACATCGTTTAGCATTCCACAAGGCCCCCACTGTTAAATTCTGGGAATGTGGCCAGAGTGACCTACCTAATACTGCACTAACTAGCTTTAAAAAAAAAAAAAAAAAAAAAAAAAAAAAAAAAAAAGAAAAAAAGAAAAAAGTGGAAAATAAGACATTCTTAACCATTGTGCTTTACTAAAGCATATTTGGAATTTGAATGTGTATTTGCTGCCCTGGTAATTTGTGTTTGGGGTGTGTGAGAATTAGGCTGACACATATCTGGACTCACAGAAAGAGTATTTTGCATAAAGCTAAAAATATATTTTTAAAGTAGCTCACACATATCATGTAAAGCAGAAGCTGGGGCCCCCGTCTTGCAAGAAGTTAAACACCACCCGAGTGGCTGAGCCTCCCACACACAGTGAGTCCAGGCAAACACGAACCTGTCCAACACTATCTAGAGAAAAAAAGCAATTCATTAGAGTGCTCAACGCTTCATTCAGAGCAAAAACAAATATATATGTGCATGCATCAAACACATATTTCCTGTAATTAAACCATATATTATGAGTGCATACAGGATTGGAAAAAAACACTGACATTTATTTTGGTTAAGGAAATGCTCTAATATTTTTTCAAAGACAACAACCCCAGTTTTGATTTTTCCATCTCCTTTTACTAGTGGAAACTTTGTGTTTCTCTCTTCATATACTACTCTCAGGTCAAACCATTCTGGAAAACAGGTGTGGTTCTGCTATTTTTTTACCTGTTAAGGCACTTGAGCAGCCTGAGAAACAAATGACCAGTTTAGTACTGCAGCCTCTTACCCCCATGGTGAAGCCAAATGATGCTTACTTCTTCTTCAAGCAGAAAAAAATAAAGAAAGGAAATTACAATGCATTTGTTTGTTTGGAAGGGGAAACTTCCTGACCTAACACACTTATTCTGTGTATACAACCCAGACGAAATTCAGTATCTAATATTAGGCCGAAGAGAGAGGAGAGAAAACAGTGAGGAGGACAGATATATGGGTGAAAAATACTCTGTGTCTCTTCACACGTGATGAAAGGCAAGGCAGGGTTCATGACTCAGGAGGGTTCATCAAGATCTAAATTTGGGAGCAGGAGTTATTAGACGTATTCAGTAGCTGGTGTGGAAATCAGATATGAAGATATCACAACCTATATATGACATCATTTCTTTCACCCAAGCCACTTGGATTGCAAACACAGTAAGAATGAATTGTATTGCACATGTTTGTGTGGAAGTGTGAGTACATAAAAACAATAATTTAATGCAGGAATATATGTACCTGCAACAGTAAACTGGATTTCAAAATCTATGCCACTGTTGCACCATTATATTAGTGTCACGCCTCTAGACTTACTTGTTGAAGACAGTTTTCATTAATGTAATTCTTGGTCCAACAAGATATGTTATAGGAAGGAAATAATACCTTGTAGACTGAATGGCTCACACAAAATCTGGTAATATTTTATGGGCTGACCCTAATATCTGCTCCACTTCAAATACAGATTTCTGTTGTCACCAGCAGCTATGCTGACCTGTTACCCCAGAGTGTGGAATGCTGATAGCTCTGCCTGTCATCAAGATGCAGAAGGACTGGGAAAAAAATAAGACCTTTGCAAGCTCCTAGCAGTCTATAATGACAAATAGAACTTGTCTGGGACATGCTGTCAAAAATAAGACACCAGCTCTGGACAAAGATCACTGGGGGATGTAAGTATTTCTGCTAAAGTGCAAAGGTATAAATGATGTTGAAACAATATATTTAAATACACACAACAGCTACAAACTGGAAGAGGGAAAATGAGCAAAACCTGTTAATTTACAGTCCAACAACTTTTCGTTTGTAAGATCTTCTTTACATTATATATACTACCTTGCAGTGCCTCGTAGAATTTACAGTGTGGTTAGAAAGGACAAAGTCAAACTTTTATCTGTTAAAAGACAGTCTTTGTCATCACTGCCGATGTAAAATACTCGTATCCTTCCCATACATTTCTCATTCCCATCCTTTGCCACTCTCCTCAGTTGTTCTGGCACAGCTGTTTGTGCAGCACTGCCATAAGACACTGTGAAACAGCTTGTAAACAGATCTCATTTTTAGAAACACTCCCAAAAAACTGTGTTTTCTGAAGCTGATGATGTCCTCAGTCTGATTCATCAACAGCTGCACAAACCACTGTGTTGGAACATCTGAAGGGGTGATGCATTAACTGGTGTAATTAAACCAGTATAATTGTCAAAGACTTCATCTTCTGAAGTCACAACCTGCTTTCTATGTGTATTATACGTTTTTTTCTCCTAAGAAACTTATTAGTATTTCTCCTTTGAAAACTGTCTTGGAAATTACTAAACCAAAATATAGAGCATTCTACCTTTATGCAACAACCATTTTACTGTCATGTATTGCTTTCTAGAAAGTCCAGAGAAGACACAACTCCTGTTGCAGCAGAAACCTAGGGTTTAGAAAGGATACCTCCTCTGAATCACTGATCACCAGGGGATGCAATGTGGAGCAAATTTTGCAATGTCAAGAAAAATAAATATAGGGATTATTCTAGAATTAAATTCAGGATGAAACAATGGTACTGGATTGCTCTGACCTCATTAAGCCAAATGAGTAGCACACACTGATTTTCAGTTAGTTCTGCTGCTCCTGATGCCATCTCCCCTTCTGAATTATTCTGCTTAGAAAAGTTTAAGGAATAACTTTTAAATTATTGTTGAATCTGTTCTGCATTTTGTTATAACATTGGCTTGTAGAAGAAAAAGAAAATCTGAACAGTGTATTTAAACAATTTACATTTCAAAAGAAAGCATTACCACAAGAAACTTTTTACTCAACCAAATGATGATGTGATCCCAAATTGTTTATATTCAGATTTAGATTTTGGATTTAATTTTAGATTTTGGATGTTCTAGTGTTAGACACAGTGGAAAGAAGCTTAATCACATGGGTTTTTTTGTTCAGCCATCACTGAACATCACACCACTCATGTATAGCAATGAGCATTTTTTAGATCACCCCTTAAAAGTCAGTTTTCTGTAGAGAGAAGATCAAAACAAAGTTATTCTTATGTAATTACAGAAAAGAATGCTGTTTTCATGCATACAGACTGCACACACAAAGCTCTGTATTTCAGATTTCTGGATGTGGCTTTAGCTGACCTCTCACTTTAAAATACTTGTTTATTTAAAGTCCTGCATGCCACTGCTTGATGTTTTTGTCATTGTATTTTGGATTCAGTAACCAGAGGTCTCCTTAATCACTGAGAAATCTTGAAAAGTCACAGATTATGGTTTGTGATGATCCTGGGATTCATGGACTGCCTCAAGATGAAACCCCCAGAATCCCACACTGTCCCAGCCCTTACTGCGTCTTGGGATTTTCCTTGTTACCTCATCTTTGGCCAAAGCCAAAGTCTTCCCAGCACTAAAACAGGTGAAGAAAAGAAGATAATTCTTCACTGAACATGGACAATGTCCATAGGTCACATAACATAATTTAAGGGGCAGTATATGACAATCTGCTCTGGGGTCATACATCCTGTGACAAAACTTTCAACATGGAGTATGCTTTGCCTAAGTCCAGTTCTGACTTTTTCAGCCTGATCATCAAGCTAGTCCTCTACAACAGGCCCTCCTAAGAGGTGGAAGAGGAGGCAGGATTGTGATTTAAATACATACCGCTGTCTCTCAGGGTTCTGTCAGTAAAGGGTCAGCTAAGACCCTCAGCTCACCTGTGCTCTACATTGCTCCTGATTTGGGGACTTCAAGCAGGTCCATGGTTCTGTGGCTGGCACCAGCCCTTCTATGGTCCATGCTCTCAGTTTTGCTCAACAGAGGTGAAAACGTGGTGCAAGTTTAGTAACCATGCATGAAAGAGTGCAAGACGAAATATTTCTTTTTTTAAAAACTAAATTGACTCATGATGCAAAAGTATAATTAGGATACATTTGAGTATTAGTACAGGACATATATGAAGGAATTATCTGCTTAAAGAAAGGAACTTGATAAGGTATTTAATTGCAAAATCTACAGGACTTAATTTTACCACAGCAAGGCCCATTATTCCTTCAGCAAATGCTGTTGCCATTCTAGGAAGCCTGCATCACCTTTGCTATTGTTTCTTGCAGTTATTTGAAATAAGCTGTAACATTTATTAACAGCCACTGGGCTACTAGGAAGTAACACTTAAATCTTCACCATCTCCTCTGTCTGGTAGCAAATATTTCCTCTTAAAATAATTTCAGACATTAATTTGAACTTGTCTGGGTGTTTAAAATGTCATTTGCATGTAGAAAGAATGGCATATTTCTGAATATCCTGTACAGCAAAGAAGAGAACCTGCAAGAAAAAAGCAAGCAGGATCAGTGACCTCTGTGACCTGGTTTATCAGGGTGTTCACTTGGTCAAAATTTAATGTAAATAATGGTGGCTTCCTCTTGCTGACAGTCTGAGTCATTTTGCTTGATCAGCACTAATATGGAAAAGGGCAAGAGAAAGATTAAATGATCAGGCCACAAAGGAAAATTATGTGCATTACTGCAGCAAAGCAAGAACCTATCAGGGATAGTATTTGCTTATTTCTTGAGTCTATTTAGCACTGATGTGGTCTTGGAAACAAAAACACCTGGAGTTAGACACACTTCACTCAGCTGCCAGTCCATTATATTGCCACAAGGTGATTCCAGCTGGGAGATCTTTTTGAGGTTCAGAGAACTGGGAAGAGATGAGGACCACACTAACCAAGTCTTTCTGGAGGGCCTTCAAGCAGGGCAACCTATGGCTGAGGGGGCTGGGGTAGCAGGACAAGCTGGTGGACCCTGGAGGGGAGGTTGATGGCTTATTGTCCCTCTGCCTGGAAACCCAGAACATCAGAGGGCAACAGCAAGGAAAACTGTTTTCATCTGTGCACCAGGATGGAATTGTTCCTAGGAGGAGTCAGGTTAGCAAGGCTGACCCACATGCAGTCATTTGCAGTCATGCAAACTTCATCCTGGAGGCTTTGATTTTTATAATATGCAGACACTGGTCTTAAGCCAGTTTCAAGCGCAGCATAATACTTTGTTGCCCCACTGCAGGGTCACAGTCAATCACAGTACCTAAATTTGTATAAGCCTGAAACTGGTGACACCAGTGGTGTCTTTGTACCACTATTTAATTTTGCTGTAGCAGCAAGGCATATCCAAGGCAAGGCATGGAGGGACAACTGGTATGTGGTGAGTTCTGATGAGAAACATGTTCTAGAAGGGATCGATATTATTGCAGAGGCTGTCAAAACCTGAAGCCCCCTCCCCTGCCATGACATCCTTCTGCCTGCATGCTACTGCTTTTGCTTTTAAATTATAAAGTAAACTAAGCTAATTAAAAGAAACTAGGATATGGAGGAAAATATTTTCCCAGACATAGGAAAAGTACTACGCTTATCCAAAAAATCTGCTCAGATCTACATAAACAAATATGAACATGTTCTCTTTCATGTGTTAAATACATGCCTATCAGAACTTCGCAAACCAAGGTAAGACACATGCCAAGGCACCAGGGTCAAAATATAATGATCTTGTGACAGGGGCTGAGAAAAGCCCGTGCACCAGAGTCCCATCCCCAGAGCCCAGGTGGCCTGAGAGCACTGACCGTGCACAGGTATAACCAGCCAAGAAAAGCTTTGCACACAGGAGATCGGGACAGAGAAAATTGTAGGCTACTACCTGCTTATGTAGGGAATGTGGTGAGAGAGGGTGGACTGTGAGACTGCTTTCAGAGCTTGAATTCCCTCACAGTTCCTTCTCCAGGTGAGGCCTGTGGCCCTTCCAGGATCCCATGTCTCCTGGGCTCCTTCCAGCTCCTGAAGACTCTCCTAATGCCCAACTCCTGCCAGTTGCCTGGCACTTACTTCTTCCAGCCACTACCCCTGCCAGCCCCTCACCTTGGATGATGGCAATGGAAATAGACAACTCAAGTAGATTTTCTGATACTCATCACCTCCCTCCCTTAGAAAATGACTATTTTTGCTGAACCCAAACACTGAGCACTGAATGATCTGACCACCACTTTCCCATTCTTTTCTCCTTCCTTATCTTTCTCTTACTGAGGACACCACAGACCGCTCTGATTCCAATCCACAGTACAAGCCCTATGTTTCAGAGAGCCCCATGGTGAGAAAAAATACTAAATGATATATTTTTAGTAGTTCATTTGCATTTCCCATCTGGTCATCCAACAACCATATGCCCTTGGTGCTAATAATTAAACCCCTGTATTCTTACAGCCCACCAGCAAATGCCATGGGACCTGAATAACAGAGCCAGTCACACAGCTCCAGCAAAACTTGGCAGGAATATTCAGCTGGCTCTCTTGCTTGTCTTTTCCTCCTCCGCTTCCCTGCCCTGACTCCTCTTTTGTTAGTTTTGGAGACACTCATTGACATATGTGAACATGCCACAGAAATCGATACTGAAATTCCTCAGGGTTCTGGAGGAGCTGGAAAGAACTTGTAGTGGTGCTTACATGGGCAGTGTTACCCAATCCCATCCCTGTAGGCCTAATTGCAGAAAAATACAAAGTCAGCTCCATCCAAAGGATCGTGCTTGAGCCAGAGCCATCATTCTCATGTCTCACCAGTCCCACTATCCAATCCACCCCCAACACTGAGTCATCAAACTTGCCTTTAGCCTTCTTCACTGCTGCCAAACAAGCCAGATGTAACCAGGATGTTGCAACACTTCCAGGTCTTCATACTCAGTCATCCAATCAGTGGAAAATGACAGGAATGAAGAGGCAGTCATGCTTCCTTTTTGCTAAAAAACATTCTCATTTAAAGTGACAGATACAGAAAGCAGGTACTGGTACCACCTTGTGCTGAAAAAGGTTTTGAGGTTACCACAGTGGTCTGGAACACTAGTCAGTAGGAGGAAAAGCAACTGGCCAAAATAACAATACAGAAGTGCAGGAGGAAAGACACTGGCCCAAGCCTCCTCATAGTTAAGTTGACAGAAAAGTTTCCACTGTTTTCCGCAAGGGGAGTGTTACTACAACAGACATGAAATGTCTAAAACATCCTTAGATCTCATGAAACAAAGGATCTCATTTCTGATGAGCCAGAATAAATCCTGAGTCATGGAACACAGAGAGCAGAAAGGGTAAGGCATTTCCATTTTGTGCCTGTGAAGTGAAGTAGCCCAGGAGCCAGAAGATCTCCCTGCCATGATGGAGACAGGATGAGGGAATGTTGTTCAGCTTGGCAGCATGTGGTCACCCTTTCAGTACACAGCACTCTCCCAGCACGCTGCAAGGCACACAAGGAAGAAAGTGCTTTGCTCCTCTTCCTTCCTGGCAGGAGCAGGACGCAGGCATTACCCCAAGAGACGTCTCTCACAGCCGAGTGAGATCCCAGTTTAGCACAGTACTGAGGAAACAGAGGCAACCAAGAGGTTAAAGCTGGAATGCTAGCTGGATGCTCTAAAATGAGGCATAAATCCTTATTTCTCCCCAGAGAACATCATCATTTAATCATGCTAAATTTAATCGTGTTAAAAGACCCAGGATTCAAAAGTCCCCAGGAGTTTATTTTGCTCACCTGTAGTAGTGTAACTTAACAGAAGAGAAGTACAGCTACTGAAAGACTTAAGCAGATATTTTATTAAGGGAGATACCATTAGTACTTTGTTCTAATACTGAAAAAAAGTTTTCATTGATATCTGCAGTCATTTCCTCTTAAAAGTAGCAGTTTGCACCTTGTTATTTTGCTGCTTTTTCATCTGTTTGCTGATTCTGCAAGGAACTTTTTACTTTCTGTGCAGAATCCTTAAGAATTAATAAGCAGCTAACATTAGAGAAACCTATCAAAAGTACAGATATTCACCTGCTATACATGTTATTTTAACAGAGTAAAAGGATTTTTATAAAATGCTTTCGCTGTCATGAAAAGGATCCTGTGACTCAGCCAAAGGCGTGTGAGACAGGGTTATTTATCTTATTTCATTTGATGTTATTCAGCCACATCATTATGCTGGCTGCTAAAAAATAACAAGGAATGTCTTAGGAGCTGGCACAACATGCCCTGTGGGCAGTGTTCTTCCTCCTGTCTACTGGAAAGAATCCCTGTTTAAATATTTAGAAGAACAAATCTTGTATTATTAACAGCTGTACTTAAGCTAGCCTCAAGAGAAAAGGAAAGAGCAAAAAGGGGAAAGAGATAAAAAGATGGATAGAAAAAAAGATAAAAAATTAAAACTAGTACTAAGAAAAAAAAAGAGAGAAAAGTGAAAAGATCAGGGTTGCTTCACACTATCCAAATGGGTGTGATTTTTTTCACATTTTACACTGCTTCTCACTAACATGATGGTGAAACAGACACCTTAGATACAGATATCTTTAGGACACAAATCATTCACATCTCAGTAGAAATAATTTAAAAATAGGAGAGAAAGGGTTCAAGACCTGAGGAAAAACAAGGCTGGTGCTTCAAACAGCAACATGATTACAATAATGTTCTTTGACTATGGCAGACTCTGGGTCTATACCTGGAAGGCTCTCAGTGATGTGCTCACGTGAGACTTTGGGTAATCTAATTGATCTTCCTCCATTTTCCCCTTTGTGAAATGGAAATAATCATAGTTGTCTCCTTTCAAATGTCATTTTGGATTTTAAAAATGAAGACTTTATGCCTGATTCCAATGGGAGTCTTCTCTGCAGCCTGAATAAAAATACAATTTTCACAAGGGCAGAAATTGCAGCAGATTTTGTGTAAATCAGTGGCTGAATGAAATGGAGCTGATTCACACTGCAAGTGTGGCTCCATATGTGTCCATTAGTACTGTCACAAAATAAACCCTTTCCAGAGTTATCTCTGGTTGAATAAATATTTGTTATATCTATGGGTACAATACATTTCATTAAAATATGCTTTATGTTGACAGATATTTGTTCCCATCCATACAATACGAAATGGTGGGGAACTATATAAAATTTAAATGATTGGGTTAGCTTTTTGTTCTGTACTTACGAGAGTGATACACAGATCCCAAAGGAGATAAAGCAGAATGGACTCTAAAGGCTAACGCATATTTATGTTTCTGTGCAAGTCTCCCACTAGTTTTCTTTCATATTTACATTCCTATAAATGCCTTAATTCCTGTTGTATTTATTCATTATGCCCTGCTATTAACCTAAACTGTGACTGCTTTCTTAGTTCCCTTCTTTCATAAACTCTTTTTTTTTAACTGCACATAGTTAAGGGCCATAGGGTTGATGGCTGAATACAGCTGCTTACACATGGGATGCAAGAACATTAATCTTTAGCAGGCTTGGACCCTTGTTTAGCTGGCAGTGGCATTAGAATGGGCATCCATGATGGTGTCTCCAAGGAGCGAGTGGTTCAAAGACATATCAGGGCTAGCCTGATGTGCTCAGCTCACACAGTGCTCTCCACATCCCCGAGTGAGAGCGAAGCTGCTGTGCTTATGTCTGAGTTCCTTGGTCAGGGTCCAGCTCTCCATTTCAAGGAGTGTCTGCCTTCACAGATTCCATAAACTTGTAGAGGCTACAGACACTAAAGTGAAGTTGGCCTTAGAAAATGCTCCTCAGGCAGGCACCTCAAGCTGTAAAACTCTACAGCACAGCAAGAGTCCTCTCTTCGTGTCTTTACAACATGCTCCATCACTTGTTGAAAAATAAAGCTGTCAGAACAATGATCATATTACTAATGAAGCCTTCTTATTATAAACCTGTAGCATGCACTGGGAGAGCAATTGTAAATAAGCTCTCTAAATATTTGTTAACATCACAGGAAAACACCTCTCTACAGCATTCCAGTAAAAAGGAGATTTTAAATTTATTCTTGGCAGTAATGGTATGTTGTATGAGATACCGAACAGACATTGGCTTAACAAGAGTGAATAAACACCAAGGTTTGTCGATATAAAAAGTAAATATTGGTGCAGGATGAAGGCAAGGTTAATATTTGCCTCAAGGGACAATGAATTTTGGTGACTGAAAAAATTTCAAGTTAACCACATGTCTAACACCTCCCAGCTTAGTGGTATTAATCCAGAACCAGTCTGTGAAGTAAACACAGTTGTATCAGTTTGAAAAGAAACTCATGTTAGCCTTAATGTATTTTCTCTTTTTCCTCAAAACAATAGCCTGATATCACAGGTATAATTTTTGAAGACTCTTAAAATCCTTAATCTTATAGTAGGTAGCATTAAATAGAAAGAGAAAATATGGAAGTAGACCTACTGCAGTGTGACATGACTGAAGAATAAATACAATGAAATTTCTTTTTCAATTCTGAGATGGCAGCCCAAAATAAATATGTTAATTTGTAGCCCAAATGAAATAAAGACCTTAATAGTTTAAATAAACAAAACTTGCATTGAATTTTGAACCTATGATTCTGCCTTGAGAATAATCCTAGCAAACTCATGTAAAACAATGTAGTTTTGTAATTTTAAAGAGTTTTCCATCTGGCCTTTTCCATCTCATGACTAGTGATAATTTTATTTGCATATAGTGTAAATCTAGATCTGTTATGATTATCCAATCTGATTAGCTATTTTGTTACTTCAATGCCATATGGATGATTTCAGCAGAATTAAACCAGCAAAACAATGGAAAAATGCCATTGCAAATGAAGCAAGCTCAACTCTTTTCTGAAGTTTGCTTTTTCTGCCAGAAACATTCTCCAGGTCATGTGACCTAAACTCTTATTTCACAAAACAAAAAAACCCCTACCCAAATACTTTAAATGTCCTTTCAAGACTTTCTCAGAATCAAGGATTTCTCATCACCAATAATACATCAGGTTCTTGTGCAAAGGGCAGCCACGGAGGATTCTTGCAACATCAAAAACAAATCCATCCTTGAGAGATCTTTAAAGCATTTCAAAATATGTTCTCATCAAAACAAGAAGCTCACACATGGCAGAAACATTTTATTGTCACTTCTCAGCCATTAGGCATTTCTGTGTGTAAATGATTTCTTACACTGTTATTCTACTACCTGAATATTATGGTGCTCTTCTCAGTTCCTGAAAAGATGTAAAAGAGGGTTTATTATGTCCCTTTCTTTACATGTGAGACTGATAACTTGATAAAGGTTTTGCAATCGCTTTTCCAAGGACAAACAAGGAAGAAAAAACATCCAAATTCACATCACCAACGTGTATGGAGGACTTTGACACCAAACTAGTTTGCCCCATGTAACCTCAAAAGGCACAGCATAAGAATGAGAAAAACATAGTTCTGAAAGTATATGATGTTGGTGTTGGCAATGAGTACTGCTGAACTGCTGAGAAACACAGGATGCTTCTGCTGTTTCCTTTTTGCGGAATACATTTGCTTTTGGAAGGGTTCTTTTAAGGTGTTTTCTGCAAATATAAAATGCCTGATGTAAATGGGTTCTTTACTGGTTTGACTACTTTTTACAAATAATTTATTTTTGCTGAATCAGGAATAATTGTGTTTGACAATTAAAGTTGCAAGCAAAAGGGAAATCATTTGTTGCATTTTTTTAAATCACAAAAGTTGAAGTAGTTTGTATTTGTATATAGAAATTCAGGCAGGTTGGGCAGGTATCCATGTAACCTTTAATTCATGTTTATTTATCCTAACACACAATAAAGTGGAAATAGTCTGAGCTGAATTCGAAATTCATGCTTTTACTTTTGGGAGGAATTTGCTCAGTCCAAACCCACAGAATTGATCCAGAAGTCATTAATTATATTTTTCTAATGACAATGCTAATTAGAAGGAATGAGTACATCATACTATGTTCTAATTATTGGATGGTTTTAGTAGTTTGAGTCTAGCAGCCAGTCTTAAAATATCCCAGTAGTGTATTTCTCTAGGAATAACTTAAATGGGAAAATGTTATGGAACCGTGTACTGAAGTGAACTTAAGCCTCGCCAAAGATGAGATTGTTAGTTCATGACAACTGCAAACATTTGTAGCTTTGCTAAAATGCTAAAAAAGCTTTGCAGCACTTTTGTTTCAAAGTGAACTTCAAATGCCTGAATTACCTCTGCCGCTGGCAGATTGACTGACAGAATCTGCAGATTTTTTGTATTTGCCTCAGTTGCATGGAGTGTAAGCCATGGATGAATGCAGATCAACCCGGCTGCAAGCAAGGGGCACTTCTGACACCTGAGTTCTCTCTCACACACAGCAATAGCCCTGCATTCCAGGATACCTGTCTTCCAGGAGGTGCCAGACCCCCTTTGTACCTCCCACACAACTGGCATGAGCCTGGTGTCCCAAGACAAGGGCAGCAATAGGAGAAGTTTGACAGGAAACAGTCACACTTGCCAACAAAACTAAAAAGTGCCACTTCCCCTTCCCCTTTTTTCCTGTGGCTTTGCAAGGGTCTTCGCAAAATGTGAGACTCACTGTGCACATTCTACTGTGCCCATAAACAACAACCAATTTGGAAACTCCCAGGGAGAGTGTGGCAGCCCTGTATAAAAAGTTTAGAGTCAGCTTACAATGTGCCAGCTGTATCTATCTGAGAAGCCAGAGCAGAGCCACTAGCTAATGTGCAGGAAGTCTGCTTTGCACTATCTTCTCTGCAGAGAGGACCTCCAGTGCCAAAACTGGTTTCCTCAAAGTCCATACTTAGTTGCTGCCAAAAGAAGAACCATCTAAAATCTGTAGTTAATCTAGTTTCTCACACTGATGCACTCCTGGCAATTAGAGTTCTGCTTTTCAGCATGTCTAAAAACACATATCTCAACCGTATGAGTAATTCAGCACTCTACCTTCCCCATGAGCATTGATTTCTTTCATGCACAGACACTAACCTAGTCATTCTTTGAACACAGCAGAAAATCAAAGTCTGCATAAAACATGGTCAGAAAGAGATGGGACAGAGATTCCCTTTCAGCCACAGGATCCAAGGTAGAGTGAGCTGGCAGGAGCCTGTCACCAGATTCCTCCTCTGGACCTGGGAAATCAAAATATTAAATCCATATTTTCCGCAGGAGACAGAAACCCTTCCTGCCAACCCAGAGATTCAAGTACCCCCACTTCTCCCAGGAATTTCATATTTCCAAAGTGAGTGGAAGAGCTTCATTAGAAGACATTAAATCTAATTTATCCCCTTTTCTCCACCAAATAGTCCCTTGTCCTCTGCTGAAAGTGTATTCCTGCAACGAGAGGTGACTGACGCCTGAAAAGCAGATGATCCAGATCCTGCATGTCTAGCACCAGGGTGAAAGCCCTGCCTAATTACAGGGAGAATGGCTGATGTTATCTCCTCTCCTGGAGGCATTTTTATAAGAAATAAAGCAAGCAACACAACCAACCAACCAACCAGAAAACAGAAGAGCTGTGTATCTTTTCTGAAGAAAGACTGTGGGCACCTAATTTGTGGGATGGGAATCCCAAGGCAATTCCACGTGAAGGGAGGATCTTTGTTGCAATCCAGCACAAGTTAACTATGCCCTAAAGAAAAGTGGCGTTCAGTTCTTGAAGATTTTAGCCCCAAGTAATTTACTGAAAAATCACTTCAAATATTTTAACTTTGTTAGATCTATTAAGGCCACTTCCAGGGAAAAATGCAAGTTAACACAACAGAGCACTGAGGAGACAAATTCATGAGGACCCCTGAAGGAGCCCAGAAGCAGAGGGCTTTCAGACCAATTCACCTCATCTAAGTGTCACACTGGGAACACTATTCTGTCACTCGTTGACGATAGCTGTCTCTCAGGAACCTCTGCACTGTCCCTAATTCAGACAATGGATCTTTTGCAAAACATGAATTGCAACCCCAAAACAGACTTTTGTTTACCTACTGTACCTGTCAATGGAAACATGACATTAATTTCAATCAGTCTTTTACTTTCTAAGTCAGAATCCTCTCTAGACAGAGGAATAGGCTACACATGGAAACTTAAAGTTTCAGACAGTTTTAGTTTTGTCAAAAGAGAGCTAAGGCATTTATGGAAAACAAATATTGAGACAAAGATGAAAAATTTCATTTCTAAAACTGAAGATGCTTTCATTTTCTATACATTGTTATTTGTTATATAATACATGTGATATACCTCTTTATAATTTTATCTTATCAAAGTTGGCCCTGTAGAATAAAACTTAGTATTTCCAAATCCCTAAATCCTTATAAGTCAGTCTTGCATGCATAAGCAGTCCTATTATAAAAAGATTTCTCCAAATACAGACTAGCCCAGGGAGTAACAGGGTAACACCAAGTTCTCAGGGGCAGATTGTGCTATTAAGACACAGTTTTGCATTGCTGCAATATGGACATGGCTGATCCATTCCAGAGATATCTGAAAGAGATTGGGTATCAGAGACCACAAACATACCCAGACAGATAGATTTATGCCATATATTCTGACTAAAGGAAACTGCTGTGTCACAACCAATATGGGACAATGGTATCTATAAATAAGCAATTATCTTAAGTGAGCTTTTCAGCTTTTGTAATTTATATTCTCTTCTATGAGCACACTCTTTAATTGTAGTTGGATACTGGAACTCAAAACAGGGGCCTAGGTTTTCAGAGAAATAGGAACTTGGGTCTATAGTTACCACACACAAGCTGGTCGATGATAATGAAAACAGACAACTAACAACAGGATGGCACAAACTGCTGGAGAGATACTTGTATCTTTTTTAATCCTAACTAGAGTAGAGCTTTTCTGGTATCTCAAAAAACTCTGGTGGATGGTCATTACTTACCACCATCTGAAAATAAAGAGACTCTGACTTAAGGCAGATGTAGAAAGTCGTTGTTATATGAAAATAATCATATATATTGTGTTTATGACCTGTCTCATAACAAAAAAGAGCATGTGATGAAGCCCTGAAACATACCCCTTCTTATTTTATCATCCTTGTGTATTTTTACTTATCATTACATTAATATTTGTAAAAGGATACAAAGCCCTTCAGTGTATATCACCATTTAATGGTGAATCCACACTAGCTGAAAGACTGAATCCTTACTGTCTAAGAATCGAAGGATTTTGTTTCTGCAGTGAAATAAAGCCTAGAGGTTTTGGAAAATGTCTGTGGGAGAGCTAGGAAAGAAAAATTCTGCCAGGGATTGCCACGCAGAAGAAGTTGGTAAGGTTCCTAGCTCAAATGAAGAGGGAGATTTAGGAGGAGAGAGAGGCTGCCTAATGTTTTCTATTTCCCAGTCCCTTCTCTGTCTGCATTTTGCAATCTGCTGTCCCTGGTGGTGTGGTCGTTTCTGGTCTGTCAGACCCTTGTGCATAACATGGTTTAATCAGTAGTCTTAGTTACTCTTTTACTGTAGCAATGAAAGAAAAGCAAACAGTTAACAAGTGACTAGGAGTCTTTATAATTGCTGACCTTCAATAGTCTATATAATGTGACTTTAGGCCACTGAGTAATAAATAGACTAGTGTAATATTTACAGACATGTCTGGAATGCAGTAAGTTCCTCTCTTCTCTTTCACGAAGTCATTAATGGCTCTGTGAGGAATCAGACTACTGCTGTTCATGTTCCCCCAAAAACACTCTTTATCTCTTGACAGTTTATGCTGACCTTTCTACTTTGTTTTGATTTGTTGCTCACGGATCCATTTCCCAAGTCTGAAGTTTACAAACTTTTGCAAGGGGTTAAACATTTTCAGGAAATCATTCTGTGAACTCAGTTCTAACCATGGATTCTTCAGCCCAGTGATCAGAAGACCTCTTAAAGACAGCATTTCTCAATCAGTTCCTTTCAGGTGGAAAGGACCATGTAGTTTGTACGAATAGAATTTTTCCTGCTGAAAGTACACAACTCTCCCTCTTTCCCAAACCAGCCGCTAGTTTCCACTGCTTTGAAATTCTGAACACTGAGGCAAACCTAGAAAATTAGGAAATTTGTATGGAGAGAAGAAATTAAAACATACTGGAGAACAGTTTCTTGCTTCCCTTCTTTCCTTGCCTCGAAGAGAAAGTCTGAATGTAATGGTGTCTTCTGAAAAGTCCAGCCTTGCAGAAAGAAACTGTGGTCTCTGGTCTCTGAGCAAATTGGGCACACAAGATTTACTTAGAAGAAGAGAGAAGGGATTACTTCCAAATAATAAAAATCAGTGCTTTTGAAGAAGTAGAGCAGATTCACAACATTGTAGAGCTCCATTAAATAGTCTAGTAATTGTTTGCAGCTGCCTATTAAATCTATTTCCTTTAAATCCCATGGCATTGAAGGCAGAAAAAGTATTTATGCCAATTTTTATGCATGCTAGTGTTGGATATAAAACCCTCCACTGTCATCCCCAAACCATTTTTGGTTTGTTTCTGTTTTATTCCAAATACAGACAATACACACAGTCACTTCATGTTCCAAACCAAAAATAAAATAATGAAGATGTAAAGAAATGTACGGAAAATATATTCAGGTCTTTACAAAACAAAAGAGAAGTACTGTTGGAAGTCCTATGTATTGGACAGTTCATTAAATGCTCAAACTGTATCTGCATCAGGTCATGCCTACTTTACAAAGGTAGAACTAAGCTTGGGTAGGCTCCTTGACATAAAATACCACAGTCTGAGTCAAATATGGTGTTTGGTATTCACAGAGATTTTCATTCCAGCTTGTAATTTTCTTTGATTTTAAATGTGCATTATGTTGCATTATGACTCAGCAATTAATTTGTCCCATGGGTGTATTACAGAAATGTTGTCCTCAGCTAAACTCAATTACCTTGTAATATTTACATTGTGGAGCTAAGTTTGACTTTCAATACAATGTTGTTACCTTTCACACAGCTATTCCATGGCCTAATTACCCATTTGGACCTTACTTCCTTGGAAGACAACAGCATTAGTTAAGTAAAAGCCTAAGGCATTTTTTAACACTGCTCAGAGATGATGGACCCAAACAATATCTATTTTCGAAGCACTATGTCGAATGAAGAGTGAATGGAAATTTTTTTGAAGGAATTTCTTTTTGAGGTCAGTACAAAGACAATTATCAACATTCGGCTATTTTTGCACAATAGCAAATAAGGAAATATGAGAAATCTGTCTCACGTTATCATCTTCCTCTGATATTGGACAAGCTATTCTTGGATTTGTTCAGCAATTTCTTTCCCTTCCATTCCCACCCCCTCCATTTCTGCACACGTGCAAAAACCATCTGTGTTAAAGCAATGACACATTTCTCATTTTGGACCCATTCCTTTCCCTTTTTAGGGAGAGCTGCTACAGTCCTCTCTAGAGGACTCAACAAGTGGCAGCATGTTAGTATTTATTTTCACTTATTATAGAAAAGACAATTTTTCAGCATTAAAACATCACTCTTTGGACAAGAGTGTGAGATACAGAGACAACTCAGACTACAACTAAAGGTCATTTGCATTCTGCCTAAATTCAATTCACTTTGCCAGATATTTTTGTCTGACAGAACCACTACAGATGATTCAAGTAAGGAGGAAGAGAGCAAGTAGATATATCTGATGCAAAGGTATCTTCAGCAAAGGAAGGGAATGAACTGGAGTCTTCTCAAAAGTACTGTACTCTTTGTTGGGCTAGTCAATGCACTTTGAGTAGATTTTGCTGATGCAGTGATTGGGATGACACCAACAACAGAGACTCATTTAAATAAATTTTCCACAGAAAGAATTTATCATTGTGTCCCACACAGTCTGTGCAATCTTGTTTGATAACTGGTCCTGTCATGCCCAGAAAGAAGCAATCTTTTCATTTCAGGTTATCCTACAGTGCTCTCATTTCCCTGTTACTTTTTATTGCAATACCCCAATTAAAAAAATACCAGCACAGGCATTTGTAAATGAGAAGCACATACAATCCAGCTTCTGTCTCCCATAGACAAAGAGGTTACTTTTGCTACACAGCTTAGTGTTTCCCCATGAAATATTTCTACTTCCTTTACTACAAATACTACTATAAAAATAAAAAATTGCTCTTTTCTAATATACAAGCAAGGAAATGAGTAGTTCACAATGTAAGTGCTTGCACAACCCTAAGAGACATAGTGCATGAGACGGATAAGCCATGTAAACAATAGAAGTAGAGGAGTAAGAGAATAATTATGGGAAACTGACAAAAGGAGAAGCAAAATGTAAGCCAAGCTTTACATGGCTTCCAGTGTGTTTCTGCTTTGCAAAATGTATTTGCTTTTCCCTTTAACTATTTCATGTCTTTCTAGGCTTTCCTTTGCTACTCTCTTCCTCTTTAGCAGGAAAGACGAAGAGCTCTTTTGCAGCCTGTGTCTTTTCTTTGTGGTACATATCTGCCTATGTGCTGAAAGCATCCTTGTCATATGCACAGATGGTTGGAGCTGCACCTCTATTTCCTTGTCACAGTCCTACAACAAGCTGATTTTTCTGCTGCAACCCCTAAAGCTTTTTTGCTCATTTGCTCTGTTTTACATAGCCTCCTTTTACCTGCATCACCTGCAGCAGTGCAAGGGCTTACTTCTGGAGCTGAGCCCCCAGGACTTCATTCTGTTCACCTTCAAATCTGACTATTGCTTTTGCACAGTAACATGGCTTTGAATATTTTTGTTTATTAACCCCTGTCTGTTTTGTATTCTTTCTCTTCGAACTACAGAAAATTAACACCTGATGCACAAGTGCACCCGAAATCAACAAATGACTGCCCTCAATCTAGTCCAAACCTTTCATATGCTGTCAGCTGACAGGGTATAAAATGGCAAATTGGGATAATTTGAGATCAATTTGAGAAATCTGGCTTGAAAATTTGTACTATTTCACTGTTCACAGTGATGGTTGAAAAATGTCTCTATTTCTTAGTTTGCTTTCCATATTTCTTGCCTTTTTTGTTTAAATACTTGTAATCAGAAGCTGAGTCTTCACTTGGTTCTCCTAAATGTTTTGCCAATTCTGTCTTTTTGAAAAGGATTTTTGAACACTCTCACAAAATTCCTTCCTCTTTGACTTGTTTGACTTAGGAAACACTGAAGCTGCACCAGTTCTGCAGTCTGCTTAATTGAGATGCTTCTGGAGAGACCACTGTGTTTTTCATATGCAAAAATGAAATACTTTTCACAACAAAATAAACACTCTGAAGTTTCAGATCATCTTCATAAATCATGCAAAGATGCATTCTTCAACTGTCTCCTCAAAAAAAAAAAGAAGGAAAGTAGGGAAGGCAAGGAGAAAGTGAAGGAGAAAGTCAAGGATTTATCAGGCTCCCAGGATTCTTTTTACCACTATATTGGCCACTCGATAAACCATTTACCCCACCATCATCACGAGAAGAATCACAGTTTTGAATGAGCCCAGAGGTCTTGCTAGCCTGTCTCCAAGAGTAGCATAAAGTAGATGGCTGAGGAAGTGCATAAAGAAAGACAAGTGTAGAGTATCACCCTATATGACTCTCTGAGCTTCCCATATTTTCACCTCAGCATCTTCCTAAGCTGGATGTAGTTTCCACATACTTGGTTACATTTACTGTATCCTTCCACCCTGAATTTTCAGTCATCCCTTGAGCCCAGGTGAGCTCCTGCCTACCATGCCATCCTTTGGTCAGGTGCTCTGTGCTGTAAAGAGCCACTTTCTCTCCTCTGAGCCATGACTTCTGTCATTTTATAGACCACTCTTATACTCTCCCCAGGCATCTCTTTTCTACACCAAAGAATGCTGGATCGTTAAGAAATTCTCATACTTTTTGACAAGAGATGCATATTTTTAAGTATTGAGTAGCCTTCATGTCTAGGAATGGTGTTTGTCCATGTGAATACTCCTCAGCTACTTGTGTAAGTTCAACCCTTTTGCCCTCTGACTCCAGAATGTTTATATTCAATTTCCTTGACCCAGTGTGCATACTTAGAATTGATCTGTAAGTATCTGTGTTTGCTTCTAAAGCCTTACTGAATAATAAATACACCTACAGTTTTCTAGCAGGCAAATAGCTCTGTTCAGTGGTTTCAGTGTAAATTAACTTTATTTACAATTAAGAATTTAATGCTTGAAAATAAACAATCTCACCAACAATTTCCAGGAAACACAGTATGGCTCTGATACTCATGAGCCACATTAACTCACAATCAGCAGTTTCTCATATGCACAGGCAGATTAATTTGACATTTTATAGAAAGACAATATCTCCAAAATTACCTCATTACAGCTTCACAGAATAACATTCTGACTGAGGACAAAATTTCTGCCCTGTTCAAGTGGTGGGTCTTCTGGTTGAAGGAGAGCTACACCCAAATGTAAAAGGGCTGAATTTGATGCTTCTTGCCTGCAGGCAGCAAACTGGACTCCACACCAGTCCTGCAGCTGTGCTTGCCAGCACCTCCCCAGGCAAACAGCTTTTTAGCATCAGGAAGTACTGAGTTGCAAAATTTTGTCTTACTATATTTTTAGTAAGCTAAGTAATTGAATGTAGTAGTCTAATTAACTCAAATTCTTGGCAAGCACAGAATTAACTGTTCCATTTATACACTACCCCCTAGATGACATATTTTTATCTAGCTATAGAAACAACTGAAAGCTTTGCAATCATTCCAAGTATTATCTGATTCACCCAGTTGTATTCATCAGGGTGAATACACTGATCATACACTTATCTCACAAAGGCTATCTCTCACCTACTTTTGAAAACTACTCAGATGATGGCTGGCACTGTCACCATCCTGGCTGCGTGGCACTCGCAGATAAGTCTTTGATAGCACCTCAGAGACACCTAAAAGAGAACGCCATCTGCACTGCATGATACCTGCCTCTTTATACAGTGAAAATAACGACAGTCTTAAAAACACTCATTACTGTCTTTTTCAAAAGAGAGGTGTGTAGGATGGGGTGCAGCTGCAGGTACCCACCATGCTGCTATAAGCCACCATGCTGTTATAAGAGACATTTTCCTACCTGCCATTGCTCACAGAGGGTTGCTGCATGGGCTGGGACACTTATAACTGCAAACCATACAGACAGCTGGGAGGTTCAGCCTTAGCTTGGCAAACTGTAGACCATGAAATACAATATCCCTACAGCTCTGCTACTCAAGACAGAAGCCTGCTGCAAAAGCAGGTGGATTTACAGCAATATCTAGACTAAGCAGTTGGATTTATCATCCTACAGTGAGAGAAAAATTTCCAAAAGATCCCCAATGTGCCAAAAAACCCCTGAATACTTGTGGCCTTTCTGTCATAGTGTTGCAAGTCCCAAACAGCTGTAAAGAAGGTTCCAGCAGCTTCCACAGGCATGCAAAGCCCAGAACTAGCCACAGGTGTGGCAGTTAGGTGTGCTAACACTGCTTTGCTATGGTTGTGATGGATAAATGGGTCCACCCTTACTTTGGGGAACACAGCTCAGTCAGGCACATCCTCCAGCTGAGTCAGACCTTCCACAGACTGCAGTAGGTTCCCCTATTCTTCCCAGGCTATAGATGGCTTTAACCCTTCCTTTACTGAGAATGTGCTAGTTTGCCTTTGTCTTTTATTGCGAAGATTTCGTAGGGAGACACTGAAAGAGTTAAACCCTGACTCTGAAAAACAGAAGCTGTAGACATGGAACTCTTTAAGTATAACTTGTGCTTAAGCATTGATAATCATCAGTGTGTTGGCAGACAGATGCAGAAGACATAAATGGATAATCACATCTGTCCAAACTCCATTCACTTTTGATCAGTAGGGTTTTCTTCCTCCGGTATCACAGCACAAACTAATTAATTTTTATGAGGTCTATTTATGCAACTTCTGCATTATTTTCCAATTACATCAGATTACAGCAAGATTTCCTTGAAAATCCTGCCAATACTCCTATGCTTGTATGATTACCTGAATGCAGATTAGATCTTCATTGTCATACAAATGAAAGATCACCCTGACAGACTGCCCAGGATGAATAACACAACTAACAAATTAGTATAAAATATTGAATTAAAAGCCATAGCTGCAGCTACTGATGAAATTAAATGAAACACACAAATTAGAATGTATCTTGGTTTGTTACAAAATTTCACCTCATTAACTTTTGAATTTCAGTCACTAATTAAATACCTTAGAAAAATTGCTTTCCTATTATGCAAGTAGAAATTTCCAGCTGAGAATGGTTTTTCTTATTAAAATATTACTATCAAATATATCTTCCTTGTATATCTATACTAACTTTCCTTTGCCATCTCTGTAGGGGCACTATAGTTCTCTACATGCGTGTGAACTCATGCATACTCATATTTAATCAAATCGCTTTTAGTAGTATAAGCTTACAAGCATATAGTTACTTTCTTTGGACCTTTTTTGCCTGTTAGGAATGCACTTTTACACAAACAGAAAAGCAGCAGAAATGGGATTTGCAACACACTGAAAATACCCACTCTACCATCAATACAGTCCAAATCAATTCTCCTTGAAAGAAAAGAAAAATATTAATGGACTAGATGATTCACAAATTCAAAACACTCAGTTCCCCATATTGCCACAGCTGTAATGTCAACATTAGCTGTTAATGAACAAATATCCTCATGTCATCATTATCTTGCTCAGTTTTCACTTCTCCATGAGCCAACTTTAGTCTCAGTCCTGGAAGCGGTGCATGAGTCACTCTGCACTTTCCAGGGCTAGTTGCATTCATAAAACTGCAAATTTAAGAGTGGGATCTAAATAGCCTGGACCAAAATCTGAGGTCTGTCCTCAGCAGTGCAGGGAAACATTCAAGGAGGACCTTGAATGTAGCTCCTGCAATGTAGCAATGCAGCAGCAAAAGACTAACAGGAGGAAACCCATCTCCATTACCTTGTCTGGTAGATTCTGGAGGTCCTCCAGATCCCCAAAAGAGAGATTCTGCCATGCACATACCAGCCATGAAGCCCAGAAAAAGGGATAGTCCAATGAAGAAGGTGTGCTGAGAAGGCCCGGGTGGGGACCCCAGAAACTAGAGAAACATACACTGGAGTCCTACAGAGCAAATTCTGGTCCCTCAACAAAATCATATGGCTTGAGAACATGGAAATGATGTGCAATAAATGAAATAATGGAAAAAATCCTCCTTGCTCCTACCCACAGCCTCCCCTCACCCCAAATATAGCCTGTTTAATGATTTCACAATACTTTGTGGTATTGCAATATTTTCTCGGTGTTGCTTTTGAAAAGAATTCAAGTATATCACTCATCACAACTATCACTGATTTAGCAGAAAATCAACACAGTCTCACTGAATTTCAACTTCCCCATACAGACAAGCCATGGGACCCCAGAATTTGTCTTGTAGCCTTGGTGGAATTAATTATTAAAGAATTTAGTAAAAAGTTAAAGTTTAAAAGTTAAGACTTTTAAAGAGTTGAACAGCAGTGGAGAAGTGCAATTGTTTCTCCCAAAACTATAGACTGGAAAGAAAAATTAGAGGTAGTAAATGGAAGCAAATGCTACTCCTCGTTCCTTTTTTCCCTTTACTTCTGACATGGGCCAGGGTGACTGCAAAACCACTGTGTAATGAAGGACCTTGCTCTTCTAAGCTGACACCCAAGCAAGAAGTAGGCTGAGGTGGAAGAGATGGGCTGCTCCTGAGTCAGTTCCACTGTGTGAATTTGAAGTCTTCCCTCTAGGGAAGCCCTTTATTATACTTCTGGACTTTTTGCTGTATATATGGAGTAAGAATCCTGTCAACTTCTGTTCCAAGGTCTGCATTTCCGATACATACTCCTGTTTTTAGAGGCTGGTGATTGGGTTCCAGGATATTTTTGCTGCACTGAGCTTGGATGTGCTTTTGTCACCTCATGCAAGAAGGCAACAAATAAACTGAAGTCTTTCAATACTCTGTGAAACATGTTTGCGTGTTATTTTGCATATTCATGTTTCTGTGTCAACCAAACAGTAAAGTGTGCATTATTTACAGAGCAGATACACTGAGATCCTTTAACACAAACTGCAGGTGTACATCACACCTCACCAGGAAGAGTGATACTGTCATCATGGTCCTCCTGTGGTGCCACCTTTTCAGGAACTAAGCTGACTAGTGTTAATTCTGACAGAAATTTGGGGTGTATCTGTTAGGAATTAGACTGAGACCAGTCCCAGTGTTTGCTATAGAGAACACAGAGCTGACAGCAGCAATGACAGGCAGCTTTCAAGAAGGACCTTTTGCCAGCCTGAATCTGTGCTGGGCCAGCACATCTGCAGTGTATCTCCAGTGAACACCAAGAGCAGGTGTCTGATCCTGAACACGGTTCCCAGGCTGAGAGCTGCCCTAGACCAGACATCTATCAGCTGTTTTCACAGCAGCTCAATCCAAGGTTACGCAGCTGTGCTGTATCAAAGCTGACCTTGAATGAATCTTCCTAGGGTGAAAAAAATTGCTATTTTTCTATAAAGGCTACATTCATTTTCCCAGACAACAGAAGAGCTCTCAAACAACGGGGAAAAAAAATCCCCAAAACATGGCAATGTAAAAAAAAATTGTGTTTCAAAACCTCATTTTCTCCTGGTGCTCTTTGTTAGGAGTAATACAGATAGCCTGTGACACATGAGCAGCATGGAAACTGACATGGAAGATGTTTTCTGAGCTCAAAACAGTGGACAGTACAGCCTCTCAGGATTTAAGTCGCAAGTAGCTGGATAACTTCTAAGAGCTAGTGCTGTCCTGTATCCAGATTTTCTGAATGTATTGTGAAACTTCAAGGCATAGAGAAGGTTGGAAAGAGGAGGTAAAAACATGGGATAGATGAAGACAGGGCATTATGGCACGCAGTTGCTGCCTCTTTTGGAGCAGTGCACAATGAAGGGTGCATGAGCCCTGGGGGAAAATTCAGTACAGGATTAACAGGTTCAAAATGGGGGCTGTTAAGATCTGGTTAAAATGAAGCTTTCATCAGCAAAGTAACAGAGCCATTTCTACAGTGGCCCTTCTAACAGCCATTGGGAATATTAACATGCACTATCACTCATTGTCAGCCCACGTACTCAAGAAACATTCCTTATGGGAGCTTTATCAGTAGATTCTAAGTTACCTTGCTATGAGTTTTCAAGCTCTGATTATCAAGTTTCTCCCAACTATGGAGAAATTCCATTCTTGTAGAAGATGGGCATGCTTACAAAAGTTCGTCCTATCACTAAAACAACACGTGTTCTGTGTAGGACACAGTTGCAGCAAGCTCTCTGTGCCCTGCATCACTTCCCGTGCTCTGATTCACAAGTCTGTTGGTTTTGTGAGATCCTGAGAACAGGGACTTTGGGTACTGGTACTTGGCTCAGATGGTCTGATGTAAGATGATGGCTCAATGTAAATCAGTGGAAGTCAAGTTCTTATTTACAAAATTTTTATATTTATTTACATGTGAAATTTGAATTTTAAACATTATGGGTTTGTCCCCTTTGAAAAGGGATTAAAAAGCAGAGTTATTTAAAATCTGAATTTGCACATTTTCTAGTCCATAACCAAGACTGAATAGTTGGTACCTTCCAGATTTGGGGAGTCTCTAAGGCTGAAGTGTCACAGCCCTCCATTAAGTCTTGTGAAAGGGCAGTGCAACACCAGAAAAATTAATGGCTGCTGTATTTACAAGGGTCCACACATAGCAACCTCAGCAGGGGAACACATTTCACCCTTGAGATCAACTCTGTTGTGAATGAAGGCAGTTTCCAGAATCAATGCTGGACAGGACCACAAGTCCAGGCTCCTACAGTCACAGACAACAATGTAAAAGAGTTCTTTAGTCAGAAGGGTCCCCACAAACCACAAAATACTTCCCAACACCCTGTAACAAGCCTACAACCAATGGTGCAAAAGACCAAAAGCCACAAAGACTCCAGTGTGGCACAGGAAGAGGGAAGGAAAGCTCTAGCTCACCACCACCACCTTGACAAAAGCAATTCCCCTGGGAGAGGAATATTTTTTTAACTTGTCTTTGGTAGTGCCTTTCTGATCTGACAATTGTTAGTCAAAAAAGTTTCCAATTGTGCTGTAAAATACTCCCAAATAATATATTTAATTAGGAAGAGAAACTAGATAGCCATGAGTCCCTAAAACTATTTGCCTTCTCACTCAGTTTTAACTGCTGCTCTGCTGCTTCCCACAGGAGCTGTGTGTTAGTGAACACTAAACACCAAACAGGTTATACTGAAGTGTCCTTCCATGTAAGCAGCAACTGTGATGCCGTTATGATTTTTTGCCTTTTCTTTTATACCCCTGTTATATACACTTTTATATAGCTTTTATGTATCCTTAGTGCTTTTAGCCCACATACTCATAGTTCCTTAAGTTTGATAACTTAGGTTAGACCCAATATTCCATTAAGCCAGGAGACCAAACATCCTGGAAGCCTCACAGCTGGGGGTCAGAAAGCCCCAGACACCAAGGTCCTCTCCAGAACACATTCTATAAACTAAGATAGGCCCATCCAGGGGGAAGGTTCCTCGAGACAAGGGGGTCACTCGAGCCTCTCATTGGGGAATCTTTGATAGATATGCTAATCTGCAAGGCCTATAATGGTGTACACATTCATTGTGTGTGTGTGCGTTTCAGGGTGTGCTTCTCAGCACATCCCACCCGAGCGGTGAGTGCACCTTTAAGGATCCTTAAATAAATACCGAGGTAAACCCCTTCTCCCTTTTAACCGTGTCTGGCTTTGATTTTAAGACCAGGGAAAGGCAACAACTGAAAGCAGCATTCCTCAGCCTTCTTTACCAACTTCATTTGTGAGAAAAAACCAGAAAAATGTATTCAATATACAAACCTGTGATTTTCCTTTTTTCTATTTTAAAGCTCTCAGTATTGGAGTGAAACCCAAATTTGGATTTTGCCCTCTCAAAATATCCTGTGAGCAACTAGTTGGGTTGGTGGTTGGTTTGTTTCTGTGCTTCCTTACATGATAGGTTATATTCATGGTCACATGTAAGCTAGCACATATTTTCATTGCATTTGCAAAAGAAAGGCCACAACAACAGCAACAAAAGTTTCATTCCAGAGGGATATAGAGCCAGCTTAGACTTGGCAGGCAAATGTTGCTTTAAACATGGCTTGACAGACCTCCCAAAACATAATGAATATGGCATCAGAATATGCTGAAATGGGAATTTTGGTTTGTTGCAAAATTAGAGTGTATTATTTTCCCTTCATTGCAGTTTTGCTGTCTAGTATATAGACTATTTTCTTCAAAAACTCAGAATCCTGCTGTTCTCAGTAGGAGCTGCATATTATGGCAGTGCTGTTGGAAGTCTTGCTTAGAATGACTGAAATGTTTTTGCAGGGTGTCAACTTCCAAGTCATCATTAATGTTTACAGTCTCAATAGCAGTTTGCATTGCTATAGTAACTCTTAAAGGAATGCTCCTAAGAGAAAACTAAAAGAAAAGGAAGCCACATTTTTACCAAACACTCATAACACAGGTATTGTTCCTGGGACATTTCAGTAATTTATATTTTAAACAAATGCAACCTAAAGAAAAAGAGAGCCTCTGGTATTAGCAAATCATTTTTATATACTGCCAAGTGATGGGATGCGACAGAACTTGGATAGATGCCCTCTCTTAAAAAATATAACCTCTACTCTGATTGAAGTAAGTATGGGAAAGGGGTCAAGGAAAGTAGGGCTTCTTGTCAGCGATTTTTTTGTGTGTGTGGAATTCTGTGGCTAGTAGTACAAAATACTAAGTGTACCATGATTCTTCTATTTACCTCTAGGCCAATTTATACAAAAAAAAGCTGTATTTTGAGTAATTAGTGCCATGTACTGTAGAGAGATCATTGATGTGGTGGTTTATGCCCTGTAACGTCAATTCCTCAGCATGAGCTAGAGTATGTGCAGCAATCATTTTCTCAAGAAGATACAAATTGTGTTTAACTCCATACATTTTCACAGTTGGATTTATGTACATTTGAATTTATTCTATGTTTCTCTAATATTTTGCACTATCAAAATCCAAATTTCTTTCATAGAGCAGTAACCTAGTAATCTGCATTTATTAGGAAAATCCTGAATCCATTTTGCAAACCATTTGTCTTCTAATAACGACAGTGTGTTCTTATCTCCCAGACTGCTTGGAATGCTACAGCTGGGGACTGGCAATAAGATTTGAATGTTGTCAGATTTGTCAAATCGTAATCATTTTATGACATTGCAAATGTTTCTCAACCTTTTTATATCAGTTATGACAAAAGGAAGCACAAAATCTAATTTGACTTGTAAAAATATCAAACTCTGAAAAGCAGCAAGAGAAAGCTTTTTAGAAGAAAAATTTTGCAAACAGGAAGTTTACAGGAATGAGCAAAGTCCAAGAAGTAAGAGTCATATCCTAATGCTGATCTTACAAGTACGCTACAAACTTTATTTAGTTTGAACTTACCAAATGGCTTTTCCCTAACTTTCCTGCTAGTCTGAGTAAAACAAAGACAAATTGATGTGGTCAGGGCCACAAACTGAGCATCAAAACTTGAAGACATCAGTTGTCTAAAATAAAAACATTTCTGATTAAACAGGAATCATCTTAGTCTGTTAAAGCTCACTACCCCAAAGATAAGTCATAAGAGACAAGTTCAGACTTTCAACAGCTAAAATCATTGTTTTTCTCTCAGAGGCAAAAAGCTGAACCTCCATTTTCTTGTACAGATTAGGAACATGTAATAAGAGTTTGCATAATGATCCTCTGTGTCCCTTTCTGTTAACTAAAACCAAAAACATTAACTCTGAAATACAAAAAATTCTAGATGGCAGCAAGGATGAGTCACCTGAAGAAAATATTATTAGCCACACTTTGGAAATTTAGGATAAATTAAATGACCCATAGATGAAAAGGGATGCGTCAGTTTAGATGGTCCCCAAATGTACCCCCTGTCACTGAACTGGAGATGTGTCAGGTCACAAACACCAGTAAAAACTCACATTTGATGGGCTGATGCCAGAGACTGAAAAACTGAAAAGAAAAAAAAAAAAAAAAAAAAAAGGGGTAGTAGTTTCGCTGTATTCCTCATGATGTGCTAGTTACAAGGTAGAAAAGGAAGATCCTAAAATAGGAGTTGACAATTAGACAGTAAGGGTACTAAGAAGAAGCTATTCTAGAAAATTAGGGTCAAGGACAACTGGACAATCCCAGCTGAAGATGTAATTCCAGAGATTTAGAGAAACAAGAACCAGGCAACAAGCAAAGGCAATATGTACTGCCTTGCATGAAAAGTGCAGGGATAGTTCTAAGGAATGCTGAGAAACAAATAAAGTGAGAATAAAAGCTTAATGAAAAGTAAAAGGTGCAAAGAGGATTGATTCTTCTACAGAGACCACATATCACACAACCAACATCTAAATACCGTAAATATACTGTTAATTTTATAGAAGTTATGACCTCTGTTACCTCGAGGATGTTAAATGGGATTAAAAGTATGGAAGAACAAAATTTAGCTTGGGCATTGTCATAAAAAAAGTGAAAACCTTTGCTCACCAAGTTAATTTCAGTACTTTTATGGGAGATCTTGAACTCTAATTTTATTTTGAATGTGAAGTTACTCTGCAGCATGAACTACAGTTCTGAACCCCATTGTATTTAACCTCAGTCAAGAAAAGCAATTTACTTACAAAGGGTTTTGTGAATACATAATAGAAATGTTATGGTCTATGTTGAGATGGAATTGGAGGTTCACAAAAAATACCTAAAATATATTTCACTATGTTGCATGTTTCTGACTTAGAAGAACAAGGTGCATGGACTATGAGAAAGAAGATAAGCCAATAAAAAAACTGTTTAAATCATAACTTTCCACAGGTCTGCATTGCATATTTTCACCCAAAAATGTTTTTGAAAGTATTTATGCCACGTTTTGAGTATTCTTATAGAAATATACCAGGGCTGGCCTTTCAGAGCAGTTTGCTACTCTCGGATGCACTGACTGAATCAAGATGACTTAACCTACATAGTAAACACCATTTGAGGAAGATTTCTGAAAGTACATGAAACACAGAAAGGCTGTAACCAAAGTAGCTTCTGTACAAACAATAGAAGAAAGAACCGTGTGTGTTTCTTCTTTCGGATGACTGATCCCAGCAGTGTTGTTTCCTGGCCTTGACTATTTATGAGCTAAACACAAAAATATTGTCACAGTTTCACGTAGATAAAGCCGACACCTTTCAGGCACTAGTTTGTACTTGTTTGGCCTCCTTAGTTACTTACTCATTTACTTGGACAAATTCAAAGATGAGGCTTAGTTCCTGGAATTTCAGATAAATTTATTTTATCCCAGATTCCCTTCTGCTCAATCTATGAACTTTATAACTGAAGAGACAACCTTTGAAAATGCAACAGAACCCATTTTGGCAAGGATGTCTACACCTGATTATGTTACATCAAATAAGATCCTGTGGATTTTAATTTATTTTTCTAGATTTGCTTAGATCTAAATTGTGTATAATGCCTTTTTTATGCTACTGTGCTTTACAAATCACAAGGGTTGAGGACAAGCTTTCACACTGACATATATAGACAGGAAATTGTGCAGAACACCAAAGGCAGGTGTTGATTAACTGAAAGGAGTAAGACTAAATTTGTAAGACTAACTTATAAAACTATCTAGATGATTAAAAATCAAGGCATTTTAACCAAAATTTTCAAACACAGCTAAAAAAGTTAACTGTCAAACCATTTAACAGGTTGGGAATAATGGGCCAGACCCCAGAAGAGGTTCACATGTTTGGATGCTAAATATTATGAAGCCCAAAAGTCAAGCACCAGCTGTGGACTCAAAAAACAGAGCCAGAATATGTAACACACACAAACAGAAGGAGCTACAGCCAGCCAATGGGAAACACTGCCAAGAGGAATGGTCTGAAATTCTCCCTCTCTTCTGGACATAACACCTCTCCAGGGAAGAAGCACACTGTGGCCAAGATCCCTTCCTGAATGCAGGAATGTATGTGCACATGTACTGTCAACCAGGCCACAGACACTGGCCACATTTTTTCAAGAGAGAAAGAAGTCATCTCCCACTATTTACAGAGTAGCCTCACAGTCAGAGAACATGGCTTAGGTACTGGCCTTTCTTGATCCTGATGGCTGCCAAACAAAATACTGTGTTTATTTATCTAACCTGGGTCGAGGTAGTGCAGTCTTTCAAATGAGATAATATTGCCTACCAGTGTATTTTTTGTGCAGACAAATTCATGGTGCTGAGGACAAACATGGCTGCAGATGACAGGGAACAGGAAAAAGTGCTGAACAACTCAATGTGTCTCTTCTTCTGGCAGAGCTGGAGAGCTGCAGTACTATAATGGCAAGGCATGTGCTTCTAGTCCTAAAATTCACCATCTCCTCCTCAAGTACTCCTGCCTGAAGCAAGGCAGACAGTAAACTAGTATTGGAAATCATCCATCCTCAGCCACACATTAGTAGTCATCAGCTGAGTGAGCTGTTAGCTTCACCTGTTAGCAAATACCACTGAAAGCAATCTAAAATAATTGGGTTTACCTCACTGGTTAAGGCACAGAGTGAGAGTACTGTTTTACCTCATTTGAGTCTCAATAGCTCTTACACTTCTCCAACTCAATCACTTCTGAATGGCTGAACATATTAAATTTGTTTAACAGTTTAAATCCCTGTGGCAGTTTAAGTGAGAAACACCCAAATTTGGGCCTCAAGAAGCAAGCCTTTGATTAAATAATTATTCAAGTCTATCCTTGATTCTAGGATAAAATATTTTCAAGACAAGTTTGAGGTCTTTTGATGAACCAGCATTTGGATGTTGAGGTTATCAATGTACATTTCCTGGAGATATGGCTAGAGATGTAAGAAAATGAACTAGAGGTTGTAATTTCAGATTTTAAAACAGCAGGGATACTTTTTGCTTCAGATATTCTGTGGACTTTATCTTTAACTGAATTTATAAAAAGAAGTGGTCAGCAAGTCCAAGTCACATGAGAAACTTGGCTGAGAAGTCCAAAGGCTGAAGTACAAATTCTTCCTTCATGTTTCCTTTGTCATACTTCGCCTTTTCCAGTTGTCAGCAGTGAAGCTTCACTGAAAATGTACTCTCTAGGGCAGTTTTCCATTTATTTTTCCCCCACAAATTCCAAAGTGAGAATACTCTAGGGATAACATGAGCATCTGAACAACTACATCATTCCTGTCAGTCTTTTTTCAACAGTAAGACACAAGTTTGCAAGTTCTCTTATACTTGCCGACTCATTTACCATGTGTCTGCAACATCTGTAGCAGTGCAGGAAAGTGTATGGGAGCAAAAAGTTTACCTTATGGCAAATTCCAAGGAAGCATTTAAAGTTCAAATGAAATTCCAGCATTCAAAGTGGGAGGTTTAAGGAAAAAAAAAGTCTCAGGTCTGTCAGTGAAAAGTTTAATTATGGACAAGATCACACACACATAGTAAAGCACACAAAGGCAGAAACATCTCTGTGGAAGCACATTCCAATAAAATCTTAAAAGATTACTTTAATAATAAACCATGCATTCCTGAGCAAGCCATCGCAAGATTACCAGATTGCTTTGCTGCAAGCAGATTTTTCACAAAATGTTATTGATACCACTTTCAAGGCATTCATGAAAGCTGATGTCTTCCAAAGGTCTATGCACTTCAGTGGAGCTTCTCATGCTGCTACCCCGGTTTCCACCCAGACTGGGGTCCTGGTGATCCTAATGACAGGCTGTGGTTTGGGTAGAGTTAACATCCGGAAAGCTATAGAAAAACTCACTGAGGTGAAGGGTTCCAGCTGCAACGTCAAGATAATTTTAGACCTGCTGGAAAAATGGCTTGTGTTTGGGAAGTGCTGAGGTTGATACTGTTCTGTACAAAAAGCAGTTAACTTACACAAAAAAATCCTTATGTAGGGGCTGAGCTTATGCCAGCAGTAGTAAAATCAGACACAAAAAAAATATAAGAAAAAAGTCATCATCCTGGGAAAGACAGCACTCCCTCTCTACTATAATCTTTAAATGGTCTGTCTTAAAGTCATAACAGCTATTGTGCATTTGATTCTGGTTTTGCTGTACGGAAATATAAATACTTTCACTTTTCGTAAAGTGCAAAGCATGTCCTCATGCAGTGCAGTATAGATGAAATAACTGAATTCCTGTGGGGCTTTCTGCCTGGATTCCTCCTGCATTCACAAGGCGAGGCAATCCTATTACATATGTTTCACGTAAAAGTTCTGAATTTTGGCATTTAGTACAACAATGTGGGACATCAGGGGAGATGTTCTTAGTCACATAAAAAAAAAAATAGTCCATTCCTTCAAGTCTTGAGATATTTTTTATTTTCTAAGAAAATTATAACTTTTCAAGTTAGTTGTTAACCACTTTTCAGTTACCAAAAAAAAAAAAGTTTTCCTGTGATGATGTTAGTGATGTCCCAAGTGCTGGTGTATATTGAAGGACCTCTTGCCATTTCTGTACTAGATGTAATTTCATTGCCCCTCAAAAGGGCTCTTAAACTGCTCACTTTTAGCAAATTAAAAGCATTTTTCTCTCTTCCAAAATCAACAACAAATAGTATAAATCATATTTGCAATCATTAGTATGACTAGTCAAGGTATTGTGGTGAAATGTGCCTGGGGTTTGTTTGGGCAAAACACAGATGATAATCCTGCTTATGCCAGCTCCAAGCTGGCCTGTTTAATAGAAGTTGCTTTGTTACTGCACCATGTTTAATCTAGGCACAATGTCAACCTTCATGTCAGGCAGCCTGTGTGACTCTCATAAAGGACGCCGAGCTAAGTATTATTCTTTAAAATACATACTGCCCCAGGACCAAGAAGCTCCAGTCCTGCTGGTGGGTGTTTAGCACAAGTTGTTCAAAACAATGTACAGTGCAGTGCCAGCTGTACAAAACTAAGATTGTTAAACACGAATATAACTGTGTCCCAAGGAATTCAGATCTAATCCTGCAAATACCGACGCGTGTGTAGCCAGAAACCTGTTAATAGTAGCAAAAGCCTCCTTACTCACGCGGCATGCACTTCCTTCCGTGAGCACTAGGCTCGCGTATAAAAAGACGTTTCTCGTGCCCTTTTTGGTTAAAATTAGCACTTCTCAAATGAAATGCAGATACAGAGAAGTGAGACACAACTATCAGCTCCTGGGCACCTCAGGCACAGGAAGGAATAGCACCCTTTTGGTGTTCATGAAAAAAGGAATACCATGCCACATCTAGAAATGTGTTGTATCATTTACTAGCTTTGGATGAGGATGATTGCCAAATGCATCCACCAGTTTTGAGCCTTGAACTTCCCGGCGGTAAAACGTTTGTGTTAAATATTTCCCTCTTTTGTACACTTCGAAACATCTATACATTTTTTCTTTTTTTTTTTTTTTTAATTGCGTATTGGTGTAGAGCAAAATGCACAGTTTTGAACAGAAATATTCTGCACTGTTCTGCAAAACCAAAAGATAAGCTAGCCTTGAAAAGAAAAAATAAATTTCTGCTGCAAGGACAAAAATATGATTTTTTTTATCAGAAGTTCTTTCATACAAGGTGGAAAACAGCTATCCTACTCTAGGAAAAAAAAAAAAAAAAAAAAAAAAAAAAAAAAAAAAAAAACAAAAAAAAACCCCACATGATAGGTATTTGAATAAAGATGAGTAGGAAGTACAAAGGTCAGGTCTGGATGTGACCCATAAACTGAATTGCACTGATCCAATATTTCGGTTCGGCTGGTCACAGATTTGGGGAGTTGGAGGGCAGAGAGGGTTACCCAGGTATTTGGGCTTGGTGTTTTAGGAAACCAAAAACAAAACCAAAAAATAACAAAAACAGAAAAAAAAGCTGCTGGTTTGCGCTTGGAATTTTCTATACCATCACCTCACCCACGTTCATGAAGGCCCATGAAGGGGACCCGTTTTCTAGAAGAGAGTGCCGAGCCCATTGCTGCCTGAGAGAAATACCTGTGCCCTGCCATTTGTGGGCGCCACACGATTCCGTGCCCCCGCAGGCTCCACCTGTCTTCCACCCCACTTCCCTCCCCTCGTGTCCCCCGTGGGGCTCCTACCCCGCGAGAGAGGCTGTCCGGGCCACAGCTCCCTCCCTCCCCCGCAGCAGCGGCCAGAGCGGCGGCTCGCAAGGGGTTAAAGTTGTGAGCACCGACACGTTGAGGGGGAGTAGCCAAGACCAAGCAGCAAAAACATCACAGCGCATTCCTGGGTAGTCCTCAGCTGCCAGCATCTGATTAAAACCATATCGCTCGCTGTGAGTGGCTAACTAATCTGAAGGCGAGAGTGCAACCGAATATTTAACCGGGGCCCCGGTCCGAGCCAGGCTACGGGCTGCGGTCATCGGATCATGCACGGAGCGGCACGGATCTAGGCTGTAAGGAGCTTTGGGAGCGGGGCTCGGCTCTCGCGCAGCCCGGGAGGGGGTGATGCAGGGGTGAAGGAGCTGTCACCGGGGGAAGCAGCTTTATCTGCGACGACGTGACAGTCGGTGCCTGTGGCGGGGCGTGGNCGGGAGGCGGCGGCGCTGGGGTGGCCCCGGTCCCGCGGGGGTCTCGGCGCTGCCCGAGCCGGGCTGCGGGGAACGTGTCCCGGCTGAGGTGGGGGTGGAAGCCGCCCGCATCCTGCTCCCGGCTCCGGCGAGGCGGATGACCGGGGGAAGCATGAGAGCGAAGCAGTATAAACGCGCGTTGGTTTGGTGCAGGGAGCGGATGGGGTTAAAATCGTTAAATAGATTAACTATATAAACACTAGTTTTCCTATTTCCTATAACTAATTAGTTATAATAAATAACTAATGTGAAATAATCTCTCTAATAGCAGAGAGAATGATTAGCGCAGTTTAGGATGCTGTGAAGCAGGAGTAGGCTTTTGTTCTGGTTTTGGATGGAGTATCCTTGTGAGCACTCCTCTGTCTGCCAGTGAATTTCTGCATGCTATTTCGGTCTGGGGTAAACTGGGATAGCTGTAGATGTTGACGATTATCTGGAATTAGTCTTCTACCTTGACAGAGAAACTGACTTGTCAGGTGATGATATATAAAGTCTAATGCCCATCATATGGTAACAAATGTTGGGATGGTGCCAGTGCAGTGAGCCATAAGATAAATGCAGGTGTTGCCAATATAGCCACACTTCTTCAGCTGGACTTCTCTGTAACAGAGCTTTTACCCCTCAAAAATGTTGAGGCTAATTACTCGAAAGCTTACTACAAATTCACTGGTAAGGCTGATGATTTTATTATTTTGACAGTCAGGAATTTTTAAGGTCTCCTCTTAATTAAGCTAGTTTGCCTTAAAAGGGTACATTTTTTTCTTCAGAAGTCTTCTATAACTTCCATAAACAAGGCTGCCCAAAATTAACCAACTCCGAGACCATGTAGGCTTAGATTTGCCCACTGTATGCTAAAGAACGGGCATAGGTATGCTCTAGGATGGCAACACCTGTGTAAACAGACAAAATTAAAGATGCAGATACAATTAGAGAAAATTAATTATGAAGCTGCATATTCTAGTTTGCTGTGAAGACCTGACAGGCAATGTTAAACTGAAAGTATATTATTGTGTCTGATGATGACCTGCTAGGCAATTGTAATGCTAGCAGGTCTTCAGGTCAGCTTCTGCTAGGACCTTCCAGGCAGTAGGTGAGGCTAACTGGAGACCTTAATTGTAATCCAAAGAAAATCTTTCCATCTGAGGATTGTCTGAGGAAGTCATCCACCACATCTGCTCAAAGAATCACTGCAGTAGCATCTATCACAATGTGTCTTGAGGCATAATCAGCTTTTCAAAATTCCCTGGACTGTGTGATGATGTGGGTCAAGACTGAAGTAGAAATTTTTATTAATAGTAAGCTTGCATTGGAAGGAGGACAACCAAATGGTAGCAATGGTAAGGAGGATGAGGGTGCTAAATGAATGTCAGGTGAGTCATCAGAACAGAGGCTTAACTAGCAAACCTCATGATTTGGTGCATAGGAAAGATCAGTGTAAAAGGGAGTGAAAGCTGAGTCCTTCAAGCTTTGTGTATCTGGCATCAGTTCATTTTTGTGAAAGTAAAGATGACTGTCTACTCTACCGTATACCTTCTACAATGTTGCTAAGTATGGCTATATAGCTGCAGTACAAAATCTATTTTCTCACCGAGAAGAGTATTACTTGTTAAACTACCTGCACACTGCAGATCGGTAGCTGCTGTGGATATGCTTCTTATACTTCTTGCTTAAGGCCTTTATTTCACAAGCAGATATGAGAACACTCTAAGCAGGTGAATATAATGTATGTAAAGGGTAGGGTTTTGTCTCTGTGGGAAAGCAAATAAATATACTTTATTTGTCAAGGAAGGGTGAATCCAGTGTGGATGTTTAAAAATTAAAGGACAAAAGCTACAGTTTGAGATATGCTGTAAAAGTGCACCAATACACTGTAGTTGTTGGGTATTGTTGCCAAACCTGCTGATTTTTCTCTCCTATTAATGCTCTCCTTTCCTAGTAAACCTCAGACTTTTAGGAAATTTGTGTGGCCAGCTGGGTTAACCCTGTTCTTGGGAATTCTTGTGGACTTCATTTAGCAAGGACAGCAATATGTGACCACTACAGAAGAATGAACTTGCCTGTAAAAAGCAGTAAATTCCACATCCAGAGAAAGCCAGCTTGATCTGGAAACAGTGCTGATGCAAATTCTGCTTGCTGGCTAGATTCTGTCAAAAGAAATGATGAAGCATGAAGTTAACTTGTAATCAGCAGGGATTTTGGAGAAAAAACTTAGATCTTGCATGTAGACTAATGGATTGTTAGTAGAATCAAGATAATACCACAGGGATGGGGGATTGCTAAGAGGTCTGAATGAGTTTCTGCCGTGAAACACAAACAGATTTAAGCCACTACTCACTGCCTCAGCACGGACTCCACAGAAGTACAACTTGGGGTTCTGTTAAAAAGATCTAATAGAATAAGGTGTCTAAGGATTGCAACTGAGAAGAAAAATTGGCATTAGAAACCTGATTCTAAGGCTGTGCCTGGGTTCAAGGGTCTCAGGGTTATAAAGATGCTGGATGAAGCACAGTGTCAGGCCTAGTCAGTAAACAAGAGGTACCAGTTTCAACAGGATTACCTTGTTTATACAAGGTGGGCAGTTGAGTGCTGAACAAAGAATCTTCTCCCATCCAGTCTTCTCAGCCCTGGCTGATGGAGACATAGACCATCCTAGTCTCCCCTCATCTGAAAGACTGTGCCTTGCATATGCTCTGGAGGGCTTCAGGATGAAGTGTCTCAGCTGAAATGCCATGCAGATTTTACCCCTAATTATCTGCATGATTTTAAAATTAGTTTTAAAAGTTTTTAACACTGCATCATAGCTGGTGCATGTCCCTTTAAATCTAAAAGGTCAGACACTACAGGGCCAGTTAAGGACAGATTATTGGCCTTGGAGGAGAATTTCCTGCTGTTCTGTCAGTTCATGTTGCATCCTTAAGCAGTAAGATGAGGATTATATCTTGACCAGAAAAAGTAGGTCTAAGAGACAGGATAATGGACCTTCACCTTCACAGTCAGGAGGCTTCATGACAATGTCAGCTAGGAAGTTGTGCCTCCAGCAAAGGCTATTCAAATCCTAATGCTGCTGTGCCACACAACTTTAATATACCCACCACATGGCTAAAATGCCTATGGATGAAACTTTCCATTTAGGAGGGGAAAAAAAGAAGCTGGGTGCACTAAGGATGTAGTTTTAACATTGCAACCTGTTTTTCTACCTTACAGATCTCTTCTGTGCCCTGTCAGAACACGGTCATTTGTGCTTTGAGGCAAGGCACAAAGGTCACTGTATGAGTAAGGACTAGTTTTCTAGTAGCTTGAACCACAGATCTGTCTGCAAACAACAGCTACCCTGGCTGATGGAAGGTAAACTCTAGATCTGCTGCTTCTCCTTGTATCCTTCTGAGGGATGGTGGCATCCCTATAATACACTATCAAGATCATCATATAGAAGGGAAGTTAGAGACAACCTATGAAGATTACTTTATAGTCTGAATTTAGGAAAAAATAGTGTAAACTTCCTCTAATATGTGTAACTACAATTACTGGTAGGGAAACACTGTAGAACAGTCATCTATGAAACTTTACTAGCTGTCCAGTAGGACATCTACTGTGTGAGCTGTGGTGGAACTCTGAAAATCCTGGTTAATCCTTTCTAACCTCTGGTATAGATCTTTCTGTACCACCTTTTTAAATCTGAGTCTTGTGTAGTTATTCATTGCCTTTTTTGCTGCATATACAAGGAGAGCTGGAGGCCTTGGTAATAACTAATCTTGAAGGCATGAGTAACCCTTATATTAAGCACTATGCTTCATAATATCTAACAAGACTAGAGATGCTGTAGAAGAGCCTACAGCAAGTTGGCTCTCCAAGCAGAATTTTCATCAGTCTTCTCAGAATACATAATTAACATAATTTGCATCTCTTACAAGAGGCAGTATGGAGAGACTCCTGTGAGAGTAACTGCTACAACAATTTGTGTATTGAGAGGCACAGTATCTGGGGGGTAGGTGGAGTGTTCTTCAGTTACTGCTGGAATGAATGTTTAATGATAGGCTTTTGGCTGCTCATGGGATAACCAGGCTAGGTAAGCAAACTGCAGTACTCAACAACGTGGCCAGGATTACATGGGTTTAGGCTGCATGAATGCAAGAATAATACAGGGAAATCCTATTTATCATACAGATAAATTTGTGAACAGGTAGAAAACACAGTTCAGTGTAAACTGTGCAGAACATATGCAATCTCCCTCAGTACAAAGCTTGCATATACCCAAACTGCAAAGAAGGATAACTGTTCCAGCAGCAGACAGTTAACTGTATGCAGCTGAAATAACCTATGATAACAGCTTCAATATGTGTCAAGTTCCTGCTCTGAGAAGGAGGGGTGAAAAGCATGGTTATTGGCAAGAGTCCTTCACTGTACTAACAAGCAAGAAGATCAGAAACAGGCCCTCTAGCCAGGAGGGCGTTAGGAATGCAGTTGGAAACCAAGTGTTTGATTAGTTGTTCAGTTCAAACTCAGTTACATCTGAGTAAACACAAGCTGCCTTGAATAACAACTGCTTTGCTTCCTTGTTTGGTATATGCTGTGAGTCTGAACAAGGAATATTGATAGAAGACTGAGCTGTAGGCACTGCAGCCATATTGCTTGGGATTCCCCATTCCCTGGGCAGGTGATGCTTTCCTTAGCAATAACTAGAGTAGACAACTGAGCTCTGGTTCAGGTGCCACTAATTTATGAGGCTTCAGAACTGGAAACTGGAGAGAGGTATAGAGGAGTGGTCCCTTAGCAGGTTGCAAGACATGCTGTCTTTCTTGAAGGCTGATAGGAACAAATAATTAAGAAATTATCCATATTATGGATAATATGAAAATATAATCTAATAAATCTATTATCAAAGTGATAGCTCTCTATCAAGAAAGGTATCCCAGTATGCCCTTTCAATTTCTTTCTAAAGGAAGAATCTGGAGTTCAGATGTTGGTATTGCTGGTACCAAAAGTGAAAGGATTTCTTAATTCAAGAAATTCACAAATAGGTTAACATAGCTGATGAACTCAAACAGAGATTGGAAAGGCTGCTATCAAGACTTGTTGCAACATGCTGTCTTATTCCTGGAACAACTCATAATTTGAGGTAGACTATCTAGAGAACTGGACACTACCTTTGGATATTGAAGTTCCTGGCTGAAAAATAACTCTATCAAATAGAGTATGACAGTGCTAGTTTCTTTCATTTTGTGATAAAGTTTTCAGGGAACCAGACAGCACTAGCTCATTAAATGCTTTTCACTCGTTAATTCATATTGTTCCAAGTTATTAATCAGGTACAGCTTGTTTAAACTGATCACTACTTCTCTTGAGCCCCCTGTTTTAATCTTCCTCCAAAAGATATATTTTTTTTCCATGACAAGTGGAAGAAAAATCCAAAATACAGCTACTGTGGTAGCTGGGTTGACAAGTAACTAACTATCTTATCACATGTTTAAAGCATAGTAGAATGACAAAAAGTACCAATCCAATTGCACCACTTGAACTGCATGACATGTTCGGTCCCAGCTGCTAACTTAGGGATATTCTCTTGGCTGTGATTCAAGTGTGTGGAAAACACTTTCGGGAACTATATTTGAATTTCTGTGTTCTTGCTAAAAAACTAGAGGTTTAGAGGAGACTGATGTGATGAGAACAGACCGTTCTGTTCAACTGATGAAATAGCAGTTGGCAAGTCGGCTGAACGGTGAGATTTCTGTGTGGTTTCCCAGGCATGATCCTGCACCAGCAATGGTACATGCCAACATCTGTAGCTGACATGGCTCATTAGTTTACTAAGACTTTTATCTGCTTTGTAGTTGGTACTAGGGAAGGGAGCAGCATGAGGGAGGTATTCCCTGATGTGTCCAACTCTGTACTTCTATCCTACTAAGTAGATGAAGGTCACCCTTCCCTGTTTCCCTTTACTGGTTATATATGATGAAGACAGCTGGACTATGTTCCACATCCTGCAGTATGTAAGTAGTGTTGTAGTTCATTCTAAACTGGTATTTGCATTGACAGAGGAAGTCCTTGGTGTAAGTCTGCCTTTAATACCTCAACAAAGTATCAATACACCTGTTGGGTAAGAAGACAANCTGTCTTATTCCTGGAACAACTCATAATTTGAGGTAGACTATCTAGAGAACTGGACACTACCTTTGGATATTGAAGTTCCTGGCTGAAAAATAACTCTATCAAATAGAGTATGACAGTGCTAGTTTCTTTCATTTTGTGATAAAGTTTTCAGGGAACCAGACAGCACTAGCTCATTAAATGCTTTTCACTCGTTAATTCATATTGTTCCAAGTTATTAATCAGGTACAGCTTGTTTAAACTGATCACTACTTCTCTTGAGCCCCCCGTTTTAATCTTCCTCCAAAAGATATATTTTTTTCCATGACAAGTGGAAGAAAAATCCAAAATACAGCTACTGTGGTAGCTGGGTTGACAAGTAACTAACTATCTTATCACATGTTTAAAGCATAGTAGAATGACAAAAAGTACCAATCCAATTGCACCACTTGAACTGCATGACATGTTCGGTCCCAGCTGCTAACTTAGGGATATTCTCTTGGCTGTGATTCAAGTGTGTGGAAAACACTTTCGGGAACTATATTTGAATTTCTGTGTTCTTGCTAAAAAACTAGAGGTTTAGAGGAGACTGATGTGATGAGAACAGACCGTTCTGTTCAACTGATGAAATAGCAGTTGGCAAGTCGGCTGAACGGTGAGATTTCTGTGTGGTTTCCCAGGCATGATCCTGCACCAGCAATGGTACATGCCAACATCTGTAGCTGACACGGCTCATTAGTTTACTAAGACTTTTATCTGCTTTGTAGTTGGTACTAGGGAAGGGAGCAGCATGAGGGAGGTATTCCCTGATGTGTCCAACTCTGTACTTCTATCCTACTAAGTAGATGAAGGTCACCCTTCCCTGTTTCCCTTTACTGGTTATATATGATGAAGACAGCTGGACTATGTTCCACATCCTGCAGTATGTAAGTAGTGTTGTAGTTCATTCTAAACTGGTATTTGCATTGACAGAGGAAGTCCTTGGTGTAAGTCTGCCTTTAATACCTCAACAAAGTATCAATACACCTGTTGGGTAAGAAGACAAAACATCAAACAGGGCTTAAAAAGCAAGTTGCACAGAAGAAGTTCCCAAAACTCAAATCCTGTTATTCTAGAAATACTTGGTCCAACAAGTAGGCGCCTGGTTTAACTAAAGTCATGATGATGCCATGATGATTTTT